>CM021110.1:387279031-387665785 GCA_007115665.2 Sequoiadendron giganteum
GATCATCACAACCTTGAGCAGCAACCATGATGAGCGCACACTTATACTAAGAGGGGCGGTGAATTAGTATAAGGTGATCTTTTAATTTTTCAAATGAATACTCACAATAATATCAATCACACAATATCAACAATTAAGAATACAAGAAGAACACAAGATTTACGTGGAAACCCTTTCGGGAGAAAACCATGGACAAAAGGACTGCTTGGATCTACTGTCCAAATCCTACCACAAATAAACTACTTCTTAAAAATTATTCATAGGCAACAACCTACTGGAGACACCAATCCCCACTACTAAGCAGCAACTTAGCAAGAGGCACCAACCTCTAAATAGGCAAACACTTTGACTTCTTGAAAATAATTCTTCAATGCATAACCATCTAAATAGATCTCCTTCACCAGATTTTGCCTTGAATACTCTTCTATATTTTTCTCCTACAAAATCTGCTTGTGCTTGAATGATATATCTTTTATTCCACACTTGCTTTCTTCACCATCAATCACAAACTTCATTTATACCTTTTGAAAGAGGGCGACTTCATGAAAGGAGGCAACTCTTCACTCAAAAATCATCCCTTTTTCCAAAGGAAACGCCTCTTTATATCCATATTTATGGGCGCCAAGATGGGGTCTGCCCATTGTAATTTAAATTTAAATTTATTTAATTTCCTTTTTTCTTGGGCACTAGACATAGGTCAGCCCATAAATGAACATTAATTTATTTGTTTTAAATTACAGGGAGGGCACCAAGATGGAGGAGGTCGGCTAGCATAGAATGAAGTCTTTTGATCATCATTAATTCATCCTTAACACAGTGCGATCTGCTCTTGACTATGGAGATTCAAACCTGATTTTGTTTGTTTGGTCTTTGGACAACGATTAGTGGCCTTTCGCCTTTAGTCTGCATAGATTTCTTTCATTGACAATACGCCTTTGACATCAATGAAAATATTGTTGGCAATCTCCCCCTTTGTCATTGACGGCAATCCTTGCAATCAAATCATCTATGAATATGACATTTAACATACTGCTCCCCCTATCTCTATTGCTCCCCCTTTCTCTACTTCTCCCCCTTTGACATCAATGGCAAAGGCATCCGTGGAGCTATAAGATATTGCAGTGAAGAGCTAACCTTGAATAATGCATCTCCTTAGTGACTAGATGAAAAGGATATCACTCCCAACTTATGTTGAAGATATTCAAAAAAAAAATTCGGTAGGGGCTTTGTGAAGATGTTTGCAATTTGTTCTTGTGTAGCAATATTCTCCAACTTAACCTGTCGATCTCTCACTTGCTCCCTTAAGAAGTGACATTTGATTGGAATATGTTTTGTTCTGGAGTGCATGACAAGATTCTTCGAAATATTGATTGCACTTGTATTGTCACAAAATATTGATACTGAATGATTGCATTCTACCTTGATATCCCTTAGAGTTTGCCTCATCCGAAGAACCTGAGTGCAACAAGATGTTGTTGCTATGTATTCAGCCTCTACAATGGATAGAGAAACTAAAGCCTATTTCTTACTTAACCAAGGCACGAGATTGTTACCAAGAAAGAATTCACCCCCACTTGTACTTTTTTTGTCATCAATACTGCTAGCCTAATCTACATCAATATATGCTGCTAAGGTGAAATCTTCACCTCTTGGATACCATAAAACAAAATCCAAAGTGCCCTTTAGATATTTAAAAATTCTTTTAACTGCCTGCACATGGGTATCTTTTGGGGCTGCCTAAAACCATGCCACCATACCTACTGCTTGCATAATATGAGGCCTTGAAGCTGTTACATATAATAGGCTCCCAATCATTGACCTGTATAGAGTTTGATTTGCTTTTGGAGATTCATCACATTTACTTAATTTGCATCTTGTGACCATGGGTGTACTTACTAGTTTACAATCCTCCATCCTAAAATTCTTCAACATCTCTTTGATATACTTAGTTTGAAAGATGAATATGCCTTTATCGGATTGAGAAATTTGTAAGCCAAGGAAGAATGACAATTCACCAAGCATGGACATCTCAAACTCCTTTTGCATGTACATGGCAAACTCCTAAAACATTTTTTTACTACTACCACCAAAAATGATATCATCCACATAAACTACAAAAATCAACTGATACCTTCAATTTTGATGTAAAGATTGCTACCAATAATTCCTCTTTAAAACCTTGTTGTTAAAGATATTTATCAAGTCTTGAGTACCATGCTCTGGGGGCTTGTTTCAGCCCATAAAGTGCCTTCTTCAATTTGCACAGATAATCATTATCTTTTGATAGAAGGAACCCTTCTAGTTGTTCAATTTATACTTCTTCCTCTAAGTTTCCATTTAGAAAGCCTGACTTGACATCCACCTAATATACTTCAAAATTCTTAAAGCAAGAAAATCCCAAAAACATTCTAATAGCTTCTAGTCGTGCAATGGGGGCAAAAGTTTCTTCACAATCAATACCTTCTACTTGAGCATACCCTTTGCATACTAACCTTTCTTTATTTCTCACAACTTGGCCATCTTCATTTAACTTGTTCTTGAAAACCTATTTGGTGCCAATCACATTTTTATCTTTTGGTCTTGGGACAAGTTCCCAAGTCTCATTCTTTTCAATTTGGTTTAGTTCTTCTTCCATAGCACCAACCCAGTGCTTGTCTTCGCTTGCTTCTGCAAAGTTCTTAGGTTTTACCTTAGATAGCAGGGATAGGTTTTTATGTTCTGATGCATTTGCCAATCACTTGTCTAAATTACAATACCTTTATTGCCAATCACTTGTCTAAATTACAATACCTTTATTGCCAATAATTAGATCTTTTGAATGATTCCTTCTATCAAATTTGGATGGTGTCTTTGTGTCCTTTTGTTCAATTACCTCATTTTCAACTTCTTCCTCTCTTTCCTCTTCCTTGCAGCTTGCTTCCTTTAGATAATCACTTCATGTGCTTTTTCTTTCTGATGTCTTTCCTCATCTACTCTTACATTTGCACTTTCAACAATATTGTGCAATATTTTATTATAACATATATAGGCTTTGCAACTTGAAGAGTGTTACCTCAGTTTCTGCTATACCCCAAAACTGTGCCTATTCATTTAAAATTTGCCTAAGTGATGAACTCGTCGGTCTTTTCAATGGTTTCCAAAACCTTGTCAAACTCCACCTAGGTTGTCAAAACTTCGTCACCACCCAATACTTCAAAAGTTAAGTCTAAGTCTTCCTCTTGGAGTCAGTCTTTCATAGAGTTTTAAGAACTCCGTCGGAGCCCTAAGTACTTGTCACTACTATAACTATTTCCGATGAAGGTGAAGTTGGAATCATTGAGGAATCTTGAGGAAGTTTTGAAACCTGTATCGGCTTTCGAAGGAGTTATCAAAACTACTTTTTCTCTTAAAGGCAAATTGATCATGAAGATTTTTGTTCCAAGGAATGGCGCAAAGAAGATTTCATTATAGTGCTTCAAAATTTAATGGTGATTATGAAACCTCCGTCGGTTCCCAATGAGGTTGTCAAAACTGCCTATTTCACTGAAGAGGCCCCTTTTAGCCGTTTCTTTTCAAATATTTAAAAAGCAATTGAAGCAATAGGAAGGATGTGAAAGTTTACACACGCCAACCTTAGTCAAGTGATATATTAACCACTCATCCACTCAAGCATTAATTGTGAGGGGTTTTTAAATGATTTGAGCTATTAGAGAAGCATATTCTGATAGTGGTTGGAGAAAGAATTGGAGTGGAGCTGAAAGGCGAATTCACACAGTTGGTGTTCTTGGAACTCTATATGCACTCAAAGGTACTGGTTTTACTTGACTGAGCTATAATTTGCTAGAAATTATACCCTGAAATGGAGAATTACATTGGAATAAGTCTTCTCTCTACAAATTACATACATATCCTAGGGTTTCAGTCACAATAAAGTATAAATATCAAGGTTATGAATATGTTTCTGGCTTAACCAACACAATGCCGAAAATTAGGGCATGTGAGTTTAGATGAGTTTTGGGACAAAATTGGGAAGGATGACCCTCCACCCATTACATACAGGTTGCTTGAGAGCAGATTGTTACAAGCTGCAGCATTCCTAGTGGCAATTCAATGCCCAGATTTGATAGTGGAATGTATTAAGCATTATGATTCCGAAACACAGGAAGTTAGTGTTAGTGTTTCTTAGATCAGATTAGATAATCAATTCACAAAAGAAATGCAACACATAAGACAATGAACACAACAAGATACCCTGGGAAAACCCTCCTCTTGAGGGAGAAAAACCCAGCAAATATATCTCTTATATATTGAAGGAATAAGAGCAGAAATCTGCTTTCAACTCAGGCCCAACACAATGCCGAATTTGATACAATGAATAATAGCACCTCTCCTAGATGCAAAGATACAAATGAATATGTTTCTCCTTGAAATCGGTCTGCTGCTACAAAGTGATGATCTGCTGCTACAAGATGATGATCTGCTGATTAAGTATGAACTTCTTCTAAGACTGAGAATTCTGCTCTGCCAAAAGTGCGAACTTGTTTATATTCGAATTGTTCTTCATAGCCAAGAAGTGACCTTTTATTTATATCTCCTAGGCGCCTCTTCACTTTGGGTCGGCCTTTGATAAATATTTAATAACAATTAAAGTCGGCCAGAATAAGTACATGAAATAAATCAAATATAAGGTCGGCCCATGATTAATATGAGTCTTAGTGAAGATCGACGCTGTATTAACATCAACACTCCCTCTCAGCTAGGGATGAACTTCCATCTGCACAAGACACATTATGTTAGAATGAAAACAAAATAAAATATCACCTCAACGTGATATTAACCATTATGGCTACTCCCATAGATGGTAAAAACTCATCACGGATTCTCTCACGTGATGTTGTCATGGAGTCACACACATGACATCCACCATAGCTTCTCCCAGAGGGTGGAAACAAGGGCTTTCACCTCAACTCTCTCTCATCAGAGAATTGCATTATCAAGGACTTTCACCTCAACTCTCTCTCAGCAGAGAATTGTATTAACAAGGGCTTGCACCTCAACTCTTTCTCAGCAAAGAGTTGCATTCTCAACAAGGATCACTGATTACTGAGACTCTTTCTCAGTCACGGCTGCATTCTCCACCATACCAAGTTTCTCCCGGAAGTATACAAACTTAATCCTGGCGAGAGGCTTGGTGAGAATGTCTGCCGTTTGCTCTTCAGTGCTGATATACCTCAACTGTATAGCTTTCCTTTGTACCATATCTCTAATATAGTGGTACTTGATCTCAACATGTTTTGTTCTGTCATGAAACACAGGATTGACAGAAAGCTTCACACAGCTTTGATTATCACAGTGTATAATAGTAGGCTCCATTGATTGTCCAAACAATCCTGCAAGGAGCTTGCGAAGCCACACTGCCTCACGAGCTGACACACAAGCTGCAATATACTCTGCTTCAGTTGTACTCAAGGCCACTGAAGACTGTTTCCTGCTACACCAGGAGATCATAGCAGTCCCCAAACTGAAGCAACAACCAGAAGTACTCTTCCGATCTGAGACACATCCTGCCCAATCAGAATCAGTAAAACCATGCAGCTCCAAATCCACGTTTGAAGAATATCTCAACCCATATCCAATTGTGCCACATAAATATCTCAGGATATGTTTAGCTGCTACAAGATGTATTTGCTTTGGTTCACACATAAACTGGCTAAGTGCACTCACTGCATAGCAGATATCAGGTCTAGTGTTAACTAGATACATCAATGAACCAATCAACTGTCTATACATCGTAGAATCCACTGGTTCTGAACTAGCTGCAGCTTCTTTCAACTTATCTAAATTAGTCTCCATGGGTGTAGACATAGGTTTGCAATCAATCATACCAAACCTTTTGAGAATGTCAACAGTGTACTTCCCTTGACTTAGAATCATCTCATTTGGCTTTTGCCAAACTTCTAAGCCAAGAAAGTAATGCATGAGACCTAGATTCTTCATCTCAAATTCTGAAGCTAATTCCTTCTTGCATTTTAGAATTAGATGTTCTTCACCAGTAATGATCAAGTCATCAACATATAAAACCAAAATTAATGCTTCACCATTTACTACTTTGAAGTAGAGGTTAGAATCTGCATCATTCTTTGAGAAACCCAGACTTGAAAGATACTGATCAATTCTTTCATACCAAGCACGAGGAGCTTGTTTAAGACCATACAAGGCCTTCTTCAGCTTGCAGACATGAGACTCTTTCCTATGCACCTCAAATCCTTCTGGTTGCTCAATGTAAACCTCTTCTTCTATTATGCCATTCAGAAAAGTTGTCTTTACATCCATTTGGTGAATCTTCCATCCTCTAGATGCAGCAATAGCAATGATGGTTCTAACAGACGTGTAACGAGCCACAGGAGCAAAGGTTTCTTCATAGTCAACTCCCTCTTTTTGTGAGAACCCTCTAGCCACAAATCTAGCCTTGTATTTCTCAATGCTCCCATCAGCTGCATGCTTGATCTTGAAGAGCCACTTAGAAGACACCACAGATTTGTCTTTGGGTCTAGGAACTATATCCCAAACATCG
The DNA here is from genome assembly GCA_007115665.2 of Sequoiadendron giganteum. Classification (NCBI taxonomy): domain Eukaryota; kingdom Viridiplantae; phylum Streptophyta; class Pinopsida; order Cupressales; family Cupressaceae; genus Sequoiadendron; species Sequoiadendron giganteum. Next base: position 387,285,585 of record CM021110.1, read on the forward strand.
TTCTTAAGTATAGATGATACTCCTCAATCATGGCATCTTTCCATACTTGTTGACTAGAAGCTTCTTCAACATTTGAAGGCTCTGACTCAATAATCTGACTCATCAAGGCAACATAACTAGAGAACTTGTGAGGTCTCTTGCTTTCTCTGAAGGCTCCTCTTGGAGCTGCAAACCTTTCTGCTTCCTGCATTGTCCTGCGAGCCCAAAGAGGTCTTTTCTTTCCAATCACAATGTCTAGAGGCCCATCAGTAGGATCCAAAGGCTCAGCTGGATCAATATCTTCTTTAGGTTCTGTATCCTCCTTCAGATTCTCTGGAATATGGTCAACTTCCATATCTTGAGGAGATTCTTCTTCATCGACCTCCATAAGAGTGCCTTTGGACCTTCTATAAGCAACATCTTCCTCAAATGTGACGTCTCTACTGATCTCAATAGACTTCTGTCCTGGAATGTAAATCCTGTAAGCTTTTGATGTCTCACTGTAGCCTACAAGAATTCCTTTCTTCCCAGAAGGTTCTAGCTTTGTTCTCTTTTCCTTTGGAATATGAACATAGACTGGACAGCCAAAGATCCTCAAATGACTAACTTCAGGCTTCACGCCTGAGAATGCTTCTTCAGGAGTTTTATTCTCTAAGATCCTGTGGGGACTCCTGTTTTGAACATAGACGGCTATTCTTGATGCTTCAGCCCAAAGAGAGATTTGTAAGTCTTGATCATGGATCATAGCTTTCACTGCTTCCACAATAGACCTATTCTTCCTTTCAGCAATACCATTTTGTTGTGGATTATAGGGAACACTGAACTCCCTCTTAATCCCTGCTTCAATACAAAAGTCTCGAAATGTGCCAGAAGTGTATTCTCCACCATTATCAGATCTCAATACTTTGATCCTCTTCCCAGACAGATTTTCAATCTGTGCTTTGAATTCTCTGAATCTTTCTAATACTTCTTCTGATTCTTTAGATCTCAAGAAATATATCCAAGTCTTTCTAGAGTAATCATCAATGAAAATAATATAATACAAGAAACCACTAGATGATGCACTAGACATTGGACCACACAAATCAGAATGAATGAGATCAAGAATACATTTAGATCTACTTTCACTGGAATGAAACGTACCTTTTGTGTTCTTGCCTAGGGCACATCCCTTGCATGTACCTTCATGTTCTTGATCGAATTTCGGAAGACCGGTGACCATCTTCTCCATGATAGGTAGAGCACGAAAGTGAATGTGAGCCAATCTTCGATGCCAAAGATCACACATGCTGGTATTGTTATGCACAAGTGCTTGAAGAGGACGAGTGCACAGCGTGTAGAGACATTCATGTCTAACTCCAATCACTTGAGCGGTTTTGAAGCTGGAGTTATTTGCCCATATAAGAACTTTCCCTTTAGAGAAGGCAACTTGATAACCCTTGTCTTCTAATGCTGAAATTGAAACAAGGTTCCTCTTTATCCCTGGTACGAACAGTACATCATTCAACTCCAAAGAAATTCTAGAATCCAAGTGAAGAGTGGAATTTCCAATCCTTTTTACAGAATATCTAGCATCATCTCCAATAACAACTTGATCACTAGAGTTGCTTTCCATTAAGTTTGAAAGGTGACTTCTGAATCCGGTGATGTGCCTAGAAGCACCACTGTCAATCAACCAAGTATTAGAGTCAGTAGAAACATTGCTAGACAAGGCTGAATAAAATAGATAATCACTGGAGTCCTTTTGTGGAGCAACTTCTTCAACATCTGCAGTGGCAACTTGAAGCTTAGGTCGTTGGGGGCAAACCCTCGCAAAGTGACCATACTTATCACAACGAAAACATTGAATCTTGGACATGTCTCGTTTCCTTTTGAAGGTAGGAGCATCATCATTTCGATCTTCTCGATTCCTTTTGAAGAAACCTCTCTTAAAGCCTTTTCCTTTGTTTGATGAATGAGAGGTAAGAACTTGTAATTCTTCATTCTTTGAGCTTTGACCAATCCCCCTTGCTGTTAGTCTTGACTCTTCTTGAATGCAATCAATCCTCTTGACTCTTCTTGAATGCAATCAATCCTCAATCGATCAAACTTGGGAAGTTCGGATCTTGCACTGATTCCTTGGATGAACGCCTCCCATGAAAGCGGAAGACCATTGAGAGCAAGCATAGTCAGTTCTTTATCATCAATCATGTGACCAATAGTGGAGAGCTGATCTTTTATCTCTGAAATCCTCATGAAGTATGTAATAACAGATTCTTCTTTCGCCATTTTCACATGATGAAGTTGTTGCTTCAGAGCAAGGGCATGACTGGTGTTGTTGATTTCGTACATCTCTTCCAAGGTTGTAAACATCTCTCTTGCTGAATCCAACTTGAAGATAATTGGTACAATATGATCCTTGACGGAATCAACCAATGCTTTCTTTGCCCTAGTGTCTTTCTTCCTCCATTGCAGCTTCTCTTCTTCCCCCTCAGGTTTGGGAACTTTTGTTTCACAAACTCAGCCAAGTCATTCTCTTCCAAAGTTAGCATGAACCTGAACCTCCATGATATGTAGTTCGAGATCCCTTCGAGTCTATCCTCGATTTTCAGACCGTTCACCATCTTGAGAAATTTAGAAGATAGACTGAAAAAGAATAAGGTGAGTGTTGCGAACTAAATCTGATCACGATCTTTTTCACACCCGCTCTAATACCATGTTAGTGTTTCTTAGATCAGATTAGATAATCAATTGAACAAAAGAAATGCAACACATAAGACAATGAACACAACAAGATACCCTAGGAAAACCCTCCTCTTGAGGGAGAAAAACCCAACAAATATATCTCTTATATTGAAGAGTGCAATCTCTATGAAACAAATAGCCTGTGGCCACCACAAAGAAAATTTACAAAATGATGATCTGCTGCTACAAGATGAGGATTTGCTGATTAAGTATGAACTTCTTCTAGGACTGCGAATCCTGCTGTGTCAATAATAGCGAACTTCTTGATATTCGAATTGAATTAATAACCAAGAAGTGACCTTGTATTTATATCTCCTAGGCGCTTCTTCACTTGGGTCGGCCTTTGATAAATATATAATAACAATTAAAGTTGGCCAGAATATGTACATGATATAAATCAAATATAAGGTCGGCCCATGTATTTAATATGTGTCTAGTGAAGACCGACGCTGTATTAACATCAACAGTAACGTTGATCTTCCTCAGTGAAGGAGATAATTTTAAGCTGGGAGGCGTGATTCTTGAAGAAATAAATTATTTCTTGCCTGAAAGTCGCACTTCTCAGCAAATTTGCGCACCTCTTGGATTGGATTTTCAGAAGTTATAATTAATTCGCAGCCAGAGGACATTCTCGGAGGTTTGGAAATCAATTAGCAAGGCTCTTCTATTCTTTTCTGATCTACTGCAGTCATTCTAGCACAAGATTTGTCGAATACTCAGCGAATTTCTTCACTTTCAGCTTGCTTTTTTTGCAGAAATTTATATTTTAAACAAGCTGAAAGTATAATTTTATCAAACAACATCCCGGAATAACTAGATTTTTGAAGTTCTTATTTTAATTTTTAAGTATTCTTGTACTTGTAGGTTGATGACCACCCGGGGAGAGCCATCCAGACAAGCGTAGATGAAGTTCACTAGTAAGGGGCTGCAGTTGGAGTCAAAGATTAATTCAAAATGGAAAAATATCACAGATACCAACTTCGGGCACATCGACCTCAAAGAATTTAAAAGAAGGATGTACGGGCACGATGGATTCTTGCCAACACCCATTGCCAGACGGATGATGAGCGAAATTGTTCAAGCTGCCAGATTCCCACCAGCAGTTGAATGTGCTGAACTGATGGTAGAATGCGCCCTTCACTATAATTTACAAGACATGCAAATTGTTGCACTTGACGGAAGGATACTGGCTCACCTTGGAGAGTTAGCCATACAAGAAGCCTTTGGCATCCCTACAGATCACAAGACTGCTTACAGAACTAAGGAGGATGCAAAGAAATTATATGATAAAAAGCTTGACCTTTGTGTCGCCAATATTAATAAGTCATGGCTGGAGAAACCAAGAGCTTCCGCCAAGAAGATGCCTAAGAAGCTGTTGCGCACAAACTTCAAAGAAGATTACGGGGACATCATCGTCTTGCTAAACAAAATAGTTGGCAATCCTCAGGGCACACCTTTCGAGACTTGGATGTACTATATCGAAGACATCACTGAGCGGGTAAAAATGTTCAATTGGTCTCGCATGATAAGCAATAGCCTCCACGAGCAGCTGGTTAATCTAGAAAAGACAAAGACATTTTATATGAGCTCCTACGTCATCTACATGTTGGCTAGGACATACAGGTATGCAAGCTTGATCTGCAAAGGCATGGTTGGCAACAAAGAGAATGAGCTGAAGTCCTATGATTGCTATCCGTAGTTGTAGCTAAGTGAGAAAGCCCACTTCAGACGGGCACACGACGCTTTCCTCATGTACATAACAAGAATATTTCAAGGAGAAATGCCCCAATGGCTGACTCACGAAGCCAAGAGTTTGATCAACAAATACGGGTCTTGGTTCATCCAGTATCCAAGATACACGTACATTAGGATCCAAGGATTCACTGGGAATCCATACAGATTGCCTATTTTTCCTACTAACAAGATGGTCCTGCTTGAGGTACTGAGACAGTTAGAGGAGTATCAGAGCTTCCAAAGAACAAAACAGAAGGCAGCAATCACCTTCCCCTTTTTTATAGGGAACATGCTGGAAACATGTCCGTCGGCACAAGCAGCTGAGAGTTCCAGACTGGAGATACAACGGTACCCATTCACTACCTATCAGTCTAGAGATAACTTTGACCCACACCATCATATCGAGACTGTGGATGGGAGAAAGTATAGACATAGGGTCGAATTGGAGGACTTCTGGGCAGACGCTGCGGACGAATATGAGGTCAAACAAAGGTTAGCTTTATCAGTGCAACTGAACTTTGCCGAGTGCCTGATTAGCTCGCGGATGATGGAAAGCAAGTATAGCCGTGCTTTGACGAGAGCTTGCCCCTGCCTGCTGTAAGATGGTTAGAACCCGAACATGCGGATTTGAACACCTTGATGAGACCAGTCACCAAGTACTCTCAATGGTGGGTCGATCAACAGATCCAAGAGCTGAGGTGGATGAAGGTGACGCTTACCTATGACAGGTTAAGCGAAATGGAATCTTACTCTTCAAATGCGGAAGCATCCCATGGCGTGGAGTTGATGGAAACCACTATTTCCAGGAAAAGGAAAGAGGTAGTTGTGGACAAGGAGCCTGTTCAGAAACAAGCAAGGATAGAGCTTTCACGCTTTGCCACGTCCAAAAACATTGACGATATATTGGCCACCCTTGATGATTCGTTGGCCAACATTATGAACCCTTCCTTGATTCCCGAGGATAATATGGAGCCTCAGCCGGATGATAATGAGCCGCCATCCCCCGCAGGCATGGAAATACTTGGATTAGATGATGAGATGGGCGCCCAAAATGATGATTTTCAGGAAGGAATGATTTCAGCCCTTCGAGGAATTTTGGACGCTCCAAACGGAGAAAGTGTACCGGAGGAGGATGGCATAGAGCAACTCACAATCCCCGACTGGTTGAAAGAGAGAATAAAAATACAGGTACCAGTTGAAGTGCAGGAAGAGGATGATGCTGCAGATTTCTTAGCCAGACTTGAACAAGTCTCAGTCAAGAAGCCGACTAGGAAGTTCTCCACTATACAAAGGGATGAAGCTGGCAATCAGTCTGTACAGATTGCAGTGCCGACAGTGGACAAGCCACGGGAGGATATAGCTCCATATGAATATGCTATCACCACCATCGACTTGGGTCCGACCACAAGGGGCCAAGAAGTTGAAGATCTGGACAATTCAGTGTCCACCATCAAGTCGAGGTTGGCAAAAGAGGTGGCGAAGAGGAAGGATTGCTAGCAGGAGATTGAGCGCCTGAAAGAGTACATACAACATCTAATCAAGCCGCTTGATCAAGATAACACATCAGCTCCCCTTCTCTCGAATTCTTCGCAGGAAGTTGCAAAGGACATGGAAGAAGATAGGGTCACGACCAGAGAGGCCAAAGAATGGATAGTGGTCAGAGCCGCAGAAGCAGATACCTTCCTGGAAAGGTTATCATTGGTCTACAGTCAACCTACTTGATTGCTTTCCAGATTGATTGCCTTGGCAGAAATGGGGGATGGTCTTTCGGATATGCAGGAAAGAATACTTCCTTGCCTTAGAGTTCTCAAAGGGGTCCCAAAGCAGGAACTGATTGACGGAGGCATCATTGCGGCAGGCGCAACATACGATTTCCATGCTTGGTATTGGGATTTGACGGCACGGGGAGAGGTGTTGGAAAGAGTGAAGGTTGATGGACTCAGAGTGGAGGAGCAGGTTAGAGAGATCCAAAGCAAAATCTTCAACATGGTTGCCGACATACTAGACAAGGGAGGTCATACGGGAGAATGATTTGCAACTAGAAGGTTTGAAGAATAATGTGCAAGAAAACCTCTTTTCTATCGCAGGGCCTATCTTGAAACAAAACTGGGTTAGAATGGCGAATTTCTTAGCCATCCGGGAGGCCTTTGTGAAGATCGAGCCAAAGTGGGAGGACATCTTTGCTAGGTGCGCCGAAAGCATGGACGGATTGGAGTTTAGGATCGGAATACTCCCACAGATTACTATGGAAGAGGTTGCCTCTATCGTGTCCAGATTCTTTGAACATACGGCAACTTGAGAGGATAGGGATATATTTCCTTGAAAGTAGCTCCAGGCGCCACCTCACTCTTTGACAACTCATTGTTCAGAGGTAGTTAATTATGACAAACCCTAATTAGGGTTTTATTTTGTAATCTCGGCCGTTGATTGTTGGCCATTGAATTGTAATCGGGGAGCCTATAAATTGAGCTCGCCCCTCATTTGTAAAGTGTGAAGTGAATAGTATGACATTGTTGCGTTATATCATTTCCGTTAATAAAAACTCTTCTGCATGATTTGCTTAGAATCACTTTTATTTTCAAGTGGTGTGCAAGGTTTCATATTCTCCTTCAACACTTAGATTAAAGTTAATTTGGCATTTCCATTTAACTGTTTGTTAGTGAATGAAAGATCTGATAGCAGTGGTTGATGAAATTTAGCTCATACTTTTGTTGGATAGATGATTTTTATTGAATGTGCAAAGTTAGTTTGAGCTCTCAAATTGTGGATGCTTAACTTTGGTTTGAATAATTATTAATTCAGACATGAAAATTGTTATCACCTTCGTTGAAGATTGCACCCGCTTTGCGTAGTTGTCCTAGGGAGGCGAAACAAAGTGTGGTTATTCCAGTTTCATCCAATCATTGCCGTCTCTTGAGTTCTTAGGTGTAGTTTAGACTTCTAAACCCTCGTCTTTTTGCTGTTTTTTGGAAAATCTGAAATACCCAATGGAAAGAGATTCAGTGATAAAACCGTTAAGTCCTTGGCTTGTAAACAAATTCTAAAGTAAGTCCCTTTGTGATACTAGCATATCACAATGCCCACTGATCTTATCCACGTGTCATGACTTGAGGAAAGAAATCTTGGAGTTGCTGTACGATCTTCTTAGCATACGCAGTAACTTTTCAAGAGAGGATAGAGTGTCCTTGGGCATTTTATTCTATGTTCGGTGAGTATTAAAATGCACACCAACAGAATTGGCGCTAGAAGGAGGGCTGAACAGAGAAATTCTTTTGCAAGGAAGGTTTGAACTAAGTGTTGTTATATGCTTGCCTCCTCCTGACGCACCAATAGAATTGGCGCTAGAAGGAGGGCTGAACAGAGAAATTATTTTGCTAGGAAGGTTTGAACTGAGTGTTGTTATATGCTCGGCTCCTCTTGACGCACCAACAGAATTGGCGCTAGAAGGAGGGCTGAAAAGAGAAATTCTTTTGCAGGGAAGGTTTGAACTGAGTGTTGTTGTATGCTCGCCTCCTCCTAACACACCAACAAAATTGGCGCTAGAAGGAGGGCTTGCGACACATAATTGTTTTCAAAGTTAAAGGTAGTAGACATGATGAAAAATGGTGTTACCACATGAGTTCCCATTTGACGTACCACTTGAACAGCCAGAACAAGGACAGACAGATATCCTTGGTCAGTTACATTCACTAGCTTGGAAGACGCAGACATATAACACTCAATTCAGACAAACAAGCTATGTCCTTGCTCGAGAAGAAGAAAAGGGAAAATTCATTGAAGGAGCTATTCAAAGGCACTTGATAAGACAAAAGATCAGTTGTTTGAAACGAGCTTTTGACTATATAGAACAAGCAATTGCCTCCGGCTCATCTTCAAGATCAGGCCTTACCCTTACGATGAAGAATGGTACTCTTGAGCAACATTCCTCTTCCCGGACAGGAACCTAATCCAGTTTTGCAACCTGACTTAGGCTTCCATGACTAACAAGAGGATTTTATCACTGAATTGTACAACTTAGCATGGAAATTGAAGCGGAACGCACCTAATTGGATGCACATGCGCTTTGTTCTTGAAGAACAAGAAGAAATAGCTCAACGTATCGAGTTTAATATTCAACAAGATTTGCTCGTCTAGAGATTTGAAGCTCTTCAACGGTAGCAAGCAAACTGACCAGCCCCAGAAGAAGCTCCAACACTACCCAAATAAGCTTAAGAAAGGACACACTGGATCGCATCAATTCCTTTTCTCTCGACAAATTTCAGAGGATTACTAGATCGACCCCAAACTCTTTCAAAGAATTTGTGGAGCTATCGCCTTTCAGGCAAAGAAGAAGAACTGAAGCATTTTAGGTAGGAACATCGAGTGGAGTTAACCTTAGCGAAGAGACATCAAACGAGGAGGACCTTTTTGGTTTATTCCAAGCCTCACCACCAAGCACTCTAGTTCCAGGAGCCGTTCCATTTGATAATCAACAAGTGCCCGTCCAACCTGTCCAGTTGGCACAGCCAATCCAACCAATCCAAGCAAATCAACCGAACGTTCCAATGGCGTGGCGTCCTGCTAACGCGTCTCCCATGATGTACGCCGATTACCATGATATGCCAAAAAATCCGGAACATTTTTGTTCGAGGTTTCATAGTGGCGACTTGAGCCAGACTGCAGATGAACAAATTAAACTTTTTGAAGACCTCCTTCAAAATAGACATCTGGGAAGAAGATGTTGCGTGCCGATTGTTTCCTTATACCTTCGACGATCAGGCATCCTATTGGTACATTCATTTGCCAACTAACTCCATTACCAATTGGCAAGGGATGAAGGCTGCATTCTTGGAAAAATTCAGGGTGCCAATTTCAGCAACCAATTTATACAAATAGTTTGTGGAAGTGAAAAGACAAGAGCACGAGCCAATCGGCACATTCAACGATAGATTTCAGAGGGCATACACAAGGTTGCGAGATCCTTATAATTTGGACAATGCTGCAACACTACCCATTTATTACGAGGCCTTAGATCGTCTCATGTCCATGTTTGTAAAGTCTAAGACTTCGACCCCAACCAACCTAAAGGAACCATACTCTGCAGCAGTAATAGCTAGCAATGGTTTAGGAGTGGGTATTGCTGCAGGTCCGCTTCATTATTTAGGGAATTCAGCTTCCCAAAATCAAGTGCAAGACATCAATCGTGCGTTGGCTCACCAGGCACCCATGATGAACCCAGTTCCTACCATTAGCAACCAATTGGTCCCGCATCCAGGAGCTCCAATGTCTCAAGTACCGCCGTCACAACGAGTATACCTCCAAAATGTGACATCTACCGGAACTCAAGAAGAAAAAGATGAAATGAAGGAGTTAATCGATCAAGTTAAAAAGTTGTCGACCGAAGTCACCTATTTGAAGGGTCAGACAAGCCAAATGCAGAATTTTCAGAGGAATTATCAACCACCACAAGGGAACCACCAAAGTCAAAGTCATTTCGGATACACAAGGGATAACCAGAACTACCAAGGGAATAATCAAGGGTTCCAGAACAACAATTCAGGCTTCTAGAAGAAGACTTGGAACATAGGACCTAACAATGGTACTGTGCCATCTCCCTTAGATAATCCACTTGCAGACAACCGTCCCGCAGATAAAGTATTCTTGGCTGAAGTAGCATTATCAGGTTGGTGCCGACTACACAACACAGACCAACACTCCGAGTTACACTGCCGTGAATTCCAAGTAGCAACAGATATTTTCAGAAGTGAAAGAAGAAATTCAGAGGCAGAAGATCCTGCAGTAACCGGATGAGCTAGTTCCTACGCCAAGGTACGACCTATTGACGTGTGTTTTATGACAATGCCAGCACAGAATAAAATGTCCAACGGTCACTCTATTCTCTCTTGATCAAAGTGTTCCGCATGCTAAGATTGCGTGAAAGTTCATGCATTCGACTCCAAGGTTCGTTTTATTGCGAATAGACTCAGTTGGTTGATGTGAATATGCTGGGTATTCCAAGGGGACTTACGTAATTGTTCGATTTCTTTACTCAAGTAGATGAAAGGTTTTGGCTATGATGCTCTGGTATTTGAACGGACCGGGAAATACTGAATTTAAAGGGGATAGGGATAGGAATTCTACAATCTATCTCTAAGGGTGGAATGCAAGGGCTAGCTTTAACAATCTTCAAACCAAACTTTGTTTCGTCCCCCCTTCGGACAACTCTGACAAAGCTGGTGCAATCTTCAAAGGATGGGTAGGATGTTCAAATTTAGATTCAACATGCGCACCCCTTCACAACGAAGCAAGTGGGCACACAAATCACAACCGAAGTTAGGTGCTGAGATTCCAGTTGACCACGCAGGGGCAGACTTACCGTCAGCAAGCCCGCTAGTGGTATGGATACAGGAAGATATGCTCAAACCAACGTCACATTCCACAAATAACACTACTTGCATGAAAACAAAGTCTATTTTACTCTACTCTATTCGAATTGGAAAGACGAAAACATCTCGTCAACTACCCACAATGCAAAATGAAGTCACCAATCAATGAAATCCTTATATTATGAGAGTCTTACACAACAATCTTTTGCAAAAACTTTCAAAGGGAAAGTCCTTCTTTCCTCCCAAACTAAGCTAACTCCTAGCTCTACTTTAGCTTCTATTTAGCTCAACTCTATCTTTGATTTCTATCTAGCTCTGATCTATATCTAACTCTCTTACAAATGTGGGGGGATACCCCTTTTATATCTAGCCTAGTCCAGTGGACGACTTAGATTGAAATACAATGGAAGGCTCAGATTGAGCCACCTAAGCCTTGATTAGGGTTTTAGCCCTAAAAACCGCCACTGAGAGGAGTGGGGCGATGAATGTGCCCTCCACTCCTCATCAATGAACCACTACCCGCCATCAATGCACGTCATCTCCTTCCAGATACTCCTGAATAAATTGAAGAGTTGGGATCCTCAACTGAGCTGGGAAGATTGGGTTTTGCCCATATACCAAGTGATAAGGAGATGTTCGCAAAGAATTCTTCGTCCTAGTCCTATCTGCCCACAAAGCAAACCTCAATTGCGTGTGCCAATCTTTGGGGTTCTTATCCAGTAGTTTCTTGATAGCATTCAACAAATTCTTATTTGTGGACTCTGCAAGTCCATTCCCCTGCGGGTAGTAGTTGGATGAGAACTTCAGTGCAATCCCATACTCAAATGCCCAGTTTGAAAACTTCAATGATGAAATAGCGGGGCCGTTGTCGCACACCAAAGCGTGTGGACACCCAAATCTGCTAATGATATTCTCTTCAAGGAACTTAATGACTACATCGGTTGTGCAAAGTTTGAGAGCTTGAGCCTCTGTCCATTTGGTGCAATAGTCCGTGGTTGTCAGTATGTACCTGTGCTGCGCCGAGGAAGGTGGATTAATCATTCCAATAAAATCCAATCCCCACTTAGCAAATGACCTGACTTCAATTACTAGCTGTAAGGGCATAGCTGGATTCATTTCTCTGTATGCGGTTGTCTGGCAAATATGGCAAGTCTTTACATGTTCGTAGGCATCTTTGAAGAGCGTGGGCCAATAATATCCGACTCTTGAAATCTGATGTGCTGTGGCCAAACCACCTCCGTGACTTGTTCCAAATTTCTCATGGAAGTGTTCCATTAGCTGCTTGGCTTCTCTTTTCCGTACACATCTTAAATAAATCCCTTCGTGGTTTCTTCTATAGAGCATTGATCCTTGCAGCATAAATCTCTGGCTTTTCATTCTCAAAGCTCTTCTCTGCACTGGATTCAAATGTGAGGGACATCTGTGATTCAACAGATAATAGACAGTGTCGTCGTACCATTCCCGTGGGGACACTTCTTGTAACTCATAAGTTTGTTGTACCAGCCCAGGTCTTACCATTGCAATTGTTTGTGCCAAAGCTTGTCCTCGGACTAACTTCATCGGCTGTATCTCCATATCGTATTCTTGCAAAGTGGCGACCCACTTGCCTCTTCTTTCCCCTAATTCATTTTGCATCAGCAGTGTTTTTATTTTGGCGATTGGAACTATAGCATGGACTTTGCTCCTTAGGATGTAATACCTAAATTTCTTAGCTGCTTTCACTAGAGCATAAGCTTGCTTTTCCACATTGGCGTACCTTAATTCTGCCTCCTTCAACGGTGCACTCGTAAAAGCAATTGGATGTTCATCCTTTTCCTCCGTCCTCTGGGTCAATACTGCTGCACAGGTGTGCTCTGAAGCAAAAGAGTATAAGTAGAATGGTTTCAAATAGTCCGGACTGACTAGCACTGGAGCATCTACTATTGCTTGTTTGATTTCTTCGAATGCCTTCTTTGTTTGAGGGGTCCACTCTATCTTTGCATCCTTCTTCAGCATTTCATTCAATGGTCTGACAATCTCGACAAACCCAGTTATAAACTTTCTCACAAAATTGATCTTTCCAAAGATAGATCTCAACTCTTTCTGACTTCTTGGCATGCCGATCTTTGAAATCGCTTCGATGTGGTCTGGGTCAATTGATATGCCCTGCTCTGAAAGGACATGTCCTAACAACCTGCCTTCAGTGACTCCGAACACGCACTTCTTTGAGTTGAAAGAAATGCCAAACCTTCTGCATCTTTGGAAAATGTTCCTCAAGTCTTCAACATGATCTTCTCTCTTCTTGGAAAACACGGTTAGGTCGTCCATGTATATAATAATGCATTTTCCGACTAAATCTCGGAAAGCGATGTCCATGGCCCGTTGAAACGTGGCCCCTGCATTGATTAAGCCAAAAGGCATTCTTCTGCATGCAAAAGTTCCCCATTTGGTGGTGAAGGCTGTTTTTAATCTATCTGCTTCTTCAACCATCACTTGGTTGTATCCTGAATAATTGTCCAAGAAGGACATCATTTGGGAACCATTCACAATTTGCAACACCTCATCTAATGAGGGCAAGGGATAGTTATCTTTCTCAGACGCTCTGTTTAGGTTGCAGAAGTCCACACATAACCTTATCTCGCCATTCTTCTTCCTGACGGGTACCAGATTGGCGACCCACTTTGAGTGCCTTACTGGGAAGATGATTCTGGCCGAAAGGAGCTTCCTCACCTCTTGATATATCAATGGTTCTAGCAGCGGGTTCACTGGCCTTTGCCTTTGTCTGAACAGTTTATTTCCCGGTTTTAATGGGATCGTGTGTGTGATCAAGGTAGTGTTGTATGTCTTTAAGTCCTCGTAGCCCCAGGCTACTACATCGGAGAACTCTCTCAATGCTTGCACTATTCCTTCCCTTTCTTTTGGGGTACAAACCTTACCCACAAATACATTCTTTATTTGTTCATCTGTCCCCAAGTTGATTGTCTCGCATTCATTTCCTTGAGTGCCATGACTTCTACTCAGTTTGTTAGGATCAAAGAGCCTTTCTAACTCGACCATTCCTCTAGGAATGACATTTGTCCTCAAATTTAAGATTCCTTCAGTGTCAAATTTTGCTTCCTTGGTTTCTTCCTCATCTATAATTTGTTCTTTGAACACTCCAAAGCTTGTTAAGAATTCCAAAATCTGCTTATCATTATCAAATACCTAGAAATTCTTGATATTGTCTGGAATTGAAGGTGTGGAGATCAACTCCACCGTGAACTTCTTTAAAGCTTCCATGGCCAATGGTTCTAGCGAACTAGCCGCCTGTGCGAGAGAATTTGCTACTGGATTTCTAGATCTGTACACCTGCTTGATGTTAAAGGCACCAAAGCTTTTGATCAAGTCCCACACTCTGTTCCGGTAGCGGCCCAATCTTTTGTCATGACAAGCATACTATTTCCTTACCTGGCGGACCACTATGTTTGAATCTCCAATGGCATGCACGATTTTGGCACCTTTCTCTATTGCCAGGATTAACCCATGAATCAAAGATTCATATTCAGTAACGTTGTTGGTGCAAGGGAACTGGAGCCTGCAAGCACCTAGATATGCTTCTCCCTTGGGGTTGATGAGTTCAAACCCTGCTCCATTCCCTTTTTTAGACTTCGACCCATCAAATCTCAGAGTCCACACTTGATCCTCTATGTGATCGCTACCGGTCATGGGATCATTCTTTTCTACTGTGGGCTCGATCTTCTCACTTTCTATCCACTCCTTCATCAGGGAGTGTTTTCTCTCATTTATCTTTTCTAGTTCTTCTACCAAAGAGACTTGTGGAACTCTCTTTGAAACTTGTTCTATGGCCATTTTGCACATGGCACATGTAAAGTCGGGATGGAATGCCTTATGGATCCTGCACCAATTAGGCATTAGCATATTACTGATGGAAGCATCCTTTCCTGATTCTATTCTTTGCTTGACATTTTTGAGCATGAGATTCCTGAAATTTTCATACATCCCTTCGCTCTCGCCTGAGTTGTCTTCAATCAATACTTCAGTAGAGGAGGATGTGCTTTCCAAGGGTCTTTCCTCAATCACACTTTGTAGCATGAGGACCTCTTGTTTGACTAGCTTATACGAGCCCAGATCAGTCTCCGCAAACAAAACTTCATTGTTATCACCATACTCGGTGATTGTCAGCCTGAGCCGTGGTGTGGTCTCCACTCTTATCTGATTGGGAATCCCTCTCCAAGGCAACCACATGTGAGAAAAGTCGGTGGCAATATACTCGTTCAATCTTCGGGACCAATCTCTGCTGAGCAACATGTAATATCCGTCCGGTATATCTACCACGGAGATATCAATGCGACTCTGGATCCTAGGATCTGCCGCTAGCTGCATGTGAATGTCGTTTAGTTCCCCAACAACGAGAACTTCTGTTTTATCTAGCTGGGTTACTTTCTTGTTGGTGTGAAGCGGGATTAGACCCAACCTTTCACATACCTTTAGAGGCATGACGTTGCTTGAAGCTTCGGAATCAATCAAACAATTGTGTAGCATTTTTCTGAATATTCTTACTGAGACTAAGAATGGGGCTGGTTCATCTTTCCCTTGATAAAACACTACTGGTTTTCTTCTTTCATCTGCTACATCATTTCGCTTTTGATCTTTCTTGTCCGGTTGAACTTGTCTGTTTTGAGTCTCATTCCTCGTATTCTGCTTAAGCTTTGTGGCATCATCAGGTTGAGAACCTCTCTCAGTCTCGGCCTTTCCAGGAGCGCTGGCAGAATTTAATACCATGCCCTCAAAGTTCTGAGGCTATTGTTGCGTTTCCCAAGAGTTATAGGACGTTTGTGGCACACTTTGCACTACATTTGTGTTTTGTGCAGGACGGGGCTGCGTGAGAATCTGGGGATTTCTTGGCACATCGGGTGCTTCTTGTGACATATTTCTCGTGGAGGGGTTGTCAGTCAATGTCCCTAGAAGAGTGTCTCTTACTTCTTGAACTTTCATCAACTCATAAAGTGGTAGACTTACTTTCATTTTCTTGAACTCTTCCAACACGTAGGAGCTCATCTTCTTTATGTCCTCTCTAGGAGAATTCCCCTTTTGTCTCTGTTTAGGCTGGTAAACAGGCTGTTGAGGCATTTGTGGTCCACTTGATTTTGCTTGCGTGGGACCCTATTGTCTGTATTCTGGAGAGTCTTTTGGCGTAATCGACACGTTACTCGCATTGGGATGTGGTGGTGTAGAAAAGTTGTTCGGTGGCGTTGACGAGGTCAACGGCTCATGTCAAGGATAACTTCTCTGATACACTTTGGGAGGCCCACTTCCAGTTGTCTGGAGAGCTTGTACTTCTCTGATTCCTTCCACCAAGACACTGTTGTTAAGAGGCGGAAACTATAACCGTCTCTGCTTAGGGGTTCATCTGGTGATGCGTATGTAGCATGGGCCTCTGAAGGCGCTTGAGTCTCTGGCGTCCCCACTGGGCCATTTGCTGAAGTTGGCGGAAACTTCTGATTAACTGACGGCAGTGTATAACTTTGGAATTTAGGCGGGAACTTGAAATCTTCTAAGATCAAGGCCTGATCATATCGGGGTGTTGGAACTATTTCATACCCCGTGATTGGAGGATTCTCCGTAGGTTCGGTGTTTTTCACTTCTCTGAAGAAGATGTCAATGGCGACTTGAAACTCATGGCATTGTAACTCGGAGTGCTGAGTAGTATTGTGCAATCTACACCATCCCGACAAGGCGGCTTCTGCCAAATATACTCTGTCTGCAGGACGGTTCTCAGGAGGCGGTGGGTTATCTAGTGGTGTAGGGACACCTCCATTATTGGGCCCCGTATTCCAGGATCTCTTATGGAATCCCTGATTATTGTTTCTATACTCATGACTGTTCTCATGACTATATCCTTGATGGGTATCTTGATGGTGATTCGGAGGATTATTTTGATATCCTCGATTAGCACCTTGGTGTGCTTGATTATTTCGTTGCATGGATTGTATCTGATTATTCTGATTTCTGAGGTATGTCACCTCAGTTGACAGCTTCTTTACTTGTTCCACCAACTCCTTTATTTCATCTCTTTCTTCCTAAGTCTTTGTTGGTGGCACCGTGTTCTGCAGATAAACAGGGTGTGCTGCCGGTGCTTGAGACACAGGTGCTCCAGGATGGAGAACCAATTGATTTGATGGGGTAGTTGTCTGGTAAGCTGGTTGTGGAAGTGGATTTAATGTTGGAACTTGCTGATTCCAGGTTTGTATTTGGCTATTTGTAGAACTTAGGCCAGTGTATAGTGAGGGACGAGTTGTATTCTGTCCCATGTATTGACTTACTTCAATTGCCTTAGCATAAGCTAAGTTCATATTCGTTGGAGCGGGGTGAGCTTCTCTCACAAACATTGCAGTTAATGGATCCAGCGCTACGTAGTAGTTTTCTCTAGCATCCGTGATGGTGTAAGGAGTTCGTAATCTTGTGAGAGCCTTTTGAAATCTATTGTTAAATACATGAATTGGCTCTTTCTCTTGCCTCCTTACCTCCACAAACTGTCTGAACAGCTCCGCGGGAGTGATGGGAATACCAAATTTTTCGATGAAGGCCGTGTTCATTTGTTCCCATGTTCTGATAGAACCGACTGGTAAATGTATGAACCAGTAATGGGCCTCTTCCCCCAAAGAATAGGGGAACAACCTGCATGCTACATCTGCATATGCAATCTGTCTATTGCGTAGGTGGTCCTCAAACATCTTGATGTGATCCTCAGGAGTGCGGTTTACGTCGTGGACATGGAACTTGGAGCAAAAACTCTCCGGATTCTTGGGCATGTCGTGGTAGTCGGCGAACTCCAGCGGGGATGGGTTGGTGACCAATCGGGTAGCGCCATTTGCAACGGGCTGAGCCATTGCTTGCCTTCGTCGATATACAGTTACTGGAGCTGTTTGTTGCTGAACAACAACTGGCGTAACTTGAACTGGTTGTTGCTGTTGAATTGCTACTGGCGTGGTATCTCGTGCTGGTCCTTGTTCGGCAAACCTTGAAGTGCTAGGCAGAGTTCTGAATAAACTTGAGACTTCTTCGCCACTCACTGCTTGCTCACTCGATTGAGCTTCTTCGTTTGATATAATCTCTTCACTTGAGGGAGCCTCTCCGTCTGATCGAGTGCTCCTCTTCTTCCTCGTTCTGGTAGGTAGCTCTATAAGTTCCTTGGGTGAATTGAGTGCGGACCTCAAAATTCTTTTCAACTTATCCGGCGAGAATGAACTGATGCGATCCAGGATGAAGCTGCCTCTTTTACTGGCGACGCACGGGAGCGAGTGGCTGTCTTTGATTTAACAAGTCTCTTTCAATAGCAACTTGGATCTTGATAGCTTTCTCTTCTTCTTCTTCCAACACGAAGCTTGTTTGCATGTACTCAGTTGCACTCCTCTTCGTTCTCCACGCGAGATTGTTCAATCCTGAAAGGATATCTTCTCGGTCGTCGTTGAATCCCAAATTTGGCTGCAACACCGGAAATATCTCTCTATGAGGTAGCACCATCTTGGTACATTATACTTTTATAATTCCTTTTGCTTGAGTTATAAAAATAGTAGCCCTCCTTCTAGCACCAATTCTGTTGACGCGTGTTTTATGACAACACCAACACAGAATAAAATGTCTAGCAGTCACTCTATTCTCTCTTGATCAAAGTGTTCCGCATGCTAAGATTGCGTGAAAGTTCATGCGCTCGACTCCAAGGTTCCTTTTATTGCGAATAGACTCAGTTGGTTGATGTGAATATGCTGGGTATTCCAAGGGGACTTACGTAATTGTTTGATTTCTTTACTCAAGCAGATGAAAGGTTTTGGCTATGATGCTCTGGTATTTGAACGGACCGGGAAATACTGAATTTAAAGGGGATAGGGATAGGAATTCTACAATCTATCTCTAAGGGTGGAATGCAAGGGCTAGCTTTAACAATCTTCAAACCAAACTTTGTTTCGTCTCCCCTTCGGACAACTCTGACAAAGCTGGTGCAATCTTCAAAGGATGGGTAGGATGTTCAAATTGAGATTCAACATGCGCACCCCTTCACAACGAAGCAAGTGGGCACACAAATCACAACCGAAGTTAGGTGCTGAGATTCCAGTTGACCACGCAGTGGCAGACTTACTGTCAACAAGCCCGTTAGTGGTATGGATACGGGAAGATATGCTCAAACCAACGTCACATTCCACAATTAACACTACTTGCATGAAAACAAAATCTACCTCACTCTACTCTATTCGAATTGGAAAGACGAAAAGATCTCGTCAATTGCCCACAATGCAAAATGAAGTCACCAATCAATGAAATCCTTATATTATGAGAGTCTTATACAACAATCTTTTGCAAAAACTTTCAAAGGGAAAGTCTTTCTTTCCTTTCCAAACTAAGCTAACTCCTAGCTCTACTTTAACTTCTATCTAGCTCAACTCTATTTCTGATTTCTATCTAACTCTGATCTATATGTAACTATCTTACAAATGAGGGGGGATACCCCTTTTATATGTAGCCCAGTCCAGTGGACGACTTAGATTGAAATACAATGGAGGGCTCAGATTGAGCCACCTAAGCCCTGATTAAGGTTTTAGCCGTAAAAACTGCCACTGAGAGGAGTGGGGCAATGAATGCGCCCTCCACTCCTCATCAATGAACCATTACCCGCCATCAATGCACGTCATCTCCTTCCAGAAGGTCATCGTCCGGAAGGGCGTTTCCTTTCTCCTTCTCGCTGGCTGTAAATCTGATGAACTTGGATAATATTGCCTCAACTTCCTGATCCGAAATGGGAGGAATGTGATCCAACTGAAACTCTAAGACTCTAACTACCTGCCCATGCCGAGCACAAGATTTCTTCCAGGCAATAAGGGCATCCTGGGTGTTCTGTATGATACTGGAGAACGTAGCAGTGTTCTCGAAATCATCCTGTGTGAAGGTCTTCACCTTAGAAAAGAATGGCGTCAATCTGTTCTTCAATCCATCTGCAGTTACCTCTTCAAAAGTCAACCTCCTGGCAAAGATTGCCTCCAATGTGTTGAGAATCCCATCTAAGATGTTCGTCATGGCCTTTTTGACCTTGACAGAATCTCTGTGTGATGCATCGTAGAATCCTCGGCCTGCGACTACCGAAGAGTACCATCCGGCGAAGTTGTATCTATCCCCCTGCTGAATTACATCTCCCTCAACCAAAACCTGTAGAGGTTTGCTCATCGAAGCCCCTAAATGGAGAACAACTCTCATCTGATAGATACGGGCCTCACCCCAAGCATGACTAACTGCATCCATCCTTGCCATAATATCAGAGGCTTGCCCATAGGCATGTGCAAGATCCTCCGTAAACTTTCCTGTTTCGACACGGACGCTGGCAACCCATTTGTTTGCCTGTTGTGCCATTCTCTTCAGCTGGAAAGCTGAATTGCCGATTCTCTTGCCCACAAGGACCGGACAAGTGCTGCACGTAGCCAGTCAGTGTCTTGTGCTCTACCTTCAACTTCTTGTGCTTGCCCTCAACATAGGACAATCTATCCTTGAGTGCTCGATAGGAATTATCGCATTCCTCTACTACTTGTGCTCCAGTAGGGCGGCGAAGTTCCATAGTTGTAACAACATAATTTTCGGGAATGGCCTCATCCCGATCACACTCTACCCAAGGCACCGCCACATGTAAAGTTCGGGATCCATCCTCATCTATGGATATTTTGGAGAACTTCCTAGCCTTCTTCTTTGTTGGAGGTGTGCTGATCCTCTGTAACAATTCCTACATCTCAACTGCAGGATCAGTCTCATCTACAGGATCACACCTCATCCTATCCCTTAGCCATTCTGGCACCTCCTGCCGCATGTCTGATTAACAAAAGGCTGCTCAACCTCGGCCTCGTTGTGACCTATTTCACACATCGCCCCATTGCGAATGGGGACCCCCTTCTTTTTGCTTTTGGTTTCTTGCCTTGGCATCGCAACTGCTTATCATCTTTTTATTTACAATGAGGAGTTTGAGTTTTTGAGAGTCATCCCAGTCAAGTTGATATTTTGAACCCGTTTCTGTGCTTAGACGTCATGGAAATGCTCAGAAGGCCCGGTAGACGAGGAACGCCATTGCTTTCGGCCAATTCTGACACTTCCTATTTTTTAGGGATTCTGCTTTTTTGCTTTTTGCTTTTTTTGCTTTTTGGCATTTTTAGGCCATTCTGCAGTTCCTATTTTTTAGGGATGCTTTTTGCTTTTTCTATTTTTGGAAAGTTTCTATTTTGGGATCCCACGGAGTATGAAGTCAACACGCCTCCAGAAATCATGAAAATCAAGGTAAAATAGCAAAATTTTGAAGGGCGCCCATGAGGAAAGAATGGCAGACAAGACATGAAGTCCGCCCTACCTTTGGTAGGCACTGGCAAGCCAAGGCTGAAGTCCGCCATGGCATAGAGATCTCCAAGTCCGCCCATGGCACGAGGAGAGCCAAGTCCGCCCATGGCAAGGAAGAGGCCAAGTCCGCCCATGGCCTGAGAAGCATGAAGTCCGCCCAAGGAAGAGGTGGATGGCACAAGAAGGCTGAAGTCCGCCCTGGCAAGAAAAGGTCAAAGTCCGCCCAAAAATGTCAATGGCAAGAAGGCTAGGAAGTCCGCCCAGCAACATGCAAGGAAAAAAATGGCATGAACATGATGAAGTCCGCCCAGCACAAAGAAAAAAATGCCCGGCCAAGCAGGAAGTCTGCCAAGAAAAACTCAAAAAATTGGCTAAGTGTTGATACCTTGGGGAGAAAAAACTTCGAAAATTGGCTAAGTGTTGAGAATAAATTTTCAAAATTTGGTTAAGTGTCAAGAAAATTCTCTAAGCAATGAGCAGCTTTGCCCAACATGGCCAACCAATCATGAAGTTCGCCAAGGCTAAATTGAAGATGTCCAAGTCCGCCCTTGGACAAGGCAAGGCTAAAGTGCGCCAATGTCAAGGAGAGGCTGAAGGCCGCCCAACTTTGGGAGAGGAAATTTTTCTAAGGCATGGATAAAAAAATATGCCTAGAGAGAGAGGGGATCAAGCTAGCATGAAATTCACTCCTCGGCATGACGGAATAAAATTCTTTGGCACGGAAGGAAGAGTGTATGGCGAGGCAAACACGAAGTCCGCCCAACTCAACATGAAATAAATTTCTGAGGCATGGACATAAATGCAAAATGGCAGAGAAACCTCCAAGTCCGTCCAACCTAGAAGGAGAGAGAAAATTTGAAAATTTTGACTAAGTCGGATGTTTGGTTAAGTATAAAGTACGCCACAAGAAAGGAAGTGTCTAAGCATTGGCAAAGTTCACCCAAAGCAATGGTAGGCACAAGGAAAAGTTCGCCTTCCAACAGGGAAGCATGTCCAAGCATTGGTGAAGTCCGCCATGAAGATGTCCAGCCACAAGATCAAGTACTCTTAGAGGAAAATGCATCTTGTCCAGCCAGCTTCAAAGTCTGCCTTGTCCAAGAGAAGATGAAGTCCGCCTAAGAGCAAGATGGGAATAGCACAAGGAAGACAAACTCCGCCTTAACAAATGAGCAAAGTGGCGCAACAACTATGAAGTCCGCCAAGGAAAACTCATAAAATTGGCTAAGTGTGGAATTTTCCTACAATAAAAGGATCAAATTTTGACTAAGTGTTGGAAAGAAAACAAGAAAAATGAAGAGGAATAAGGAGGAAATGAATAAAATTCTTGCCCAAGGATGGAGTCTGCCCTACTTAGCACAAGCGAAACTTGAAATTAAAGACAAATCCACAGGCAAAGTTCATTCGAGCATAAAGATGGCCAAAATCTTGGCTAAGTGTTGAATGGTCCACATGAAGGTGTTACAAGACGAAATTGAATAGTCAAAATTTGGCTAATTATGGGAACTACTTCACAGAGAAAGTTCCAATTTCCTCCATTTTGGCGAAAGCACAGGAGAGCTCTTCTCCAAATTCAAGGCACTTGAAGGAATTTCAAAGCAATCAGGGAGGAAAAGTTCAATAACTGCTCCAAGGGAAGACTTCCAGATTCTGATGCAAGTGAGAAGAAGAAATCAAAATCCCGAAGGAAATCCAAGATCACAACTAGGAAGGAACAAACACAAAGGACAAAGTCATCGGCAAAGGAAGATAAATCTATGGGAAAAGAACAAGGAGACCAAGGAGGACATCCAGCACGTTGAGGTGGCACCTCGTCATCTTCGAAACCAATCAAATTGTTCCAAGTCAACATGTCTAGGTTCAATGAACTTGACTTATCCATGGAATTGGTTTATATTTAGCAAGAAGGACGAGTGTCCCAAAATGTAATTTTCTCATTGGTCGAGAGGTAGTTAATTATGACAAACCCTAATTAGGGTTTTATTTTGTAATCTCGACCGTTGATCCTAAATCAATCTTGGCCATTGAATTGTAATCAGGGAGCCTATAAATTGAGCTCGCCCCTCATTTGTAAATTGTGAAGTGAGTAGTATAATATTGTTGCGACAAGACTATTTCCTTCAATAAAAGTTCTAGTGCATGATTTGCTTAGAATCACTTTTGTTTTCAAATAGTGTGCAAGGTTTAATATTTCTCCTTCAACACTTAGAGTAGAATTAGATTAGCATTTCATATATATGTTTGTTAAGTGGATGATAGATTTGATAGCAGTGGTAGATAAGATTTAGCTCATACTTTTGTTGAATGGATGATTTGTATTCGATGTGCAAAGTTAGTCTGAGCCATTAAATTGTGGATGCTTAATTTCTGTTTGTTTTCAATTCAAACATGAAAATTATTATCACTTCCTTTGAAGATTGCACCCACTTTGCGTAGTTGTCCAAAGGAGGCGAAACAAAGTGTGGTTACCCTATTTTATCTCGTCACTGCCGTCGCTTGAGTTCCTAGGCGTAGTTTAGATTTCTAAACCCTTATCCTTTTGCCTTTTTTTGGAATATCTGAAACACCCATCAAAAAGAGCTTCAATGATAAAACTGTCTAAGTCCTCAACTCAAGGAATGAATTTTATGTAAGTCCCCTTGTGATTACTAGCAAATCACAACGCCCATTGACCTTGTCCATATGTCATAACCTGGCCAAAAGAAACATTGGAGTTATTGTATTATCTTCTCGGTATTTACAATTACTTTTCAAGAGAGGATAAAGTGTCCTTGGGCATTTTATTCTGTGTTCGGTGGCATATTGAAAACACACACCAACAGGCCTCTACCTCGTGAACTTCATTTCTGCCTTCGCTCCGACGAGGCTCATGTTTATCAATAGGCTCAGTGTCTCCTGAGCTCTGGGCATCCTGATCGGAAGTAGCATCATCTTCGAGAGCCGCTTCAATCTCCTGCTGAAACTGAGTATCCGTGGCCGTCCCCTCATCTGTCTCTTGCTGATTTTCTTGTTGATTGTCTTCTCGGGGCATGTTGATGCTTTGGCCCACTGATTCTCTACGAGGTGGCTGACTTGCCACTTGCACTGTCTGGTCTACATCCAATCTCTCCCTTTGATCAACAAATAGTGATACCTCCTGCATACTCGGAGAATATGTCCGAGATGGTGTATGCCTGGATTCCTCAACTACCAAAGGCTCGGGCTGAACTGACTCTTTTCGTCTTGGCTCTGGAGTATGATCCACCTGCCTTCTCTGTCTAGCTGTTGGTGATCTGTGATCTCCCATCAAATTATATGTAAGGGGAATTGATCGTCCCTTAAGTTGGCTGACATGCCTTTGTACCCAACTCCGTGTCAATGTTAAGACTGGGATACAGAGTGTATCCAGGTCGGTGATCTTTGGCTCCGACCAATCTGGGAGTGGTAGAGGCGTATCTCTCACTGTTTCGTAGTCAGCTTGTACAACGTTTATGTCTTCTTCAATCTGATCCGACACTGGGACAATCTCGCACTCTCTGATCATTACCAACGGTATCCGAGAGAACATTCTCTTCCTGATCTCGATCTCATCCACTGCACTGGCTCAAAAGTCTTCGATCTATGCCTTGTGCCTGAACTCTTCCGACAGTATCCATCTGATGTTCTTGTGGGGATTGTAATGATGCCTGCTGGTATGGTAAGAAAGATGGAAGAATTGGAGCTCATTTTCTCTCTCCCTCGCTACTTGTAGCGATGGGCAGATTTCATCTGAATTCCCCATGGTAATTGGGAATCCGAGTCCACCTTTCTTCTTCTTCTTTTGAATCTTATCATAGGCAATAAGTTGCCTAGATACTTCCAGCATTACTATCCTGTTGGTGGGATACCGGGGCAATCTATAAGGATAGGAAGAGAATCCTTGCAGCCTTATGTAGGTGAACTTTGGAAATTGGATAAACCAACATCCGAATTTCTCAATCATCTCTTGTGCTTCCTTGGATATTTTGTGGTGGGTTCTTTGCTGCAAGGTGCTCGTAATATGCATAGTGAAGGCGTCATCAACCCTTTTGTAGTTAGTTGTGCTTGTCAAATGCAATTGTGGACAAGCCTCATGTATTTTAAATTGATGGGAACCACACTCAATTGGTTCCTTGTAAGAGATCGCCCTATACTTTTTCATGCGAGCCAGCATATAGACAATATAAGAGCCCATGTAGAATGTTTTCGTTCTCCTCACACCACAGAGCTGCTCGTGAATGCTGTCATTGATCAACAGTGCCCAATCCATGTGATCTTTGCCCTCTAGTACCAAGTTGACATAGTAGAACATCCAAGGTTCGAAGATGAACGCTTGGGGGCATCCTCCAACTCTGCTCAACATCATTATCAGATCACCAAACTCTTGCCTCAAATCCTCCGAGATCATCCACCTGGTGTTTATCAAATCAGCACATCGGTCCGTGGTGGATGAATACATTCTTTCAGCCCTTTCTTTTGTTTTATAGATCATCTTCTCATGAACTGGAATCCCGAATGCCTCCCCGATTGCTTCAGGTGTCAGGTTGGCCAATATCTTGCCATCTGGCGAAGTGATCATTCTCTGCTCTGTGATGTAGTGGTGGGTGCATTCCATGATGAGTTCTGGACACCGGATAGCTGGCGGAAAACTAGCAGTTGCATACAATCCGCTCCTAACAATATTGTGTGAAGTCACTGATGGGTGATGGCCTCCGATCCCCATTATCCTTCTTCTGAATGCCGCCAGGTTGAACAAGCCACTGGAAACTAAGAAGTTCACACCTATCAGCAATCAGCAATCTGAGACTTCTTCAAAAAGAAAATCGTGCTTCAGCAGCTTCAACAACTTCGAACTTTCTTGGCCACGTCACAGCAACTTCGTACTTCAGTAGTCTCAGCCACTTTAAACTTGCTACTCAGCTTCCTTCACAAATTCAAACTCTTCTAGCAGCTTGAGAATATTTTATTTCTCTGCAAACTCGTACTTCAACTTCAGAAAATCCTCTGCATTCAGCAACTTGTGAGGAGAATGGAGAGGACTCAAAATATTATAGCCAGGTTGAAATCCAGCAGAGGCTATACTTAGCACATTTTTCGAATTCCACTTTCCCTCTCTTTTCCAGTCGTAACACTTGTCATTCGAAGCATCAGAATCTCAAGCTTCTAGAATTATGAATTTCATCATTTTTGCACAGGCTTGCCTCATCGTTATTTGCCTTGCTTAAAATATTAAATCACTCACTTCCTTGAGCAATTTGGAATTCATTTGGCTAAGTCACTTAATGCCATCTTAGCCTTGGCAAAATTATCCAGTTGAATTTTCTAGCGAAAGATCTCATTCATTTTATTTGTTTGCCTTAGAGAAATTCTTCAAGTTTGCCTTAGAGAATTCTATCAAAATAGACACCGAGCAAGAATATCCATCGAAACGATATGAGCAAGGCATGGAACAAGTTTAAACTATCTCGCAATCGAAAACGTCCAATACCCGGAATAAAATTCCTCTTAGAATCCATCGTTTTCATGTGTATCCGGATGAAGGGGTACTTTTAATTTTTATTATTTAAAAATAATAAAATGGCTAAGGTTTATTTCTCTTCACTCCGTACGTCTTCCACACCTGCAACCTCCAGTTTCTCTGCCTTGGCATTTTTCTGTGATTTTCCCTCTGAAGAATTCTCTCTCTGAAAAATTTTAGCATCACCTGTAGGCGTATTTTTCATTTTCTCCTTAGAAAATGCCTTAGGAAATTATTTTAAATTTAATCACTTTACCCTTGAAGGGCGCATTTGAACATGTGAGATTCCATTTTATCCCTTAGGCAATTCCACGCGTAGACTTTCTTCATCACACTTAGCAATTTTCTTTTTTAAAATCATGTCCCCCTTTGCCTTACCTTTACCCTTGGCGCATATAGCATGTCATGAGGGAAACTTGGAGCGCATTTCACCATGTGTGAGGGAATTTACTCAATCCTTTGAGCGCATTTACCATACTCTTCAACGTTTTCCTTTTACCTTGCCACCTTGGGCGCATTTCACACATGACATTTCCACTCTAGGGTGCATTTGGCCTAGTCAACCTCCACCTTTGGGCGCATTTGAGGGTGTGGAGAGGAATTTCCCCAAGTCTAATGCATTTCCTCAACACTTTTAATGTTTTACCCTTTACCTTGCCACCTTGGGCGCATTTGCTATGGGGAGGAGGAACTTGAAGGCGCAAATGAGGGGTAGTGAAGGAATTCCCACTCCCATGGTGACTCTTCACCTTCCCTGAGCACATTTCACATGGTGGGCTTCTTGTCTTGGGCGCATTTCAACTATGTGAAGGAAAACACCATCATCCAGTGACCTTTCATCTCCCTCTGGGCGCATTTAGCCTATGTTGCTTCCATGTTTGGGTGCATTTGAGGGGTCCTCAAGGAATTTCCATGCATTAGTGAATTCCGCCATGTCTTAGTGAATTCCGCCATGTCTTTGCCTCATGTGGGCGCATTTGACCCCTGCTTAAGGAAATCCTGGGCGCATTTAGCATATGCCACTTCCATTTCAACCTCTTGAGGGCGCATTTTAGGGTGTGTGAAGGAAATTCCACACTTAGAACATTTTCTCCATACCTCAGGCGTATTTGATATATCTCCATGCCAATCATCACTTATAAGTTTTCAATGCCCTAGCCATGCCTTGGCTTTCTATTTTTAGCAAACTCGGAGCAATTAGGGTTTCCTTGCATTTCATCCCGTTCTGAGCTGGAGCAGGCGTGGCTGTGCCTCCACTTGGCCTTGCTACCTCGTTTATATCTTCTCTGGCATAGTGTATGCTATTTTTAGCCATTTGCTATTTTTAGCAAACCCTAAAATTGGTCAATTTCCGTATCTCCGTTTGCTCTGAAATTTGCTTCACCTGTTCATGATGTTGTAAGTGATCTGTTCACACCTGCCTTGGGTACAGACCTGCTATTTATAGCCATGAGATGACTTACTAAAAATAGTAATTATTCAGATCGTGCTTTGTTTTGACATCTTTGTATTTTGTTCCATCTATTTTAAGACATAGCAGGGGAAACCCTAATCTGACTTGCATGCGCTCCGGACCGCTCCCGATCCCTTGATTTCTGCTGTTTGTCACTCTGCTTGCTGGATTGAAGTATTGGGTAACCGTTGGGCTGAAGCTGCTATTTATAATAAGTGTCCGGAAAGTGGTCAATTTGATGTCGGATGAGTTTGCATGTCACAGTGCCCATGGGATCTCAAAAAACCCAAAAAGACCCAGAAAACTAGTCAGTATGCTGGCACTGGCTAAAAATAGTAAGTCCCTGAGAACTGACTCATTCCGCTTGCATGTCATACCACTGCGAAGCTCTCGCAAAACCCATATAGAATATCCGGACATGCACTGAAAATCACTGCATGCAAACCCTAAAAATAGCCTCTGAAGGCTGAACTGCTGAAAGTCATCATCTCAAGTTGCATGTTATATCATCGCGAAGGTCTTGAAAAACCCAGATCCATTCTCCAGTCATGCATTGGAGAATCGTACGTTTAAATCCTGAAAATGGCCTCTGAAGGCTGAACTGCCAAAAATAGCCAATTGTTTGAATTTTTTCAATTTCCATGTGTAGGCACTTCGAACCTGCCTGAATGTGCTGAAGTAGTTAGAATTCCGAAATCTTGAGGGAAAGACCTCAAATTAGGTACTTACTAAAAATAGTAAGTTGTCAGATTTCAGTAGGATTTCAGTGGGATCCTGCCTTGAGCCTCTTGATTGTACTGCTGCACTTAGATTCTATCTTGATAACTCAATTTGACCTCAAACAAGTCTAAAGGATAGAAACCCTAATTTCGTAGACTTGGCAATCATTTCAATCTAGGTCAAAAGACGGGACATCCTCGGAAGGACAAAAGATCAGAGACAGAGAGAACCAAAGCCAAAAGACCAGAATGGAGCAAAAATTAGGGGGTCTCCATCTTGGATGGGGTGATGTGTGAAAAGGTCACAACACGACCAAGCCCTTGTAATTGAGAACGTGAGATTTTCATCTCAAGAATACCGAGAATATTCCCCTGGTCAAAGATTTCCACCCGCATCGGCAAACAGTCTGGTAGAAACATTGCAATATCAAGACGGATCGAAAACTTACACCCCGGCCGACTAGACCACCTCAATCGATGGGTATAGTTTTCCGCCATTGCACAATAGCGTATTAGTGGAAGGAACGAGAGAAGTACAAGCGTTTCAGCAGATGTCTCGAAACCCACCAAGGGTATACTAGAGGAATGTTCGCCAAAATGAACCCTTGACTTCGTCTATTCCTCCGAACAATTTTTCAGACTCTGTTGAATCCAAGTGCTAGTAATGTGCCGCTTCCTCCGAGAGATTCTCTAGAATATCGTCAGCAGAATGTCCAATCTAATGGGACAAGACAAGTATTTGTTGCACAAAGAGAACAAAGGCGATCAACGAACCTTAGGTGGAGGAGACACAGGCCTAGACAAAAGATTGTCCCAGGGAGGAGTTAAAAAGATTATGTTCGTATGTATTGGAAGCGTTCAACAAGATAAAGGTCAGTCTGCCTCTAATAGAATTGATGAGAGTTCCCAAAATTTAGGAAATACTTTCGGGCAGTTTAACCGAAGGTATTGCCCCAAGGAACATTCCGCAAAATGTGCCAAATAGAGGAGCATTCAACCCTCTAGCCAACACAAATGTCACCGAATGGGAGGTATCAGGCAATATATTTGATGAGCCACAAATCCAGACCCTTTCGGCAAACCCTAGTTAGAGGGACATAACACCCAAAGAAGTTCTTAGGGACTCCAATATATTTCAAGAAGAAGTTTTGACTAGCGGATTGCCACAGACTCCGAAGAAGCCGAAATATGTCTCTGGAACGCAGAAGGAAAAGAGTTAAGGTGTCATAAACCCAGACAAACACCCGATAGTTTTCTACCAAGGAAAGGACGAGCCAACCCCGTTTCTGCTCTCCGTTCGAATATTTGGCAAGATGTTACATAATTGCCTAGTGGACTTTGGTGCCTCAAGCACCGTAATGCCGCTAGCTATCTGTAAAAGGTTAGGACTTGTACTTGCAAGAACTAACAAGAAAGTCACCCAGTTGGACAAAACAGAAGTCCCGGTTATGGGAGAATTAAATAATATCCACATGCAGTTAGCAACAGACTCGAGAATACAGAGTTGTATAGATATCTCAGTTGTTGATTCTAGATGGGTACGGCATGCTTCTGAGTAGAGATTGGACAAGAAGATTAAACGGATATATTTCCACAGATTTCTCTCATATGTGGCTACCGTGGAAGGGATTCCCTAACCAGATCAAGATTGACAGTATGGCAAGACTAAGACTGATGATCATCGAGTATGGCGAGAACAACGAGATATTGTTTCACGAGACTGACTTAGGTTCTTACAGGCCTAAAGTAAATGAAGTATTGATGTTGCATGGATCGACCCACGAGACCAATGAGACGATCAACTCTACCGCGACACTTGTTGAAGAATACCAAAGCTTTCAAGACAATGATGAGGGGATGTTTGAAAGTTTCAGGAATTTTGTCCTAAGGAGTGTCCAGTTGAAAGCAGAATTACATGAACACCTCCACATTCATGATTTATTGCTATCAAATCGGTGCCGGATCCATAATACTGCACATTCCAAGTTTGTATGTAAAATGTGCTACAAAGCAGTGGAAGAAGTATTCCACAGGCACCAAGTCCTTCATACAAGGAAGAGGCTGGTTACACAAAAGGATCTACATCGGTCATGATACAAGAGATCGAGCAAGAAGGAAACGCGGAAGCATATCCTCTGCCTCTTCTGCAATAGGAACAAGTTTGGACCCTGAGGTTTGATGGATCTCGATCCAAGAAAGGAGCCAGAGCTGGTTTCGAGTTGATCAGTCCGAGAGGAGAGGCATACCTCGCCGCTCACAGACTAGAGTTCCCTTGTACAAAGAATGTAGCAAAATATGAATCACTAATTCATGGATTACTGTTGGCACTAAGGAAAGGGGCGAAAGTCTTACATGCTCTTGGAGATTCAGAAATAGTTGTGAGGCAAGTAAGAAAACAATATGTCTACCATGATAAGAGACTGGCCCGCTACCGCAATAGAGTGTGGGATCTCATTGAGAGCTTTGACGCTTTCAATATCCAATCCGTGAACCGGTCCAATAATCAGGTAGCAAATTCCTTGGCGCAAGCAGCCAACTCATTAGAACCACTAGCCATGGAAGCCATAAGCAAGTTCACAGTGGAACTTTCATCGATACCATCCATCCCAGATAATGTTAAAAATTTTCAGGTCTGCGAGGATGATGACCACATTCGTGAATTTTTAACTAGTTCAGATGTTTTTGCTACACAAGTCATTGACTATGAAGAAGTACAAGAAGCTGAGCTCGATGACGATGGCATTCTAAACTTAAAGACTAACATCATCCCAAGGGGAATGATACAGTTGGAATGGATATTCGACCAAGATCAAATCCATGAAGTAAGGAGCCAAATGATTGAAGGTGACCAGTATGAGAGGGTAAACTTGGGAATTGAAGAGGAAGTCAGAAACGTGTGCATAGGTAAAGCTTACACGCGTAGAGAAAGGGCTGGAATAATCCAAAATATGAGGGAGTTTACGGATATCATAGCTTGGAGCTATGAAGACCTAAGAACCTATGACACCTCTATCATCACGCACACTATTCCTCTCAAGCCCGAAAGTAGGCTATTCAGGCAACATCAAAGGCCAGTTGATCCGCTATTGGAACCTCTTATCCATCAGGAGGTCAGGAAGTTACTATCAGCCGAAATTATATTCCCAGTACGCCACTCAATGTGGGTCGCCAACCCGGTTCCCGATCGAAAGAAAAATGGGGAAATAAGATTGTGTGTGGACTTCAGAAACTTGAATCGGGTCTCGGAAAAGGACAACTATCCTTTGCCATCGCTGGAGGAAGTCTTACAAGTTGTCAATGGGTCGCGAATGATGTCTTTTTTGGATGGATACTCTGGATACAACCAAGTGTTGGTGGAGTATGAAGATAGATTGAAAACAACCTTCACCACGAAATGGGGAACTTTCGCTTATAAAAGAATGCCCTTCGGACTAATTAACGCGGGAGCCACATTTTAGAGGGCCATGGACATCCCCTTTAGAGATTTGATTGGAAAGTGCGTAATTAGCTATATGGATGACTTAACAATATTTTCAAAGAAAAGAGAAGACCATA
The DNA here is from genome assembly GCA_007115665.2 of Sequoiadendron giganteum. Lineage (NCBI taxonomy): Eukaryota > Viridiplantae > Streptophyta > Pinopsida > Cupressales > Cupressaceae > Sequoiadendron > Sequoiadendron giganteum. The sequence continues at coordinate 387,317,970 of CM021110.1, forward strand.
TAGAGGACTTAAGGAAAGTGTTCAAAAGATGTTGAAGGTACGGGATTTCTTTAAATCCTAAGAAGTGCATATTTGGGGTCACCGAAGGCCAATTTTTGGGTCACTTGATCACAGAGAGAGGAATTCTAATTGATCCTGAACGTATAGAGGCAATCGCTAGAATTAACTTGCCTACTAGCCAGAAGGAATTGAGATCTTTCTTTGGGAAGATCAACTTTGTTCAAAAATTTATCACTGGCTTTGCCGAGATAGTGAAACCCCTGAATGAGATGTTAAAGAAGGATGCTAAGATGGAATGGACAACACTAGCGAAGGAAGTCTTTGAAGAGATCAAGCAGGCCATAGTTGATGCTCCTATCTTGGTTAGTCCAGACTATACAAAGCCATTTTATTTATATTCCTTTGCATCAGAGCATTCCTGTGCCGCGATACTCACTCAGAGGACAGAAGAAAGGGATGAACATCCCATAGCATTTATGAGTGCACCCCTTCGGGAGGCTGAATTGAGATACTGTAGCGTTAAAAACCAGACCTATGCATTGGTAAAGGCCATTAAGAAATTCAGGCATTACATCCTAAGGAGTAAGGTTTTCGCCATTGTACCAGACGCAGCTGTTAAAACGCTCCTAATGCAAAATGAGCTTGGAGAGAGAAGAGGAAAGTGGGTCGACACTATCCAAGAATACGACATTGAAGTGCAACCAATGAAGCTAGTCCGAGGACAAGCTTTGACTCAGACAATGGCCATAGAGGGACCAGGTTTAGTACAACAGACATACATGCTGACTGACACTTCTCCAGAGGAGTGGTACTATGATATCACCTCATATCTAATAAACCGCAAATATCCCGCACAGATGAATTCCACACAGAAGCAAGCTTTCCGACTAAAGTGCCAACGTTTCATGCTTCAAGGGTCAGTGCTCTATAGAAGGAACCACGAAGGAATTTACTTCAGATGTGTTGGAAATGATGAAGCTGGAAGGATTATTGAACATTTCCATTCCAAGTTTGGGATAGGCCATGGCGGAAGTCAGGCAACTGTTGGTCAAATACTTAGAGCAGGGTACTATTGGCCCTGCGTTTTCAAAGATGCCTATCAACATGTCAAAACTTGTCACACATGCCAGATCACTGCGACTTGTGAAAAGAATCCTCCCATGCCATTGCAGCCCATCACTGAAGTGAAACCATTTGCGATGTGGGGTCTCGATTTCATTGGCATGATAAATCCATCGTCTTCGGCACAACACAAATACATTCTGACGACAACTGATTATTGCACCTGATGGTCTGAAGGACAAGCACTGAAGAATTGTACGACAGATGCAGTGATCAAGTTCCTAGAAAAACATATTATCATGAGATTTAGTTGCCCCAAGGCTTTGGTGTGCGACAATGGTTTTGCGTTCACTTCTTTGAAGTTCTCTAATTGGGCATTTGACTATGGGATTACTCTAAAATTTTCCTCGAACTATTACCCTCAGGGTAATGGATTGGCAGAGTCAACAAACAAAACTTGCTCACTGTGATTAAGAAATTGTTGGATCAAAATCCGAGAGATTGGCACTCTCAACTTAGGTTTGCTCTGTGGGCAGACGAGACACGAGCTAAGAAGTCATTGGGGACCTCTCCATACCACCTAGTCTATGGGCAAGATCCCGTGTTTCCTATTCAGCTAAGGATTCCAACGCTAAGGTTTATGCATGAATACTTGGACCTAGACGACAAAGTTCAGATCCGTTTGTCACAACTTTTGTTACTAGAAGAACAAAGAGATCATGCGCTGGAAAAAATTGCAAAGCACCAAGGGGTCGTTAAGCGATGGTTCGACAGGCGTGCAACAATAAAGTCATTCATAATCTCTGACTTAGTCTTGTATTGGGAGAAGGCGCATGAGTGAAGGGGTGATCATGATAAGTTTGATAATTTGTGGAAACGACCTTACCAAGTTACTGAGATCTTGGGAGAAAACACATTCAGGTTGAAAACTTTAACAGGGGAGGATATCCCGTTGCCCGTCAACGGGCAATTCTTGAAACATTATTTCCAACCTTGAGTTCCTGAGTGGGACTTACCTGTACATAGTTAGATTAGTTTCTTTTGAGTTTTGGTTTGTTTTCCTGCTTTGGCTTTGGTTAGTTTAGTTGTCTTCGCTTTCCTTGTTTGGTTTGTTTTTGTTTTTATAGTTTAGTTTCCTTTCGTTTTCCTCGGTTTTTGGTGTGCTTGGGTTAGTTTGAATAAGAGGGATTTCCTATTTTGCGAAAAGGGTGGTGTTGCTTACACACACACGCTGGATTGATCTCACCTGGTTATGTTATGAAATTATGAATATTCCTTGGACAAATATTTGTGAAAAGCCTTCAGGTCCCAGGATTAGTTGTCTCTAAAAATATCCTAAGGTTAAGGCTAGTACTTAACTGAACAGGGAATCATGTATTATATCTTGATTTTAAATTTGGCAGTTACTACATCTCACACTTTTAATAAGTTCTCTGAGTCACGATCGTTTCTAAGGAGAGATCATGGTTTAAACAAAGAAAATAATCAAAGTCTTACTTCAGTGCCACTATAACGCTCAATACCACTCATAAATAAGGGTGTTACTCTGGGACCCCTAGACGGGTTGTCACTCTTTATAAATTATACATAACCATCAACGCTAGATTTGGGCAAATTACTGAGTCTGTACCAATATTTCAGATCTGATCCTAAGACTAGAATGTATCTCATAGCAATTACTGACACTAAGAGGTGAGTTGGTATGCAATTCATTCCATGTGTGGTTGTCCTATAGCCTGATCGGCAGATCTGAGGGTTTCTCGCCTCATGGACAAGGGCGAAACTCATCTGAGGGGTGTTTATAAAACCGTAAAGGCATTCACTTCCATTGTAGTTTCAATCTGTTGTAATTTGCAGTACGTTTTCATGAAATTCAAGGGCCACAGAGGCCTGTTTACTGATCTTGGCATTCAAGAAGTTTTCTTTGCTCAAAAAAACATAATCGTGAGGTCCAACTCATCTTGTATCAGGTGCATGAATTAATAAATTTAATTCAGATTTTGATCTGTTTAAATTATAAATCTGTTATAGCTAGCTTTTTGTTTTTCATTAAGGATTTGTGCTTAAAAGGAAGAAACAACAATTCCATTGTCATTCCATTTCTTTTTTAGACTGGAAGTGTGGAATCATAAGATCTAATTGGTCAGGGTAAATTAAAATCCCAAGGGTTTTCACATTGTTATTAGAGCTTGATCCTGCCAGCCTGCAGGGTAAATTAGTCATGGAAGGGTTCTTTAGGTTTCTTGAAAACTGAAGAAATGAAGAATGCTTTGAAGAGACAATGTTGCAAATACAAAAGAGCCAAGTTCAAATGATCAAGTCAATGGAACAACAAAGTAGCATGCAAAGTCAAGTTCTAGCTAGAATATCACAAAATGAAAATAGAAGAGAGTTGAAGAAGAAAATCGAAGAACTTAGATCGAATTTGGGTTACGAATTGGGACCGTATAGGGAAAACTATACAGGATTAAGGCAAGACATTCAGAATGCAATACCTTTCAAAGAGTTTGTGGATCTCAAGATAGAAGGGGTGTGGATAACGAGCAAGGAAATGACATAATTAAAACCATAGGACATTGAGACTCAATCGATCTTTATACGAGAGCTCAAGGAATCCATCACACAAAATGAAGTTTAGGGTGCCTCAATGATAGAAGGTATTAAGGACTAAGATCAACAAAGCATCTACCCTCATGAAGAACCGTTATTGTGTGTTGAAAATGTGTCAATAATTGCGAATGATGTCCAAGAAACATCCCTCCAGTTTTTAGGTATGGAAAAGTGAATCATGTAATGATGATTTGCAATGTATGGAAATGATTGGACCATGTGACGATGATTTGCGAGACATTAGTTATGCTAGTGTGAAGAACGACTCGACTAAGATTGACCTCCATGAGGAGGAAGTGCAAGTTTATAATGAAAACCCTAACTTTATTGGAGAGATGATGTAAGAACCCTTGTTCTCCCTGAGCTAATTTTGCAACTGCTGGTCTGAAGTTCTTTTGTGTTCCGGAAACAATCCACTGATCTTGAAAAGATGATGAAAACCCTTATTTTGAATCTCTCTTGTAAATCCACTGAAGCACAATGTTGACTCCTGGATGAAGCCAATCCACGGGCAACCCTTCAGAAGATCTTTCACAACCTCAGTTATGCCAATCAATGAGAGTTTTCGTTCCCATTGATCAATAAATGCAGAAATTGCAGAAACCCTAGGTTTCCTCGTCTCCACATCAAAGTTCTTCAAAATCAAATATCAAATCCTGGATAATAATAACTTTGGTTGATCCCCTTTTATATTCTCTCGTGAGAAGGTCGATTCCCTCCAATAGCTTTTTCAATCATTAAAAATAATATTTAGTGTCTCCCCATTGACTTTATTAAATGCATTAATATATAGGCTCTCCTTTTAAAATATAATTAATATAATTAAGTCACTTAATTGAGGGTCATGGCCCCATTGATTATAAAGTGACATTATAAACTTTAATATTATTTTATTATCATTAAATAGACCTTAATGATGATAACTCCTTTAATAACCATTATTTTGTTAAACCAACTGAACCTGGAAATCAACCTTGCATCCAGGAACTGTCCAAGTGCCTTACTAAATATAGAAATATTGGACTCTGCTGACAAGGTGACTTACTATAAGTAGTAAGTGTGTGAAACTGAGCCCTGGAACACCAAACGAAGGCCCAACCTTAACCAAACTCTACTTTGAAGAAGAAGGCAACCAGATAACTGCCAAAACGGACCCTCTAAACAATTGCATTAGCCTACGAGGGTCAAAAGATAGGCTAATCCTCCAAACTGTGATGCTCTTGAAAAATGGGGACATTACAGATGAAGATTATATTGTATAGTTTGGGGCATAAGGATCTGTTCTTCAAGTCCATGGACATTCACATGTAATGTTGTGGGACCTAGGTGATTACGTTTTTGATGGAGCTACTCCTATAATTGGTTGTAGATCTTTCATCCCTTATACGTGGGTAGAACAACGGTTAAGCTTGACCATGAGCAAGTGCAATGTATGGGGTGATTTATGTTTTGGGACTAACATGTCGACACATCCTCTTGATGAGACCTCACATGTTTATAGGATGCTTGATGAAGATATGCAACATGATAGAGAGTCGCGAAAAATGGGCCACACAATTTCCAGCTCTTTTGCCTATTCAACAATTGCTAAGATGAGGTGAAAAAACTCGATGATGATACACAACAACTGCATAGAGGTTGACTAGGAAACGTTCAAATGCCTTTGCTTCAAGATCAATGAACTCATTGATGGGTGAGTTTGTAACCATGAGAGGGGTGACTTTTGGTTTCCACATGACTGGTCTAGTTGAGGCCAACATGGACACTGAAGGACAAAAGACGCATTCACCAAGTTGTCACCTCACCGCACTTTAAGACCAAATGGAGATAGTTACCTCGTGGTGTTTGATGCTAGATGATGGCAAGCGAAATAGAGGTCATTTTGATATTCAAGATTTTATAATTAAGCATGGTGTGGTGTTTGTGAATCCAATCTACATACAAGGTGTGACATTCCATGATGGCTTCATTATTCCTTGCATTATGAAGACACAACTACTTGCTATTACATTGAAAGGACATAAGGTATGCACATATTTTTATGTCATGGATCTAGAGAGAACCAAAATTGTTTTGGGCTTACAATGGCTACATCCTATTGAAGAATTAATTATGGAAACCAAGGGATTATCCTTAGGAAAGATACTTCATTATGATTATGTTTGGTTTGTGTTGGGTGTACTCAATATCATTCTCCTAAGGTGGTTACCAAATGTGATTTTGCAAAATGGGAATTTCTTGTTGAAAACATGGTGTGGTGTTTGTGAATCCAATCTACATACAAGGTGTGACATTCCATGATGGCTTCATTATTCCTTGCATTAGGAAGACACAACTACTTGCTATTACATTGAAAGGACACAAGGTATGCAAATATTTTTATGTCATGGATCTAGAGAGAACCAAAATTTTTTTGGGCTTACAATGGCTACATCCTATTGAAGAGTTAATTATGGAAACCAAGGGATTATCCTTAGGAAAGATACTTCATTATGTAATGTTTGGTTTGTGTTGGGTGTACTCAATATCATTCTCCTAAGGTGGTTACCAAATGTGATTTTGCAAAATGGGAATTTCTTGTTGAAAATCACCAACTAAACATGATAGGGATAAGTGTTGACTGCAAGATACATGAACCAAAGACCATTGTGAAAATGGTTTCCAACTTTAGATCTGCTGTTGTCCATATGTCCAGCCACTGCAACTCGCTCTTTGCAAATGAACAAGTATTTTCCATCACATGGTTGCTGATTTTGAAGTGTTTCAGAAGTGTGCAGGAATTTGTTGAGGGATTTTCAGTCATTGTTCAGCTATTTCCAGCTTCCAAATTGTCGATATTATTGATTATGGACTGCTGTACCCATTTTATGTTGCTGACCCTAATATCTTCAGACTTTGGATTGCTGATTCCAATTCCATACACTAACACATTAGCTAATTTCATGAGTATGGCAGTTCTTTTTACAGTGACAAGAGGAATTCTCATGAATGCAAGGGTAGTACCACAGGAGTGTGATGAGTTGAGTTCAAATTGGGGTATCTATGCAAAAGATCATTGTCAAAGTACTGGGAGGTTGAGCAATATGCTATCCTCATATGATAGCGGAAGCATTCCTAGGACAACTAAGAACTTAATCTCCAGTTCTAACACTGCTGTCATTATTGTTAGCAGCCACTACCCTACTCCATTGGCATTCACACAAGTGGTTTTATAGGTGTTTCCAGCCATGCGGAAAAGTAATATTCAGTTGGTAACCTCTAATGGAGAGTTTTCAGTCTATTGTTGGCTGTCTACTACTTCTGTATCAATCACATGTTTGATGTTTGGCAGGGGTTGCTATACCTTAAGATGTTACATTATTTTTATAACGTTGGTTTTGATGTTTCGTGTTATAGACAGCAGTAGATTGAAGGATTTCGAAAGGATTTCCTTGCATGGAAATGTTAGTGGAAAGCATCCAACCATCCTAGTATTGAATTGGATGAGAGTTCTAGTGACTCGTGGGTGTTATGATATATTTCTAGCTGAATTGCAGTATGATTTGGAAGGTTCAGCTCACAATAGCATTATGGATCTCATTGGGGCTCAGGGATATAGTCATGAAGCTCAAATAGGTGGTCAGGATCTTTCATTACATAAGAGGATCAAGTGGGAACAACAACTTGCCAACATAATAGATTAGTACATGGGATGCAACAATTTCTATGTCACAAGGGGGTTTAGCATAATAATGAGCATGCCTAATGTACATCTGATGTTAAAGTTCACCATGGAGTTGAAAGCCAAAGAAGAGGAGGTAGGGCTTCAAGACATTGAAGGAGGAGATCAAACAGTTGCCATAATAGATGACTCTTGGATGAAAATCACAACTTCTTTCAAAGGTGAGGTGCTTGACCATAATGGTATTTGGTCTATTTTGTTTATGCTCAATATTAAACTTCTAAGGTGGCTAGCAAAGATAATGATTGTTGAATGGAACTTATTGGTTGAGGAGCACAAATTTGACATAACTGTGATGAACATCGATTGCATTAGACATGAACCAAGGGTCACTTTGAATAAGGTTCCTAATTTTAGATCTACTGTCCCCAAAATCTCCAGCACCTTCCATTATCCCCTTGCTGCCAAAGAAGAGTATTCAATTATATGGTGGAGGGGCCTTTCACCCATTACCATGGGTGAAGACTGAAGTACTCTCAACTACTATAGGATAGTTTCTAGCGTCATTTCCGAGCATAGGAAGGCATGGGAACAATCATGACATTGTTTCAGCTGATTGGAACATCATTGAACAACTTGAAGTCAGCAGATACAAAGGAAACTTCTGAGTTTAATGAGGTGAGTTGGTGGTACCACATGTGGAGAGCACCAAGAACTTGCGTAACAACATTGGTTGCGGCATCAAGGATGAAGTTTGGGTTAAAATATGACTGCTGCAAACCCCTATCGGTACTTATATAGTCTGATTTAATTTAACGATAAGAGTTTCTCAAGAAAAACTCATAATAGCAATCCGCAAGATGTGGCCACACATGATGTTGAAGTGTACACATGAGATGAGGCCATTAAAGAAGCAAAGACAATAAGGAAGCTAGAGTTAGTAAGTGTTACTGCTAAAGAAGATGGTTTATTTGTTGCAGTGCCCAGGATCAATGAGTATGTATCCATGTTATGTTGTATTAGCATGAAGTGGATATAGTTTTTGGAGTTGTCATTGCTTTAGGATGACTAATATTTAGGGTGGGAGGACTATCATGTCCCTTCCTAATTGGGTTGGCCCCAATGCCACTCATAAATAAGGGTGTTAATTAACACCACCCAAACTTTTTATTTAATATAAAATAACTCACATAATAATAATAAATATAATATAAAATAGAATAAGATATTTCCAAATTTAATGTGCTGGTTGGCTCCAAAGAGGATTAATTATGACATGAGGTTGACCTATCTTGGGTTGATTCGAAATAGGTATAAATGGAGCACTCAAATTTCTTTTGGGGGCATGTTAGAAGATTTTGAGAATTTCACTAGGTGATTACAGTTTTTGGACGATAACCCCTAATTTTTCTAAAGATGTTAGATAAAACCATAGTTGGAAAACTCGGACTTGGCAACCCAAAATATAGGACTCGAACTTGGGACTCGGCACGGACTCCGGAAAAAACTCGTCTAGGACTTGACAAAAAATAAATGTAGTTTTACAAAAAAAGAAGAAGAAATTAATGCATTTAGAGAACATAAGAGCCTAATTTGATTATCAAACACTCATAATTCAAAGATTACACATGTCATGTGATCATCAAACACTCAATAATTGAGATTTCATCATTCATACTCATAGTTTCAAACTTTCAACTTTATAACAAGATCATAAGTTTATAAATGTTTGCATATAATCATATGTCAAAAAGAGGAAAACATTAACAACCAAATATAATCTATATTTTCCTCTTTCCCCTCCTAATGGTACTCAATTTTGAAGGCCTAGAACTAGTAGGTGCTATAGTATCCAAATGAGGAGATCGAGGAGTGGTTTCTTGATCTTCAAAAGTGTCTTCGTCCTCCGCCATGGCAGCCAATCCTGCTGCTTCTTCTTCTTTTGCTGCTGCTCTCTCCAATTCAACAAGATCCTCATCAGTAAGGAAGACATTAGCATCATCATTTTGTTCATCAACAATCCATTCACCATATGGATCAATATCATCCAAGTCGATGGACTCATGTGAAACACCCTTCACCTTTCTACTTCGAAGGCGAAGGTTGTACCGAACAAAAACTAGATCATTTAGGTGTTGTTGGGTCAACCTGTTTCTCTTCTTTGTGTGAATGTTCTCAAATAAACTCCAATTACGTTTACACCCAGAAGCACTACATGGCTGCGACAAGACATGGATGGCTAGCTTTTGAAGATTTGGCATGCTAGCACCATAGTTCTCCCACCATAGATCTACAAAAACATGTTTAAAAAATATAGGTATTAAGAAATAAGAATAAAGTAAAAAATGTATATGTAAGAATCAAGTTTCTAATTTCATTTTTTACTTGGTTGTTGTTTTCCTCTCCTTTCAATTGCTTGTTGGGAGGAAAAGAGTCTCCCCTCTTCACCCTTGTAGATCTTGAATAGATAAAAGAAAAAGTAAATCAAATATAGAACATTCATAGATAGTCAAGACTCAACATTTCAAATTCATAAATAAGATGTAACAAATCTCACCTCCAAGTCATCAAGCACCTTATCTCTCATCTCACGATTAGGAACCATCCTATCGATGCATGTGACAAGACCTGCAATGACCTCCTCATCGGCCTTAAATGTGTCCGAGAAGTAGAACTTCGGATTCATGAAGTAGGCAAAGGCATGTATCGGCTAGTGTAGAACTTCGGATGAATGATGCACCAAATGATTTCAATTTCCTTTTGTTGCTGCCATAGTAACGTGAAATGGCCTCTTTGGCCCTATCCATGGCCTCTAAATGAAACCCATTGTCATGCCCTCTCTATTCACCATATGAAGAACCCTCACCAAAGGTTCTGTCACTTAAAAAAATGAAAACAAATGTTAAATTATAACAAAATTAACCCCTCAAAAAAAAAAAAAACAAATAGATTATCATGTATAATGTTTTTTTTTTGTGTTTGTTACTTACCCCGATCAACTCCTCTCCATTTTTGATGAATATCTCATCAAAAACTATGATTACAATCCTCTCCCCTTCAGGTCTAGTGGAAAATGGGGACTCCCTCCAAGCATCAGACACAAACATTTGCTTGAGATGAGCAGTGGCACCAAGAATGCTTTGCAATGTGAGGAAGTGGCTAGTAAATCGTGTCACTACAGGTCACACAAGGTCGTTCCCATTTGTGAATTTCCTCATGAAAGAAAACACCCAAGTATGGTTGTAGATAAATTTTGTAACACTTTTTGCATTTTCAACCACACTTTTGACCCATCCAATCTTCCCAATGTCCTCTAGCAACAAGTCCAAGCAATGTGAGAAGTGGCTAGCAAATCGTGCACTCCAGGTCACACAAGGTCCTTGCCATTTGTGAATTTCCTCATCAAAGAAAGCACCCAAGTATGGTTGTAGATAAATTTTGTAACACGTTTTGCATCTTCAACTACACTTTTGACCCATCCAATCTTCCCAATGTCCTCTAGCAACAAGTCCAAGCAATGTGCAACACAGGGAGACCATGCAATTGTGGGATACCTCTCCATAAGTAGTCTACCTGTAGCTACATATGCAGTTGTGTTGTCCGTTTTAATTTGGACAACATTATCAACACCAACCTCCTGGATCATCCCATCTAATAAATTGCATAAAGTCTCAACATTTTTGACTTCATTGGAGGCATCTATTGACTTTAGGAACAACAATCCACTATTAGAGGCCACTAAAAGGTTTAGGAGAGTCCTATTTCGTCCATTTGTCCACCCATCAGATAAAATGTTGCAACCTTTTCTTCGTCAAAATTTCTTTTGCTCATCAACCACAAGCCGTGTATTCTTTACGGTTTCCTCTAGCAATGACCCACTCAAATCTTTAGTTGTTGGGGTCTTAAACCCCTTTCCTGCAATTGTAAGGGCATTCACCAAACCTTCCCAATATGGGCTGCTCGCCACATTGAAAGGTAAATTATTGTAGTACTTAAAGTTTGTTGTTGCCATCTTAGCTTCATGATGCTTTTCCTTATTCCAGCTGGTACCTTCAAGTGAAGGTTGTGCTCCTGGAACATTACGCGGAATAAAGTAATTTGGTCTTGATGAAGGACTCTGGCCAGCACTAGTAGTAGAAAAAGAACCCTCAGGACTCTCACCAAAAGATGAATGTGAATGACAAATGCTTGGACTTGGAGTACCATGGGGCATAGATGGTGTTGAAGGGGATCCACTCATCGCTGCTGCTAGTGCATCCTTTATTTTTTGTCTTTGATCTTTTTTCATCTCATAACTAGCAAGAAGGGCCTTTATCTCTCTAATAATCTTAGGAGTCGGCTTAGGGCATCCCTCCACATTTTTCCTAGGTATTCTTGCAAGGTGGTATTTTAATCTGTCTATTCCCCTTGTCATCCATTTGTTGCATTCGGTACATGTCACCTCACCCTTTTTAGTTCCTACTATCCAATACTTCCATGCATGGTCTTTTCTCGTTCCCCTTGGGTTTGAAGATGACATTGCTGTTTGAAGTTCAACATGAAAAAAAAAAATCAGCAAGGGTTTGGTAAAAAATCAGCAAATAAATGAGATTTAAACATTTGCAAAAAAGTAGAATGCAAAACCAAGCTACAAATAGTAGGAATTAGGGTATTAAGGGAAATAGAAAAAAAATTGGCAGCATTTCCCCTTATTTTTTCTTGATTTTTCTGATTTTGAATTCAAGAAAACAAAAAAAGGAATGGCTAAATCACTTACCTAGCTCTATTGTGATCTCCTGAGCTCGTCTTCTTGGCTTCTTTCAACCTCACTTCAACTTGCAGACCTATATTTGGCAGAGTAGCAGAGAAAAATGAAAGAAAAAAGTGAAAAAAGCATGGGTTTTTGGGTATTTTAATGCCTAGCTGCGCAGGAGAGTCCTTGGTTGGGACTTGCGAATCCCGACCAAGGACTCCCCTGGACTCAACCCCGAGTTCGCGGCGAGTTGACTCGTTTCTTCAGCAGACTCTCGAGTTCGCCGAGTGCACGACGAGTCCAAAGAGTCTTCCAACTTTGGATAAAACCATAACTTGCTTCATTTCTGAAGAGCACAAAGGAAATACAGAGAGGGGAGGGGGGTGAATTAGTATTTCAAACTTTAGAAGTTAAAACCATATAAATCAGAAATCAAAATAGTAAGATCAAACATTAGACACCATGAACATTGATATTACGTAGAAAAACCCTTTCGGATAAAAAACTACGACAAAATATTGCTTTTATTATCTTCAAAGGGTACCAACCCAGATACACAAGTGAGCACCAACTCTTCCGAAGCACCAACTCCGAAACAACTGAAGCACCAACTCCAATGTTGCTGAAGCACCAACTCCAATGTTGTTGAAGCACCAACTTCAGACTTTGAAAACATGAACTTCGGTAACTGAACAGTCGTTATCTTATCAAGCTGCCTATTCTAAACATTGAATGCGAAGGACTATACTTTTCAATAGTTACGTCTCCTAACCTCTTGCAGATATGCTCGATGGAGATTGTGAAAAAAAACACCACTCACAATAACTTGAAACAATATAAATAGCGAAACTTCGACCCCCTAAATATTGAAAGAAATCTGTTTCAGTTCTATCAGGCAAACATAGTATGCAGTCAAACACTTCAAAAGAGATTCTTGCTAGACAAATCTTCACAGATCGCTAGAAAAAGATAGAAGGCATTATTGCAGAACCTTTGATCGCCATAACTTTCCTTGCCTGAAAATTCAAGATCACATAAAAGGACCTCCTTAGACATAAACTGCAACAAAGAAATCTGAAGAAAAAGAGAATATCGAAGCTCGTCGAGGCCACTATATATTTTGCTCTTCTTTGTAGACTTCTCAAAAACCGTTGCTACTCATTTGGCCACCTCCATACAAAATCTAAGTCAAACCGTGCCTCTCATAAATTTTTTCAGCAGCGACTAAATGAACCAACACCCGCCATTTTATGGTAGCATTGAAATTAAAGGGAAATCATGACGCTGAAGGCATGCATACACATATTTTCTTCAAGTCGACAACTTCAGAAATAAAATCCTTGACATGAAGAAAAATGCCACACAATAGTCTTACACAATCCCAACAACCACAAAAAGATTTTCACCACGTCCATATAAAAAGAATGCGATATAATGCTTTGTATATCAACTCCTGTATTCTGAGAGATGCTCCAAAAATAGAAAAGCACACTAACACTCCCGCACACCACACTCACTTCACACGACTTTTAAAATAAATGCAATCATTGAATGCATATTCAACGCACTCAACACGTCTTCATACACACTTAGACACAAAAATCGTACCGTTCTAGGCTCCCTCAAACCATATATATTCTTTTCTCACTTCGTCTACATGCTACCATACAAAATAATGGTGATAGCAATGGCATATCTGCTTTTTAAGACATTGGTTCTTATCGCAACTCACACAAAAAGACGGTATCTCGATTCTTCCCACACACAACCTCACACTACCCGTCAATTAGATAAAGACTTGAAGGCAATTCATTTTCTAAAAGAGGCGACCACACTAGGCATCATGTTTGAAACGAATTAAAGCTAACCGCACAACTCCACGGCTTTTTCAAATATCAAAGAGAATTAATGGCGATGGTGTTTTCAATAATAACCATGAATATACAAAATAATGATTAAATGTCCGTTGAAGAACGAAAGCAAGGAAAATATCGCATGGGGTCGTCATTTTCTTCATTAACAACCATGAAGGCCAGCATGAAACATAATATTGAAGCCGCCCTTAACATAGCCGTCTTCTACATTAGAAAAACTGCCATCACTTAATAGGATTGACCATAAAATTGAAGCCATCACCCACTTTTAGAGATTCTGGAAGTGAAATAAAAAGAGCCGCCACATTACAAATATAAAGTTAGAAGTTATAGAATAAGCCGCCCTGAATTAAAGAAATCTGAAGTCATTAGTAATAGCTTTATAGAGTCGTCGATGTTCTCCTCATAGGTGTTACAACACTTCGACCCTTAGACAAGTCAAGGTAGATTAGGCAATACATCTGTCCTGGCAAATCTGCTGACAACTTAGAATTATAATGCTGACATAACAGGTAACCAAGCAAGCAAACAACTGAAGTAGGCAAGCAAGAAGCTTAATCAAACAACCGAGTAGCTCAGGCAAGCAACCAAGTATGTCAAGCAAGCAACCAAGTAGCTCAAACACCTTGACATCAATGAAAAAATATTCAACAATCTCACCATTTGTCATTGACGAAAACACCTCCTGAAACTGAAACCAATACTGCACCTGGCAACACCTCCTGAAGCCTGATATATTTTGAAACCAATACTGCTCCCCCTGACTTACTACTCCCCCTTTGACATCAACTGAACAACCAATGACATTAAAATTTGGCTTGGCACTTGAGACGGATATGCTGGCATAAAAGGTCTTTATCACATGAAAAACATTTTAAAAATGTTGAAGATCTGATAAATAATCAACAACTTTACAAGCTATGAGGTACTCAAATAACTCATTCCTATTCCCTTTCCAAAATTCCAAAAACACAAGAAGAATAACCTGTAATGCTAAAACAACTTGCATAACTGAAATGAGGCTGAAAAAATATAACAGTGAAAACCCCCCCTCGAGTCCAAACAGCTTCTGAAGGATGGAGTGAAATCACTCCTAACATCTCTTTTTCTAGCTCTCCTTTCTTCCTCCAAACCTTCTTAACAACTTCTTTTTCTGTCACCTGTTTCTCTTTCTTTTTACTTTGCTTGAAAGATTCTGCAAAATTACTTCTACAAGTCTTTGCAGTATGAGCAAAATTATTGCATTTGTAGCATATAACATTGTAGTTCATCAAAGGAGCGAAAGGGTTCCTATTCATAAATCTGAAATCATTTGTTGCATAAACTCTATAGTTTGCTGCTGATCTTGTCTTGAAATAGGAGGTTTCTTGAAATTGCCATTTCTGATTTTTGACCGCAAATCCTTTGACAAATCAGCGTTGCCTTTTGACCTTTTTGAAAATCAACTCCACCTTTGTCACTTGAAGATTTTTGTGCAGTAACGATCTTGTCCAATGACACATAACTTTTCTGATTTATCTTCTCATTATTCAGGTGTGTCAACGATTTATCTAAATTTCTAAGTGAAACAATTTCACCTTCAAGTCTCTCTACATTCTCTTCTTTAATCTTTAATTGATGTTTGATTTCTTCCTCAATCATTTTTGCCTCATCAATCTGAACTTTCAAGTCAATAGTCAAGTTTTAAGCTTCTTCAAGTGCTTGAGATACCTTGTCCTTAGATTCATTGACTTCTCGCAGCTGTTATTTCAACTTCTTATTTTTCTTCCTTAGTTTTCTGATTTCACTAAGTGCACTAACAAGTTCTGCTTCAAGATCTACTTCACCTTCTTCATCATATTGTTCATCTTCAACCTCAGGCATATTTACTTCTTCAGCCATAAATAAAATTTCATCTACTGAAGACACTTCACTATCTTAAACTTACTCTTCTTACCTTGATACCCTTTCTTGAAGTGTTTTGATTTTTTTTCACAATCGCTGTCCTCATTCTTCTTATAAGGGCATTTGGTTGCAAAATGTCCTATCTTACCATAGTTGAAGCATTTGAAAGGCAACTTGCCTTTATATTTACCTAAACCTTTCTTTGACTTCCTCATAAAATGTGCCTTCTCAGAATCTGATACTTCATCAGAACTTTCACTAGATACAACCTCCTTATCTTTTCATTTCTTCAAAACGTTGAAGGATGCCTCCCTTTTGGATGAAGAATCAGAGATCGTCCTCATCTGATAGGCTGTTAGAATACCATAAAGCTCATCTACTGTTAACTTATCTAGATCCTTCATCTCTTCAATCGCTGAAACCTTTGCATCAAAATGCAAAGGAAGAGATCTTAATATTTTCTGAACAATAGTGTTGACAAGTTCATCATCTTACAGAAAATAAGCAGCAACGTTTTCCTCTTCCTGCATTTTGAGACTCTCACAATGTCTTCTGTAGGTCTAAAGCTTCGCCTTCTTGACTTTAGCATCTCTTTCATATGTTTTTTGAAGTTTATCCCCAATCTCATGGGCAGTATCACAGTGCATATTCTTCACAAATTTTGTTTCTGACAAACCACATAAGATAGCGTTCATAGCTTATGCATTATTTTCGAAAGCTTTCTTTCCATCTACATCTAACACACAGGAGTTGTAGGAATTGTATATCCAGTAACTACACTTCTCCAAACATCAAAACCAAGTGACATCGATAAGTACGCATTAAAAACACTCCAAAATGCATAGTTAGAACCATCAAATAAGGGAGCTCTGTTCATAGCAAGACTTTCATGAGAACCCATGTGTGCAATCATAATCTACCTCCAAGTGTTGAAGCTCTCTTTCTGAAGGAACCCCACTCTGATACCAATTGAAGAGCACATAGGAAATTCTTAGAACGGGGAGGGGGAGAGGTGTGAATCAATATTTCAAACTTTAGAACTTAAAACCATATAAATGAGAAATCAAAACAGTAAGATCAAACATTAGACACCATGAACACTGATATTATGTGGAAAACCTTTTCGGGTAAAAAACTATGGCAAAATATTGCTTTTATTATCTTCAAAGGGCACCAACCTAGATACACAAGTGAGCACCAACACCGAAATAACTGAAGCACCAACTCCAGTGTTGCTGAAGCAGCAACTTCAAATTTCTGAAACACGAACTTCAATAACTGAAAAACCGTTAGCTTATCAAGCTGCTTGTGATAAACATTGAAAGTGAAGGCCCTTTTAATAGTTACGTCTCCCAACCTCTTCCAGATATGCTCGATGAAGATTGTGAAAAAACACACCACTCACAATAACTTGAAACAATATAAATAGCAAAACTTCAATCCCTTGAATATTGAAAGAAATCTGTTTCACTTCTATTAGGCAAACATAGTGTGCAGTCAAACACTTCAAAACAGATTCTTGCCAGACAACTCTTCACAGATTACCAGAAAAAGATAGAAGGCATTATTGCAGAACCTTTGATTGCCCAAACTTTCCTTGCCTGCGATTTCAAGACCACATAAAAGGACATCCTCAGACATAAACTGCAACAAAGAAATTTGAAGAAAAAGAGAATATCGAAGCTTGTCAAGGCCACTATATGTTTTGTTCTTCTTTATAGACTTCTCAGAAACCGCTGCTACTCATCTGTTCACCTCCATACAAAATCTGCATCAAACCGTGCCTCTCATAAAATTTCTGAGCAGTGACTAAATGAACCAGCACTCGCCATTTCATGGTAGCGTTGAAATTAAAGGGAAATCATGACGCTGAAGGCATTCATACACACATTTTCTTCAAGTTGACATCTTCAAAAATAAAATCCTTAACATGAAGAAAAATGCCACACGATAGTCTTAAACAATCCTGACCACCACAAAAAGATTTTAACCACATCCATAAAAAGAATGCCATATAATGCTCTGTATCCTGACTCCTTTGTTATGAGAGATGCACCCTAAACAGAAAACCACACTAACACTGCCACACACCACACTCACTTCACATGGCTTTTTAAATAAATGCTATCATTGAATGCATATTCAACACACTCAACACGTCTTATACACATCGAGACACAAAAATCGTGCCATTCTAAGCTCCATCGAATCATATATATTCTTTTCTCACTCAGTCTACATGCTGCCATATAGAATAATGGTGATAGCAATGGCATATCTTTGTTTTTTAAGATACCAGTTTTTATCAGAGCTCACAAAAAGACGGTATCTCGATTCTTTCCACACACAACGTCACACGATCCCTCAATCAAATAAACACTTGAAGGCAATTCATTTTCGAAAAAGAGACAACCACACCAGGCATCATGTTAGAAACGAATTAAAGCTAACTACACTACTGCACAGCCTTGTCAAATATTGAAGAGAATTAATGGTGATGGTGTTTTTAATAATAACCACGAATATAGGAAATAATGATTAAATGTTCGTTGAAGAATGAAGGCAAGGAAAATATTGCATGTAGTCGTCATTTTCTTAATTAACAACCACGAAGGCCAGCATGAAACATAATATTGAAGCCAACCTTAACATAGCCGTCGTCCACATTAGAAGAGCCTCCATCACTTATTAGGGTCGTGTTGGTGTGTGTTTTGAGTACGCCACCGAACACAGAATAAAAATGCCCAAAGGACACTCTTATCCTCTCTTGAAAAGTGCTTGCAAAAATCTAGTAGACAATACAATAACTCCAAGTTTTCTTTGGTCAGGTCTTGACATGTGGATAAGGCCAGTGGGCGTTGTGATTGCTGGTAATCACAAGGGGACTTACATGAAATTCTCTTTGCAGGTTGGAAACTTAGACGGTTTTATCCTTGAAGGCTCTTTCGGTGGGTATTTTCAGATTTTCCAAAAAAATAAAAAGGATAAGGGTTTAGAGATCTAAACTACGCCTAAGAATTCAAGAGACAGCGGTGAGTAGACAAAATGGGTAACCACACTTCGTTTCGCCACCTTTGGACAACTACGTGAAGTAGGTGCAATCTTCAACGGAAGTGATAAGAATTTTCATATTTGAATCGGTAATTGAAACAAACAGAAGTTAAGCATCCACGATTTAATGGCTCAGACTAACTTTACACGTCAAATGCAAATCATCCACTCGACAAAAGTATGAGCAAAATTTTATCCGCCACTGCGATCAAATCTATCATTCATCTAACCAACATGTAATGAAATGCTATTCTAATTCTACTCTAAGTGTTGAAGGAGAAATATTCAACCTTGCATACTACTTGAAAATAAAAGTTGTTCTTAGCAAATCATGCACAAGAGCTTTTATAAACGGAAATAGTTTCGTCGCAACAATCTTTTATTACTCACTTCACAAAATACAAATGAGGGTCAATGAGTTTATATAGAGTTCTCAAATTGAATAAATGGCTCAGATTAAAAATGAGCCGACGGTCAAGATTTAACAAACGAAACCCTAATTAGGGTTTCCCAAAATGACTTCAGTTAACTGGCAGTGAATAGTAGTGAGTTGGCAATAGGAGCTATTTTCAAGGGACTACATCCTGATCCTCTCAAGCCGCCGTGTATTCGCCGAATCTGGACACGATCAAGGCAACCTCGTCCATGGTAACCTGCGAAAGCATGCCGATTTTGAATTCAAGCCCATCCATGCTCTCGGCGTATCTGGCGAAGGTCTCCTCCCACTTCAGTTCAGTCTTCTCAAAGGACTCTCTGATGCTCAAGAAGTTCGCCAATTTGGCCCAGTCTTGCCTCAAGATGGGCCCAGTGATGTCGAAGATATTTTCCTGGACACTTTTCCTCAAAACTTCCAACTGCAGGTCATTCTCTCGCAGCGCCTCCTTATCCAGGACATCGACAATTATGTTGAGGATTCTGGCCTGAACTTCCTTGACCTGTTCCTCCAATCTGACACCATCAACCTTGACCCTCTCCAGGACTTCACCTCGTGCTGTCAAGGCCCAATACCAAGTGTGGATGTTATAGGCTGCTCCCGCTGCGATGACGCCTCCCTCTATCAATTCTTGCTTAGGAACTCCTTTCAGAATCCTAAGCCAAGGGATTATTCTATCCTGCACGTCTGGAAGGCTGTCCCATACTTCTGCCAAAGAAGCGAACCTAGAAAGCAAGGCAGTGGCCTGGCCATAAACCAAAATTAGCCGCTCCACAAATGTCTCAGCTTCAGTCCCCTTTACGGCTATCCATTCTTTGGCCTCCTGAACCGTGAGCCTGTTTTCTTCCATCTCTTTATTGGCCTCCTGCGAAGAGTTCGGAAGTAGAGGAGTTGCCGTAGTGTCCTGATCAAGTGGCTTGATCAAGTGCTGAATATATTCCCTTAAGCGCTCAATCTCTAATTGGCACTCCTTCCTTCTGGCTACCTCCTTCGCCAACCTTAATTTGATGGCGGACACAGAATTGTCCAAATCTTCCATTTCTTGGCCCTTAGTGGTTGGACCCAAGTCAATGGTCGTGATGGCGTAATCATGTGGAGCCATATCCTCCTGTGGCTTGTCCACTGTAGGCACGGTGATTTGCACTGTCCTGTTGCCGGCCTCGTCTCTTTGTATGCTGGAGAATTTCTTCGCCGACTTTTTGGGCACGGTTTGAGACAGTCTAGCCAAAAAGTCTGCCGTATCATCCTCTTCTGGTTCATCTGCCGGCACTTGTACCTTTAGCCTCTCCTTCAGCCAATCCGGTATCGTAAGCTGCTCAACACCGTCTTCTTCCGGCACGCCTTCTCTATCAGGAACGTCTACAATTCCCCTAAGGGCTGAAATCATCCCGTCCTGAAAATCCTCATCTTGGGTGCCCACATTGTCGTCATCCGACTCCAATATTTCGGTGCCCGTGGGAGAAGGTGGCGCATCCTCATCTGGCTGAAGCTCCGCGTTGTTTTGAGGAATCGGAGAAGGATCCCTCATATCTGCCAGTGAAGCATCGGCGGTAGCCAATATCTCCTCAATATTTCTGGAGGCGGCCAATTGAGAAGGTTTCATCTTTTCCTGTTTCTGGATCGGCTCTTTGCCTGCAGCTATTTCCTTTCTTTTCCTAGACGTGGTGGCCTCTATCACTGGGAGGTACTGTTATGCTCCCGCATTGGAAGAATAAGACTCTGCCTCGCTTAGCATATCATAGGTCAGGGTTATCTTCTGGCGCCTTAATTCTTGAACTCGTTGATCAACCCACCACTGAGTAAACTTGATGACAGGCCTCATCAAGACATTCAAGTCAGCATGCTCTGCTTCTGACCACTGGACAGCGGGCAAAGCTGAATTCTCATCGAAGCGCGGTTGCATCTGATTCTCGTCCTCTTCCAACTGATCTGGCACGTGACAAAATTCTGTTGCCTTGATCAAGCTGAGAGGTAATCTGGACCACATCCTCCGTCTGACCTCAAATTCATCCGTAGCATTTGCCCAATAGTCCTCCAGTTCGACCCTATGCTTGTACCTCCTTCCATCCATCGTCTTGATGTGGTGATGGGGGTCGTAGTGATTTCTGGCCGGATATGGAGAGAAAGGGTAATGCTCTATCTCGATTCTGGCACTGTCAGCTGCCTGTGATGACGGACACGACTCCAGCATGTTCCCTATAAAGAAGGGAAAAGTAACTGCCGCCTTTTGCTTTGCTCTTTGAAGACCCTGAAACTCTTCTAACTGCCTCAACACTTCGAGCAGGACCATCTTATTCGTGGGGAAGATGGGCAGACGGTACGGGCTTCCAGTGAATCCTTGAATTCTGATATACGTAAATCTTGGATATTGGATAAACCAAGACCCGTATTTACCGATTAGGCTTTTGGCCTCATGTGTCAGCCGCTGATGCGTCCCTCCCTGGAGTATCCTGGTGATGTACATCAGGAACGCGTCGTGGGCTCGCCTAAAATGCGCCTTCTCCCTCAGCTGGAGTTGTGGGTAACAGTCATAAGGTTTTAGCTCGTTCTCCTTACTGCCAACTGTGCCTTTGCAGATCAAGCCTGCATATCTGTAAGTTCTGGCCAACATATAGACGACGTAAGAACCCATATAAAACGTTTTGGTCTTCTCAAGATTGATAAGCTGGTGGTGAAGATTATTGCTTATCATCCTCGCCCAGTTGAACATTTTGACACCTTCTGTGAGGTCCTCAATGAAGTAATACATCCACGGCTCAAAGGGTGCTCCCGAGGGATTGCCTGCCACTCTGTTCAGCAAGATAATAATATCTACATAGTCCTCCTTGAAGTCCGTGCGCATCAACTTCTTGGGCATCTTCTTAACGGACGGTCTTGGCTTGTCTAGCCAAGATTTGTTAAGGTTGGCGGCACAAAGACCAGGATTTTTGTCATATAACTTCTGAGCATCTTCCTTGGTCTTGTAAATGGTTTTAGGATATGCCGGAATGCCGAAGGCTTCCTGAATGGCCACCTCTGTCAGATGTGCCAACACTCTCCCATCAGGCGCCACAATCCGCCTTGACTCAGCATCATAGTGAAGTGCACACTCCACCATCAGTTCAGGACAGCAAAGTGCAGGCTGGAATCCGGCAGCTTGAAATATGCCATTTCTCACTATCCTTCTAGCTGCAGGCGTTGGTAAGGGTCCGTTGTGTCTATATATCCTCTTTTTAAATTCCACGAGATCGATGTGGCCAAGATCAGTGTCTGAGACATTTTTCCATTTAGATTTTATTCTGGTCTCTGGCTGCGATCCTTTACTTGCAAACTTCATCTGTGCCTGCCTGGATATTTCTCCTTGATCGATCGGCAGCCTGCAAGCACAAAATACTTAACATTAATACAAGATTATTTAAATTTAACGAGTTTCGGGGTGTAGCTTGGACAAATCGCATTTTCAGCCTTATTAAATTAAAAATTTCTGTCAAAAAGCAGGCTGAAAGTAATTAAATTCGCCTATCCTGAATGAAATTTGTGCTGGAAATGAAGTAGAGGATAGAAACACAGTGCAAATACATTGTAAACTAACTTCCAAACCTCGAAGATTGTGTTGTGGCTGCAAATGAATTTAAAAATTCAAAAAAAATCTGCCAGAAGAAGTGCGCCAATATGCTGGAAGTACGATTTCAGCCAAGAAATAAATTACTTCTCTCAAAAATCACGCCTGTCAATAAGAAAATGCTATCTTGATTCTCACAATAATGAATTTCTCCTTCGCGAATGATTTCCTGAAGATTCGAGAGAGATAGTTGCTTCTCAGCCGGAATTTGTGAAGAAATGAGTTGCTGAAACTCATTTTATGGCTGAGAAGTGCGATTTTCTTCAAGGCATTGCTTTCTTTCTTTTGATTTTCTTCCAATTTTTAGAAACTTTTTCTCCTCGGATTAGCAAACTTCTAATTTCACTTTCAGTTATCGAGGCAAGTTTCTAACTTTCGTCTCTGTGCCATCTCTGCTGAGATTTTCGAATTTTCTCAAGGAAAATTGACTAAGTGTTGGAAAATATATTAAATAAATTGTCCAAAATTATTTTTCCAACGTATTTTAAATCCTCCGAACATGGCAAAGTTTAAACTTATCTAAGGCAGACTAGTTTAATCTTCCAAATAATCTCCGGATTTTGAATTTTGAATTAAAATTCCCTAAGTGTCAGGGAAATAATTAAAAATATTAAAATATTAAATTCCAACCCGTTTAACTTTGATACATGGCTAATTTCTTTTGTCAGAGGCAAAATATCTCTTTTTAAATTGTCTGCCTAGCCAAAATGTGCTCAATAGCTCATCTGCCAAATTTTAATTCTCTAGGCGGAGTTCTGACCTTTCTGGACATTTTTATTTTAGCCGAACGATTCATCTTCTGGGTTGGGCGAACCTGGAGACCTCTGCCACTTTGCCATTTTTTTACTAGCGCTTTAGGAATTTTCCAAGCTGAGAGGGGCGGACTTCATGTTTGCTCTGCCAAGCACTCTTCATTTTGTGCCAAAAAATTTCACTCCGTTGTGCTGGGGCGTGATTTTTATGCCGGCCAAAACCTCTTCTTCTTCTAGACATTTCTCCGTTTTTCATGCCTTAGGATAATTTTCTCTTCAAGAGTTGGGCGAATGTCTTATAATTCCTTGCTTATGGCGTATTTTATCATCCATTGGTCTTAGATTTTCCTTGCCATGGTGAATTTTATTTGTGCCTTGTCCAATGGAAAATTTCACTTGTTTCCATCATTTAATTCAATTTTCAATGAATTATCTTGCAATTTTACCCCTTTCCAAACACCTTGGAGCGCACCCCTTCATGTTTTACCCTTCTCCACACTTCTTGGGGCGGACTTCATGTTCTTCATGCCATTTTCTCTAAGGTTGGGCGGACTTCATGAGTTTTATGCCATTTTTTCTCTAGGGGCGGACTTTAGCTTCTCCATGCCATGGCGGACTTTAGCTTCTCCATGCCACTTTCCATATGGCGCACTTCCTATCTTGCTGGGCGGACTTTGAGTTCCTTGTGCCAAGGGCGGACTTGGAGACCACCTTGCCTATGGCGGACTTGGTGAATTTCTTGCCAGTGCCTACCTTTGGCATGCCAAAGGTAGGGCGGACCTTGACTTTTCCATGCCATTCCTCTCTTGAGGGCGCCAGTCTGAGACTTAGGCATTTTTCAAAAATTCTTTGCCAATTTTCAAACTTTTTACATTTTGCCTTGATTTTCCTGATTTCCGGAGACATTGATTTTCTGCTCTGTGGGATCCAAAAATAGAAACTTTTTCCCAAAATAGAAACTTTCCAAAAATAGAAAAAGCAAAAAGCATCCCTAAAAAATAGGGACTCCAGAATGGCCTAAAAATGCCAAAAATCGAAAAAGCAAAAAGCAAAAAAGCAGATTCCCTAAAAAATAGGAAGTGTCAGAAACGACCGAAAGCAATGGCGATCTTCATCTACCGGGTCTTCTGAGCACTTCCATGACGTTAAGGCACACAAACGGGTTCGAAATCTCAACTTAGCCGGACTGACTCTCAAAATTTATCCAAATTCAAGACTCTCAAAGACGTTGCGTTGAAGGCGGAACCAAACTTGGGGGTCCCCATTTGCGATGGGGCGATGTGTGAAATAGGTCACAACAGGTCGGCCATTAGATTGAAGCCGTCGCCCACTTTTAGTGATTGTGCAGGTGAAATAAAAAGATCCGTCAGATTGAAAATTCAAAGTCAGAAGCTATAGAATAAACTGCCCTCAATTAAAGAAATCTGAAGTCATTAATAATAGCTTGATAGAGTTGTTGATGTTCTCCTCATAGGCGTTACAACACTTCGACCCTTAGACAAGTAAAGGGAGATTAGGCACTAAATTTGACTTGGCAAATCTAATGACAACTCAGAATTATAATGCTGACATAACAAGTATCCAAGCAAGCAAACAACTGAAGTAGGCTGTAATGTCCCCAATTTAGCCCTATGCTCTTCTTGAGGTTTTAGCTTATTTCCGGAAACTCATAGGCTAAGCTGAAGCGAAAATTAGGGTTTCCTATTTTATAGGAGGTTTTAGATGCATTTTTGAAGGCTTGCATGCAGGAGTTTGGAAGTGTGCTTATGGGAGTTTTCTGGGTTTTCAGAGAGCTTCAAAATGTTGTAACATGCATCTGCGTCTAATAACCTTTCCAGACACTTACTATTTATAGTAAGTCTTGTTTACTACTCAGTTGGTGTTCAATTGATGTTTTGCAAACTTACTAATTATAGCAATTGCTATTTTTGGTAAGTCAATTTATAGCAGTATTATTCTAGCAACATTTTAGCCTTTTGTAGTTCAGTTTGGCTTTCTGTTGAGTTTGCAGTGAACTTACTATTTTTGGCATTTGCTATTTTTAGTAAGTCCATTTGTGGCAGTGGCATCTTTATCAGCTTGGTTCAGCTCGGCTAATGTCAGTTTGCTATTTTTAGCAGTAATCAGTTACAGTTTGAGCATTGCTCTTCGTTACCTCCTTGGACTAAGTTCTATACTTAGTTAAAATTGTGTTTTGAAGTTGTAGCCCACGCCTAGCTTAATGACTTCAAGTTGTTTTAAAGTTGGGGCCATAAAGTGGATACATTTAATATTTTATTAAATGTTTTATTTCTTATTAAAGTGGGACGACTTGGAGAGGAGAATGAAGAGTTTAAATATTAAATATTTAAAAGTGCATTTTGTGGTGTTTGGCGTCCCATGAAGGAATCGAAGAGTTTTCTTTGTGGGAGTTACAGTTGATTCATTTGTCCAACTAAAGCTTATATATTGATGCTTTGTGGAGAGCTGATTATCTTGGAAAATTGAATGTAATGTTATGCTACTGGTTTGAAATCTAGAACTTGGCTAAGGGGAAGCTTAGCAAATTCAACCCATCCTTCGGGCCTGTAGCTATTTCTTCCTAGGTGGTTCATTGTGACTGTACTTCACATTGGAGTGCAAATGGAGCTTCAATTCAGATGATTTGGGATAGGTTGCGGACGTATAGCCTGTTTCTATGTTGCTAGTTTTTACATGGCTGAAGTGAATTTCTGTTCGTAGGTTCGCCATAGATTTTTATTCCATTCTGGGTAATTGCTCGAGCTGTTCTACTATGAAGGGTGCCCCTTTTTGGAAGGTTTCAGATTTTATTATTGAGTTTTGATTTTTTTAGGAGAAGGTCGACCCTTCTTGGAGGTCGTACCTTTCTTCCTGGTTTCCTTGGAGTTCGTGCCTTTCTGTGGTTGCTTTTTTTGGCTTGTTTTCTCCTTGGAGATTGGACGCCTTGCGTTTAGCTGTGATTCGACTGTGGTTTGGAAGCTTTCCGAGCTGTTTTGGAGGAGATACGTCCATTACAGTGAGTTTTGATGTTGCTGGTCTGATTTTCTGTATTTCATGTTTCTGATCAGATTAGTTAGAAATTGTTATAATGCTGTTCTGAGTTTCTTTCTATATCATTTTGGCATTGTAAATGTTAGAGGAACTGTTACTCTAACCATTGAGTGTTTTTGGAAGCATATCATTCTCATTTGCAGTTGTATGCTATTTGTTTGTGAGCTGATTAGTAGAACTAACAACCATTGTTTCATTGCTGCAAATTCTAGTTTATTTTATACTCCCATGATTGAGTGATTGAGTTTAATAAAGCTTCTTTAATTAATGTTGTTTTCCCCCCACGAAATAAGTGGTTGTGAGGATTTGTATACCCCCTACTGTACAAGTGGAAGTGTGGTTACATGGCTGGCTTGCCGCCTTAAAATAATTGTAATAATCACACCCACTGAATAAGTGGAGTATTCCCACCACTCGTGGATGCCTGCAAAGCAGAAGAAGTGTTCCTTCAATTTGATAATTAGCACTCCACCGTATGTTAGCACCTCGCCTTCTGAAGGATCTTGTGTGCACATTCTTGGTGTTGAGTTTAACTCTCTTTTTCAATTGTAATGAATTCAATTATTGAGTTATTAGATCCTAGGGATCCTCTGACCATATGCCCACCCCTCTTCCTTAAGTAGTTTTAGTGCGCATTCTTGGTTAGAGTTTATTTCCGCATCATTTTGATTTGGAGTTAACCTTAATGGGTGCATGATTGCATTGTATGTAAATTGAAAAAATCAAGAAAAAATTAAGGGGAACATTTCATAGGCAAGCAGGAAGCTTAAGCAAACAACCAAGTAGCTCAAACACCTTGATATGAATGACAAAATACTCAACAATTTCACTTTGATTTGCACTTTGCAAACTCCTTATTTCCTCATATTCTTGCATAAGGTTGGATTTTCTTGCTAGCAGATCTGTTTAGGACTATGCGCTAGCAGATTACAAGTGATAATTTGTTAAGGTACATATTATCTGGGTTTTTGGGCAAGTGCTGGAAAGTTGCAGATTTGGTGAATGACCAGAGGATCTGTGGGGTGACCTAACGATTATCCTTCAGTTGCAGATTTCCTCAGAAAAACAAAAGCGCGAGGTCTGACTCACCCTGTATCAGGTGCATGAATTAATAAATTTCATTCAGATTCTGATCTGTTTAAATTTTAAATCTGTTATAGCTGTGTTTCTGTTTTTCATTAAGGATTCGTTCTTATAAGGAAGAAACAACAATACCATTGTCATTCCATTTCCTTTTAAAGATTCGGAGTGTGGAATTGTAAGATTTAACTGGTCAGGGTAAACTAGAAGCCCTAGGTTTATCACATATATTTTGTCATACATTTGAGAAAATCCCATAACTAGATAGGACAATCCAGTGCAGGTAATTCGTCAAACACTTGTGAGCATTAAAAAAGTTAAAATTAGTCCAGCATAATACAGTGGTATTAGAGCTGGTTTTCTTGCCAGCGTGTTTGGGGTTGAGCAAATTTATGCAAACAGACAAATCATATGCAGCCTAGATATTATTAGAGGAACTTGAGAAGAGCCAAATTTAACTTTCCAGAAAACCTAGGAGAAAAAGTTCCTTTTGCAGATTTTTCAATTGTGGGTCAAGGGGAAGTTTACATGGCTGATAGGGAATGGAGAAATGAAGGGAACAACATTGAACACATTCTTAATGATCTTGCTAGAGGGCAGCAACAATTGCCCAACTTTCTGACATAAATGTTGCAAAACATGAACACGCCTAGGGTTGATTAGAACAATAATAATAATGGAGAAGTGAGTCATTTAGGGAATAATAGGTCAGACAAAAATACCATATTAGTTATCGGATCAACAATTAGACAATTAATGCCGACATTCTTGAGCAGAGAAGTAGTTCTTAAAGGCAATGGAGGACAACAAAGTGACGGTGAAAGTCTTGTGGATTATTTTAATGAGTATTAGTCTCTAGGAGATGAGTTCCATGCAGCAATGTCCTTGACTGATTTTTGTCAGCTTAAAATGAGGAACAAACCTAGGAAAGAAATAGGCACACTTAATCAGGATTTGTAGAGAAAGTTGAGCAAATTATCTATTCATACATTTGATGGCTCGGTAAATGTACATCATGTGTGCATGGATTCAAAAACTTGATGCCGATTTCTCACTAAGTCCCATATTTGAAAATGATGCTATGAAACATAAGACATTTCACTTGGAGGGAGATGACCATGACTGGTGGTACCATGGGATGGTGACACAAAGACGTAGCCTTATAGATTCATATGCGGAATTCAGTCACAGGCTTATTGATAGATTTGATAAGAAGGATCTAGAGTTGCGTTTTAGGGAGCTTGCTTAGTTGAAATAGTATGGATTAGTGGATAACTATGTGTCTGAGTTTCAAAGACTCTCGGTTATGGTTCTCGACGTGTTTGAAAGGAGAATAATTTTTTTTTTTTTTATTGAGGGATTGACTGAACTGCTCATAGGCTGGGTAAAGGCATTTGACCCGCTTCTTTATAGGATGCTATTACAAGGGCAAGGAACATGGAATTTTCCACTCCTAAAAAGAAATTCCGGCCTGTCATTTCCTCCCTAGAAAGATAAGAAACCTATGCAAAAGGAGTGGCCTAAAAGAACAATCATGGATGATGAAACACATAATGAGTTGCAAAGAAAAAAGTTGTGTTTTTCATGGAAGTAACCATGGGAACTAGTTGACAAGTACCTTGGAAGAGACAAGGTGCATTATATTGAGCTTATCTTTGACAATGAAGAGGAAAAAGAGGAAGTTGGTTCAGGGAGGGAGCAAGAAGAAGAGGAGGAAGCTAAACTTGAAGTCCCTCACGTCGGAGGTGTTTCAGGAGGCACTTTTTCCACTCTAATAGATACACCTAGGAACAATCCACTTTTGGTTTAGCGGAGTATTGTAGGGACAAAGAATGACAATGCTGATAGATATAAGGGAAACTAACAACTTCATCGATGAAGGTCTAGTGGCAAAGAGAGGGCTTGAGGTAGAAGACTTTGAGGGATTGAATATTATGGTTTTAGATGGTTTCATGATGTCCTACACTAAAAAATTTCCTAGTTGAGCATCATGTTAGGTAAGCACTAGGTGACATATTGAATTTTATGTAGAGGGAATTGGAGAAACATATGTAGCCTTGAATGTACAATGGTTGTACTCTCTTGAGAAGTACTCTTAGAATATTTAAACCATGGAGCTAAAATTTAGAGTAGATGGGAAAAAGGTACTGCTTAGAGGTATGCCAAATAGAGCACCTAAGAATTAAGATAGTCATTGCAAAGAAGATGGAGGCTCTTTTTCAACATCGAGTTGCATGGGCAGTCCAATGTATTATTTCAACCAAAGCTTCTTCAGAAGATAAGAAAGCATATCATGTTGATATCCAGTCTCTACTAGGTAAGCATAGTCTTGTGTTTGGTGACATTCCTTGAAGTAGGCCACTGGATAGGGGTTTTAAGCATGTAATTGAGTTAGAGGAAGGGGAAAAGTCCATCATCACGACTCCTTATTGCCACCCAAAAAGGCATAAGGAAGAAATAGAGAAAGCCATCAGAGAGCTGCTTGACATAGATCCAGTTCTAGTTCTTTGGCTTCTTGAGTGGTTTGGTTAAGAAGAAGGATGGGCCTTTGAGGATGTGTATTGACTACATGGGTCTCAATAAAAGACAATAAATAACAGGTCCGATCCTTAGGATCGATGAGTTGATTGATGATTTACATGGGGCAATTTATTTTTCAGAGATTGACGTTTGATATGGGTACCATTAGATTAGGGTAAAAGAAGAGGATATGCATAAGATTGCTTTTAGGTGCCATTATGGGCACTAAGTTTTGGTCATGCCTTTCAGTTTGACCAATACAATTGCTACCTTTGGTCATGTCTTCTTTGATGATATCATTATATACAACAAGATTTGGGAGGATCACCTTAGGCACATTGATGAGGTCTTAGGAATTATGGAGGCACAATCATCGTATGCTAAGGCATCCAAGTTTGAGTTTGGGATGACAAAGTTTTTATATTTGGGACATATAATTAGTGTTGAGGGAGTCAAAGTAGTCCAAGAGAAAATTCGAGCTATCCTAGATTGGCCACCACCTAAGACACTAACACAACTTAGGGTATTCTTCGGGTTGTGTAGTTATTACAGGAGATTTGTTAGGGGTTGTTCTCAGTTAGCAACACCCTTAATAGATTTGACCAAGAAAGGGTCTTTTGTTTGGATAGAGGCAACACAACAGATCTTCAACAAACTCAAGGTCATGAGTTCTTGTTCGGCATTAACATTGCTAGATTTCACTGTGCCCTTTGTGTTAGAATGTGATGCTTTGGGTGACGGCATTGGAGCTATCCTGATGCAGAATAAACATCCTATAGCCTTTGGAAGTTGGAAGCTCAAGGAAACAGAGAAAGGGTTCTCCGTTTATGATAAGAAGTTGTTACCCACCATGCATGCGTTGGCTAAATTCAGACAGTACTTTGTAGGAAGTAAATTTGTGATAAGGACAAATCATAACAACTTAAAATACTTTGTCAATTAAAGAGATCTAAATGAAAGGAAACAAAGATGGGTTAGCAAACTATAGGCCTATGATCTAGATATTGAGTATGTTAAGGGGAAAAGGAATGTAGTTGTAGATGCCCTTTCCAGAAAGCCATCATTATACTCAATGACAAAAAAATCAGCAGATTGGAGGGTTCATCTCTTGGTAGAGTACTCTAAGAATAATTTTTGTTGTGATGTCATGGAGGGGAAGATACAAGATGATGGATATAGGATAGTGGATGAGCTCACCATGTACAAGGACATAATTTATCTAGTTCCTAAATCTAATATGAAGGAGAAAATATTGACAGCCGTACATGACACAGCTCTAGTAGGACACCTTGGCTACTTTAAGACTAAAAAGTAGGTCAAGAAGAGATTTACTTGGAAAGGACTCAAAGATGATGTCTTGAGACATGTCTAGGAATGTCTGACATGCCGACAAAATAAGTCAAAGCATACCTTTCTATCCCTACCCATTCCAAAGTAGAAATGGGAAAGCATATCAATGGATTTTATCATAGGTTTCCCAAGAATACAGGGTAAGGATTGCATTTTGTTGTGGTAAATAGGTTGACCAAAAATGCTCACTTCTAGGCAATATTCTTTGAGTTGGAAGGCACCATAGGTTGTAGAGTTTTTTTTTCTTTTTTCAGAGAGGTGTTTAGACTCCATGGCCTACCTAGTTACATTATTAGTGATTGGGAATTGGGATAGTAGGTTTCTTAGTATGTTTTGGCAAGCATTTTATAAACCGACAGGTACCGAGCTAACTCCGAGCACTAGTTACCATCCACATGTGGATGGATAGACAAAGATTGTTAACAAGTGGGTAGAGGGATACTTGTGAAACTATGTGGCAAGACACAAAAGGTATGGATGTAATACTGCTTCCTCACCATTATTTGTCATTTCTCAAACACTGAGAGTTATTTAACTTGAATACGAGGAACTTGATGAAGAAGCACAAGAAGAGGCTTTGTTTCCAATGGATTAGCTTCCACCTTTGTCATTGCCTCAACCTTGATCTCCTTCACAAAAAGATTCCTAAGTAGTATTATACC
This sequence comes from Sequoiadendron giganteum, assembly GCA_007115665.2. NCBI lineage: Eukaryota > Viridiplantae > Streptophyta > Pinopsida > Cupressales > Cupressaceae > Sequoiadendron > Sequoiadendron giganteum. The sequence goes on from CM021110.1 coordinate 387,350,293, forward strand.
ACAATGAAGGATCCCAAAGCAAATGTAGTTGCAGATAAGTCTACCATTGGGCCAAAAATTCATATCAAGTCTAATGAGGAAGTAAACCTAGCCTTGATTTGCACAATTGTTTAGAGTTCTGAATTGGAAATAGTGCAACAAGCTCTTTAGTCACCACCTTGAAAAAATGCTATGTATGTTGAATATCAAGCATTGTTGAGGAACAATACATGGGAACTTGTTGATTTTTCACTAGGCAAGAAAGGTATTGGATGCAATTGGTAGATGACAATATCGACAAATACAAAACCCAACTTGTGGCTAAGGGCAATGCTCAAAAGGAAGGCATTGACTATGATGAAACTTTTGCCTATAGAACAGAGATCAAGACTATCCAAATGGTTTTGAAAATGGCAATATAGTATGGTTGGAAAATTCGTTAGATGAATGCAAAGAGTGCCTTTCTTAACAAAAATCTCAAAGAAGTTTATAAGACTCAACCTAAGGGTATATTGCACTTGGACAGTAGCAAAAACTTTGCAAACTTGTCAAATGTTTATACAGTTTGAAGCAAGCTTGAGCTTGGTAAATCAAGATTGATGAGCATCTCCTTCAACATGGATTTACCAAGAATCAATATAATCCTGATCTCTACCTCAAAGATCAACGGGGGGAGATTGTGATTTTGATTGTATATGTTGGCGATTGGGTCATCACAAAAAGTGCTTCATAGATGATTGCAACAATAGAGAATCATCTCAAACAATCGTTAAACATGATAGATGTCGAGCTCCTTCATTATTTTGTTGGACTTGAAAAATGGCCATAGAAGAATCAAATTTTGTCTCTTAGATGGAATATGCCAAGACATTGCTTGAAATCTTTAGTATGCAAGATTGCAAGCCTATGTCAACCACCATGGAGATAGGATTGCAACTTTCTTGCAACGATCCATAACCTCAGATGAATGCTACTCTTTATCCCCAATTGATTGGAAGTCTCGTTTAGGTGACCTACACTAGACTCGATGTTAGCTATTTCTCTAGGTTTATGTAGGAACCTAAGGTTGCCCATTGGAAAGTAGCAAAGTGTGTTTCGAGATACATCCATGGAATATGGCTTGGAATACAAAAAGACTATTGAATTTTCTTTGCAAGGAACATCGATGTAGACTATGCAAGTTTTGTGAATGGTAGGAAGTTTACTTTGGGCTACGTTTTATATTGGCATCTCGTTTGATATCATGGGGGAGCAAACAAAAACCTCTATTGCTCTCTCTTACATAGAGGTAGAATATTGTGCCATATGTGGAGCTATCTATGAAACGATATGGTTATGTTGTATTTTGATTAGCATGGGTGTTCCTAAGACATGCACTACAACTTAGTTTTGTGACAATCAAAGTGTTAAGTCTTGTTCGGAATCCTATTTTTTGTGGGTGCACTAAGCACATTGAGGTTCAGCTCCACTACATCTAAGAACCTGCCTAACAACACAATATCCAACTCAAGTATTGTTCCACTCAAGAGCAATATGGTGACATCGTTACCAAATCTCTTGCAGCAATGAAGTTTGAATCTTTTTGAACTTTATTGCTTTTTTCTCTGGAGTATATGGTGTAATAAGGGAGGGATTTTTGGAATATAATAATATACTATTACATCATTGTAATATATATTGTAATAATTATGCTAATATTGATCAGTCATTATTCTTAGTAACATAAACTGGTTGGATGGGTAGTTGATTGGTTTCCTCTTTGGAATAGTTTATTCTCATGTATATATTCTTGCTCCCTCTCAATAATATATTGTGCATTGCCTTTTTCCAAATTCAATTGAATAAATATGCAAGTCATTGTGGCAAAGGTACATTTCAAGGATGGTAAAGATTTGATGATGAAAATACAAGGGTTAGTGATCATGCTATTCCCATCATGGGCTTGGTGATTTTAACACTTGTGGAGAATACAATATATAATTTAGCCTCTTGTAGAGGACTAATGTGTTTTCTAGAGTTAGGCCCTTGGTTCTTTCCCACCCTTGAAAGCCCCCGAAACCCCATGGAACTATGATAAAAATTTATAAGCCCTATATATATAGGCCTTCTATGTTAAAAATAATCTAAAACTGAAATTTTTATGTTGTACAACTGTAGGATTTTAAAAAGATTTTTTTAAAATTGTTTCCTACACCATGAAGCTTTGGTGTCCTCCACATCTAATGAAAAACTTGAAAAATGAATATACTCCCCCAACACCTGAAAATGGTGGCATCAAATGCCATCTTTTAATATTTGATGAGAAACCACTTACTAGGAACCACCATTCAAACATTGTAGTCACACTCATGACCAAGAGTTAAAGAAGAAATGGATATTGTTGCTACTGCAATTGAAATGCTACTACGGCTACAATGCCTAGCTATAGCTCTCTATCTCACATTCCATAGGCTACTTATTTACAAAAAATGCGTTGCAAAGGTTGTGCCCTTCAGGCGATTTTTGGTGGTTTATTTTAAATTTTAGGCATGGGTTTGCATGGGTCTGACCTAGGTGTGCCGAGGGCATGGCCTGCCATCACAAGTTCCCTATGAGTGCATCTTCATGGCATGCATAGGCTAGATTGATGCCTGAACCAATGCCTATCTTGTTCAATATGATGATGATGCCCATATTAGAATCTAGTAAATAGAGAAACCATAGTTTGCAAGACTTGCCATTAGTTTCCTGCCCAAAGTTTTTACAAAGTGAACCCATGAACTTCTATAGCCAAATTTTTAATGAGTGTGCACTGGTTTTGTGGCGAGTACTCGAAATGTACTCAACGAGTCTGACCTTGCAACTCTCAATGCACATTAAAAACATAGATTAAGCACTCCAAAAACACTATATGTTGGATTTATAAGCATTGTTTTTTGAGGGTCAGTGGGGTCAAGGGATAATGCCTCATGTTTTCATTCTTTCATAAATTTATCACTGTGTTTTCAACTTTTCTCCAACACAAAGTCCTCACTATTTCTAACCAAATCTTCAATCTTCAAAGAACTAATGGCGAAGTTGGAGAATTTGACTGGATTGAATGATGAGGGCTACATAGTTGAAGGCAAGAATATCGCCATCCTTGAATCTTTTCTAATATTTGAACAATAACTTTCTAAAGTTAAGATAAGAGAGTGTGCATCCAAGTAAAAAAAACAATAACAACTATTTTAGTTGTCTATTTTGCAGCCAATACCATGTAAGTATTCCTTCTCTCTTCCAAGGTCAACCATTTGTATGTGCTATCATGTTGTGTATTTGTTCTAAGCTTTTGCACAAATCAAAATCGTTATCATGACATAGAGAAACTATAGAGACAACTGGTAGTTAGGAGGATGTTTGAGAGACTTTTGGAAGTACCCAAGTTGTCCTAAGGATGACGCTCAATATCTGCCCCAACAGCCTCATTTGGGAGGATGTCCTGAAAACATTCTTTTTTTGAGCGAAACATCTTTGGGAGATCTCTGATCTCCCCATTGTTGGTGACATTGGGGGGTGGTGGAGGGGTGTCCCTTTGATGTTCCCATATTCTAGAGATGTCCTTGTCCCAAAAACAAATGATTTTTGGGAAGTGCTTCCCTGTGGAACATTGAATTTCATTTAGTTTAAAGCTAAACTTTATACTTTGCCGTTAATATTTCATAACTAATCGAGAGGATAAAGTTTAATTGTATATGTTTTATTTGGATGATAGATTTCCATTGTCTTGATCATTATCACATGTATTTTTAATTCTATATATATATATATTGTAGGAGTATGCTTGGCCATATTGTACTGGCAGACCCTGAACCCATATTCGAGTGTACCTAAAGCAGTATCTTTGCTTAGTTTTCTTTTATGGAAGGTGTCATGTAATTTGTGAGAGATACTTTGTCTCTATGCAAACGTTATCATTGTTGGGTGTACTTTTAAGTCCTATTGACCTATAACTATTGTGAGCAGATTTTCTTATATGTTATTTCTTTCTGTTGAAGAGTTTAATATTTTGGGTGCTTTGCAACATAATAGTTCTTAGAAGATATTAATTTAAGTGTATCCATTGTAGCATCTTTCATTTCTAGTTGCCATCTATTTATCTACAGAAGCTGGATTTTTAGCTGTCTATAGCATCACAAAATGTCATCTAATTGATCTATCTATTGCATGTTCAGGTTATACTATTGATTCTAGCAGCTAATGCAGCGGTTGGAGTCATAACAGAAACAAATGCTGAAAAAGCTTTGGAAGTAGGCTCTACCACAAAGGATATATATTTTTTTCTTATAACATGACTTTAAATATTGGATATTGTTGTTTCTAGTTTTTGATTTATTCTCATATGTGAGTAAAATCTTACTTTTGGTTCTGGCTTTTATAAATGATAATTCTTTTTAACAAGGAACTAAATATTTAATATGTAATTTGATGAAATTACATATCATGTTTTAAAAGGGAAAACAAGTGCTATATATAGTTCATACTCCTTTGAGACATGAATGAAGAATTGAAACTAGTTAGTTTTATGTTCATTAGAATACAGTGTTAATTAAAGAGCTCACGGGAGTGCTTTTTAATGTTTTATTTTTCTTTCTTATTTATGTTCTTGGTCAGCACATATTGGTCTTGAATATTTTATTGAGATCATTCAAAAGTTTGGATGTGTCATGATGCATATTTGACTAATGGGGATTTGAGCTCATTGAATGAGCACATGTAGAGGATGTAGCTTTTAAGAGTGTGGAGGTAATTTGAGGATTCGATTGCTGCTGGGTATCATTTGTGTTGAATCTATTATAGTTCTTTTTGACCCAAGTTATCAAAATTTCTGATCCGAGTATCTAATTTGTTAGCTGCATTTTGATTCACATTATTGGAACATAGAAGGGACCATTTGATGTCATTGTCCAGCTTGCTGGAGCTTGAAGTTCGCTCTGTGTTTTTAGAAGATCTGCAGAAATATCTTGATAACTTCTCTTTTGATTTCCCCACATGTGAGCCTGTTAACATCTTATTTACATATGCTTTATCCTCTACTCAAGATAAAAAGGAGCAAGATAATAAGTAAGCTTTCTAAGAGGTTTACTTACTCTGAGTGTTCATTGTGGTTCACCACAAAACTTTTCTGCTTTATGTAGACTTGTGTAAGTGACTTAGGATTTATAGTTATACCTTGTGGCTTCCCTACATGAGAGTGAGATGCTCGATTGGATGGACTAACACTCTTGGTTGGATCGGCAAGTTGTCAAGAAAGATTATCCGTCTCTTTAATTATTAGAGAGGGCTTGGATCATATGGAAGATTATTCATCATCTCCGGCAACAGACACATTCTGCTAACTAGGAAGATAAACTTCATACGACTTTAATATCTCATTGTATCCAACAAATAGGCCTCACACAGAAGGATCAAAGCTTGAATCTCTTCTTAGTTGGAACATAAAAGTAGAGGGTAATTGAACACTCTTAAGCTGGAAACCTTTGTACTATCACCTGTACAAATTTGCTCTGGTGTTTTGTCTTTGAGAATCCCGTGAGAACATCTGTTGAACAACATAAAACACCACACTGCATGTCTCTGCACAAGGTGACAAGAAATATCCATGTCATGTATCATAGATTTGTGATCTGTACTGTAGACTTCCTCTTCCTTTTTTGTGACCCAATCCTGCTGCAGGTTATTGGAAATTGTTCACCCTCTTAATCACATCTGTACTAGAGAAACTGTCAAATTCCTTGAAGATATAGTCACCTCCAGTGTTGGAAAGCAACACCTTGATTTTATTCCCACGTTGGCTTTTGATCAAGGTTTTAAACTGTTGAAAACCAGAAATTACTTCCAACTTTGTTTTAATGAAATAAACCTAAGTCTTTCAACTGTCAAATTCCTTGGAGATATATTCATGTTAGAAAGCAGTTCTTTGATTTTATTCCTGCTTTAGCTTTTGATCAAGGCCTTGAGCTGTTTAAAACCAGAAAATACTTCCAACTTTGTTTTAAGGAAATAAACTCAACCCTGCTGAAGGTTATTGGAAGTCCTCCTTCCTCTTTATTACTGCAGTATTAGAGAAACTGCCAAATTCCTTGGTGATATATTCACCTCCAGAGTTACAAAGCAACACCTTGATTTTATTCCCACTTTGGCTTTTGATCAAGGGCTTGAACTGTTGAAAATCAGAAAATACTTCCAACTTTGTTTTAAGGAAATGAACCCAAGTCTTTCTACTATTATTATCAATAAAACACACATAACATCAGTTTACCCTGGAGATGTTTTCTTGGGGTTTCTTTAATGTTCCCTTTCCAGAGACATGTGGGGGATGGGGACAGCTGTCCTTTGCTCATCTTAATTTTTTTCAGGGACATCCTGGGTGTTTCTCCAAAGTAAGGATTTCCTTGAGATGTCCCCACCTTTTGGGAACTCTGTGTGGATGACCTACTGTCCCCAATGTCCTTGTGATGTTAGAATGTTCCGCATGGCCATCAAATTTAAGCCTTAAAAAAAATAAAAGATCACTCAAAAGAAAAAAGAAAAAGAAAAAAATGATCCTTTATTGAGGGGCCCACAAGGTTCCCCAGCATTATAAAAATGTTATTTCACTCTCAAAAACCTTCGCCCAAGTAATTGAATTGCATTTGTACTTTTGGTATTCCAAGTCAATCTTGATTTTGAGCAATGCTTGTATGATATAAACCATGGATGGAAAAACCAGCGAGTACTCACTGGATTTGAGGTCGCACGAGTAACTTGCGGCTAAAAAGCTCTCAAAAACCTTGAAAAAATCATCGATTACTCTCTATAAAACTTGCCTAGTACTCTCAAGAAACCCTCGAACATTCGCAGAGCCGCGAAAAAAGTCAGAAAATTCACGATTTTGCCCTATAATTGCATGAACACCCCTTACACTTCCTCACATAGTAGTTGGAGAGCAAATAATTTTAACAAAAATGTGTCAAATACCTAATTTTTCGCTGAATTGATAAAAGTGTGAAAATGGTGTGTAGGATGAAGTTGCCCTCAACCCCATTGGGGGCGTTGCCCCCAAATCCCCAAGAGGGGTGCTGCCCCTTGACCTCGTTAGGGGCGTTACCCTAAACCCCCATGAGGGGCCTTGCCCCAAAACCCCAACACCCCCTTGGGGGTGTTTCCGCCTAAACTCCCAACAAACTCTTTTGAATCATTTTGTAGCTATATTTTGCATAAAGTTTATATTTTTTCAAAAAATTAAGTGTTTTTTAAGGTGTTGAGTACTCTCCGATTTTGAGTTTCCAAACTATGATATAAAGTTAAACCATTTAGATTTATCATTAACATTTATGATTTAAAATTGCATTGAATTAAGTTTAATTATTCAGATGGTGAGCGGTTTGGGAGTAGGTGTGGGCGTGTGGGCGAGTGATGCAAAGGTGGAGCACCCTATCGAGAACATCAGGCAGCGAGCGAACAAAGAGGCATAGTGTGATTCTGTGAGCAAGAAAAAGTCAGATGGTGGTTTGAAGCAAGGGCCGAAGTTTCGAAATTGGCTTGATTGCGGGAATGGGAGCCTTCGGTATGATGAGCCACAACGACAACCACCCTTTTCCACGGGAGCCAATGCGATTAACCTTGGCAAACCAACAACGAGCCAAGGGAGGTGCTGGACAAATAAAAATTGGGAGAGGCGACATGAGGGAAAGCAAAAAGTGCTTGTTGATGAGAAATGGCTGAAAGACCAGGGCACAAATAGGAGTGGAGATGAGGAGTGGAGGCATGTGACCTAGAGGAATGGAAATAGAGATGGGGAGGATGATGAAAGAGGTGGCTGGAAAGGGAATGCAAATCAAAGGGGTAATGGGGTTGGTTGGCAGCGACAAGCTGGGAGAAGGATTGGACTGCAGGGAAATCATTAGGATTTGTCGTGGTTATGGGGATGACGCAATTTTGAAAGAAATGAAAGACATGGACACAATCCAGAAGCACAAATGTCAGCACAACGACACCATGCCCCAAGAGCAACAGAGACGAATAGACAAAAAACCAAATGTGGAAGAGGCTCCAGATCGTGAGATTGGTATGAATGAAAACCATAGTTTGCCTGATAAATGCATGTTTGTTCATTCACCAATTGAATTCATGGAAGATGAAGTAGCAAGATTAAGGGAAGTAGCTTTTTTCTTAAAATTGGGTGGGGAATGGCCTACATTGGTAAGCATTAAGAAGTGGTGCAACAAAAATTGGAACAATAGGATTAAATTAAAGTCATTGACAAATAGTTTCTACCTAGTAGAATGCCCATAAGGGTGAAAAGACAGATTTTAAATCAAGGGCCGTTCATGATGGACGGAACTGGCCTATTCATTAAGGATTGGGAGCCACATTTTGATCCCAAGAAGCAAGAAATAGATGCTGGCCCAACCTGGGTGAGGCTTTACAACCTACCATCAAAATATTGGGGGGTGAGGGTTCTAATAGAAATTGGAAACAAACTTGGTACCTTCATAGAAGCAGAAGTTAATTTGGAAGATTACGATCATGGGATGTATGCCTGCATCTATGTGTGCATAAAACCTATCCCTGTTCTCTCGACGGTGTTGGATATTGCAACAAGATGGGGTATGCGACATCAAAAAGTTGAGAGAGAAGATCAACTCAAAATATGCCTAGAATGCAAATCAAGAGGACACTAGAAAGGTGAATCTGTCAAGGATAAAGTAGAGGTGAACTTATCAAAAAGCTGAATGAGTAATGGTAATAATCAAGGCACTCTTGTTGCTGGATCGGTAGGAGAATATAAGAAGGCAGAGGAATACCCCTAGAGGAGCTGAAGGTGGACTCAGTTAGGGTTGAAGCGCCAAACCCCTTAGGTGATCTGAATGATGATCTTGGTGAGAATAACATTCAAAACGTGGCTGTCAACACATCCCCTTTTTAAATTGGGGCTGCTAAAAGAGAAGACTAGGACAAGGAATTGGTGGATTTGTTGGAGAAGGGCTTCAGACTTGCAGAGACTGTGGAGTTGGAAAATAGTAGTTGTTAGGAAGGGGTAGAGGAGAAGGAAGTTGGGGAATCCTTAGATTCAGATTCGTATCTAGTTAGTGAATTCAAGGAAGATGAAGAGGGTATTGTCGAAGAGAGAATGATTGAGCAATCATAGTCAAAGTTGAACAAACCCAAATTGGGGGAGAAAAGGGGCGGGAAAACCAGGAAAGTCATGCTAGAGGTTGTAGGTAGTGCAAAGGGACAAACGAAATTTAGATCAAGGAAGGGGGTGTCCCTTCCCTGCTCGCCATGAGGTTCCTAACATGGAATGTTAGGGGCATGAATGCCCGTAACAAGAGGCATGTGGTCAAGCGCCAAATTGACCAAGTGGACATAGATATTGTAATGTTTCAAGAAACAAAGCTAAAGTTGGAGGAGGTAAGTAAGCTGATGGAGAATTGGAGGTAGTGGAGAGGAAGTTTTGTGGGGGCAAGAGGGGCGTTTGGTGGCATTGGAGTAATCTGGAATCCAAGGAAAATTCAAGTTGAACCAATTGTGGAAGACCAACACTAGCAAATTTTAAAAGTGAATGAGGGGTGGATGAAGGAAGAATGCTTCCTGTTTAATGTCTATGGGCCAATAAAAATAGTTGCAAAAAAAGATTTATGGGAGCGGTTGTCAGATACCATTTTTACATCGCAAGGAAAGAAGTTGGTCTTAGTTGGTGACTTAAACACCACTTTGTGAAATGTTGAGAACCGGGGGAGGTCTAACAAATAGTACTTAAGTGCAAAAGGAGTTCTGAGAATTTGTGGATAGCAACAACCTACAAGATTTGGTGCCAAGGAATGGAAGCTTTACTTGGACCAATAGGAGGAAGGGTTTCACAAGCATTGCAGAAAGATCGGATAGATTCTTTCTTGCAGGCAAGTGGGATGACATAGGAGTGACAATGGAAACAAATATAGGGTACCTTTTTGGATCGAATCATATGGCTGTGGAATTGATTTTAACCTCTAACAAAGTTCCACTACAATGTTCTTTCGAATTGGAAAACATGTGGCTTAGGGATAGGGATCTGTAGGCCAAAGTAAAGGAATGGTAGTTACAAGAGCTGGACCAAAGTAGTTCACCAATGTTTAACCTATCAAGGAAATTAATTTTTGTGAAGTTGCAACTGAAGGAATGGAATAAGTCAACTATCAAGAACATCTTTTCGGAAAAGGTGAGAATTGAAGAAAGGCTAAAAGAAGTAAATGAGAAAGTGGTGGTGGAGTGTATGACATCGGAAGAGTTCAACAATGAGAAGGACCTCTTGAATCAATGCACTGAAATCTTGGCACGGGAGGAGATTTTTTGGAGGTCGAAGTCACGGAACCTGGCTTAAGGTGATAGAAACACCAATTTCTTCCATAATTCGACGAAAGCAAGGCGAAATTAGAATCAAATTACTGAATTGAAAAAGGCTGATGGATCAGTAGTCACAACGGATAGTGAAATTGGTGCTGAAGCAACACGTTATTTTGAATCACTAAACAAAGAACCAACGCTAGGAAACGGGGTTTGTGATGTGCTTTTGAATGGCATCTTGAAGCTTGTTACTGAGGATCAGAATAAGCATCTTTTGAAGCCAATATCTCTAGAGGAAGTAAAGAAGGCGACTTTCCAACTTGGGATGGACAAGGCCCTTGGTCTGGATGGATTTTCGGCTGGTTTTTTTCAAACCTTTTGGGAGATTGTTGGAAATGAACTTGCATTAGTAGTGGAGGAATCAAGACAGCAAAAGACAATGCTAAAAGATTTAAACAACCCATTCCTGGCTTTGATAACCCAAGAAGCAGAAACGGAAACAATGGATGATTTTAGACCAATATCTCTATGCAACATAGTATATAAAGTGATGTTGAAGGTGATTGCGAATAGACTGCAAGGGATCTTGAATAACCTAATCTTAGAAGGTCAGAGTGGCTTTGTACTAGGTAGGTCAATCTTGAAAGGAATTATAATTGCACATGAAGCAATTCATACTATCAGGAAGACAAAAGTGGAAAGGATGATAATTAAACAAGACATTCAGAAAGCCTATGATCAGGTATATAGAGTTTTCTTGATGCAAGTTTTGGAGAAATTTGGTTTCTGTAGGGAGTGGTTACAATGGATACAAAGTTGCATTTCGAGCCCTAGATTTTTAGTGTTAGTAAATGGAACACCAAATGACTTCTTTCAATCACGGAATGGTTTAAGGCAGAGGGACCCTTTATCCCAATCTTTGTTCTTTGTAATGGCTGAAGCATTGGGAGGAAGTATTGGGGGTGAGGGCAAGAGTGGCAATTGGCATGGCATCAAGGTTGCTCCGAACATGGAACCCATTACACATTAACAATTTGCGGATGATACCATGTTGTTTGGAGAAGCTAGCAGAAGGGAAGGCATGTCAATAAAAAGAGTCTTGGATAATTATTGTCAAGTATCAGGCCAAAAAGTGAATTGGAAGAAATTGGATATTTTCTTCTTCAACACAAACCTAAGGAAGCAAAGGGACATTGCAAGAATTCTGAATTTCAAAACAACTAAATTACCAGGGAAGTTTCTGGGCTTGCTACTCTTTGTTGGGTTAAATAAATCAAATTTATGGGATGAAGTGATAAGCAAATTTAGACGCAAGGTGGTATTGTGGAAAGGTAAGTGGTTAATAAGGGTGAGTAAGATTATAATGCTGTGTGCTGTTCTGCCTGCTATCCCAAACTATGCAATATCATGCATGAAGTTACTGAAAAAGGTTTGTGAGGTTTTAGATCAAACGATGCAACATTTCTTTTGGAATGGAAGCAAGGACCAAAAAAAGTTACCTTTGGTTGCATGGGATAAAAATCTTTTAAAATAAAGCAAGTGGTGGGGTGGGTTTAAGGAATCTTTCAATCATGAATATGGCCTTGGGTGCTAAATTGGTGTGGAATTTATATAGCAAAAAAGAGCAGAAATGGGCGAAGGTGCAGCAGAAGAATTACCTAGACTCTCCCTACCCCACCATGATATTGTCAGTTGTGTACCCCACTATGGGGTCATCATTTGGAATTTCATTGTCTCATGTAGAAGTATCATAAGTAGGAACGTTTCACGGAACATCAAGAATGGGAGAAGTGCGTCATTCTGGGAAGACTTTTGGAATGGTTATGATGCATTGACAAATATGTATCAGTGGTAGGAATCAAAGGAAAGTTCAATTGCACAATGGGGGTCCAAGTTGATAGACTATGTGGAGTCAGTTGTGGTTAATGGTGTGGAGGAATGGAAATGGAAATCAGTGAACGGGTTGAATGCTCCAAGGGATCAAAAGGAGAGATTGGAGCAAATTCTTGGGGATAGACCAATATGGCTGATGGAAGAAGATGAGATCATATGGTGTGGTTGAAAATTCAGAAAATACTAGTTGAAACTAGGCTACAAATTTTAGGAAGTGAGTATCATAAAAGAGGATTGGCCAATTCATCTAATGTGGGACAAAAAATGTTTGCCAAAAGCAGGTGTTTTCACGTGGGTTGCATTACAGGGCTGCAATCTAACAAAGGATAGATTGATGAAATTGGGGTTTGCTAGGCCTAATAGATGTTGTTTGAGTGAAGCACAAGAGGAAACGGTCGATCATTTGTTGCTGGGTTGCAAAATGGCGGAGTATTGCTGGAGCTCACTCATAAGTACGATGGAGTGGCATTGTCCACTTCTGAATACTCCCAAAACATTATGCAAAATCTGGCCCAAATCTTAATAAATGGGCAGCCTTTAGCAGCTTATGGACGTGTGCCCCATCAATTGTTATTTGGGAAGTCTAGAAAGAATCAAAGAGTTTTTCAAGATAGAGAAACGGGGAAGGAATAACTTTGGATGAAAATTTAAACAGGCATTTCAGAAGTCACTAATAACATTGCTTGAAAATAGAGCATTGAAAAACGAAAATATATTGTGTGGGATGATAGGAGGAAGAAATGTTGGCCGCTGTTATGTGTCCCTCCCATTTTTAGGGATGGGGAGGTTAATCTCCCTAAGACTGTTAGAAAAGACGTAAAATTGTTTTCACCAGAGGAAGGATGGATCAAAATTAACTTTGATGGGGCGACAAGAGGGAACCCACGGTCCATTGGAGTTGGTTGTATAGCGAGAAACCATGAAGGTAGGACCTTAAAAATAAGAGGAAAGAAGATCAGCAGCGCAACTAATAACGAAGCAGAATTTTAGGCGACCCTCCTTGGATTATCAATGGGCAGAGATTTGGGGGCAAATAAAGTGCGCCTAGAGGGTGATTCACAAATTGTAGTCAATTCAATTAGGACGGGACAAATTCCAAGTTGGAACTTGCAAAGGTGGTTGACGAGAATCACAAAGGCTCTTGGTTGGTTCAAGGATACCATCATGTCACATGTCTACCATGAAGGGAATGACACTGTTGACTGAGTAGCCCAATCCACAGTGGAGATGTTGTTAGTGCACGATGAGGCATCATCACTTATGAATTGGCATGCTTCGTGGTGCCAATCCGGGATATGATGTTATTCACTACATTTGGTTTTATATTGCACGATGGAAAGAACTAAATGGGAAGGATGACTGCCATTCAAGCCAATGATGGTTGGCGGGCTATATTTGGGTGCGCTGGTGACAACCGCATTGTATCAAACGGTGGAAGCTGGATACCTATATCTGTCTTGTGGCGAAAAGAAGGCAAATGGCCTTTTATGGTAATGTGTTAGAGTGAAGGTTGATGGAGTTCTTTAAGACGTGGGGTGTGGTAATACATGGCATTAGATTGGTTCTGGGCAATGAATATCTGTTTGATAATGGCTACTACTGCTTGAATACAAACATTTCATCAATGTTTTTGGCAATGCTCTTGGATGTTGGGGAAGCAGAGGATATGGTTGAAGCGTTGATGAAGATGCTGGTGTGGTCGAAGTGGCGGGGAGGGTTGAAGGGTTATCTCCGTCGTGCGATTTTGGGGAGGGGTCTCTCCCCTAACGAGAGGGCGGCGTTGAAAGGGCTAAGCATTAGGGACATGCCACTGCAGTAGTTTGTGGTGTGGGGTCTAAATATGGTTTTGGAGCCGTGGTGTCGTTAGGCTCGAACAAGCATCAACTTTATGAAGGGATGCGTCCATGGGGTTGTGAGAGACGACAATGGGAACTTTGCCTTTGTACTAGGCGTAGAGGACGGGCTAGTGGAGGTGGATGGTGGTGCTTAGTCGTTACCTGATTCCCGATGTGATGTTGAGCCTATTTTGGTATGCGGTGTCTCTGATATGATATTGTAAATATTAGTGTTAATATGTTATGGTTGCTACTTCTTGGTGGGGTTAATGAGTAGTATGGTAGTAGCTCGAGCCCTTTTGTTCCCTGGCTCTGGCGGATTCTAGTAGGCTTAATGGGGTGTTTTGGGTATTGGTGGGCGTGTTTTGCAAATTCTGACCTAATCAGAGGAACAATACTATAATTTTTTGGCAGAATCAATATATGGGTGTGGCCCCAATGTGCCACGTTTACGTAACAATTTTCTTTTGCATTGAATTATCAATAAGCAATTGTATTCTCAATTTTGTATTTAATTTTATATATTTTGTGCAAATCATGGTTCAAAAACCTAAACTTGGCCAAAACTCAACAGGCCTAAAATTTGACTTGGACTCATGTAATGTCCCCTTACAGGTTTTCTCTTATGTTTGTTTTAGTCCTCCAAATCAAACTATCCAAATTGTCTTAGGGGTAGTAATTCTAATGGTAACCTTCAAGCACACTCAAGGCTATCATTTATTTGAACATTAGACTAGTGATTGTTGATATCAAATTGATGACATGCGAGTGGGAATAGACAATTAACTGGTATAAGTCCTGATATATGATTTGTAATGATAAGTATTTAAAGATGGAAAATAGGCATTAAGATATTTGCTATGTTTGTTAGTTCTTCTCAGATTCATGCATATACAAAATGAATAACTAAATGCCTATTTTGGTCATTGTTTATGATGTCAATCTGTAAATTCATGAGAGCTGATATCCCTTTGGCCATGGTATGATGTGTAGCAACTTATCATGCAGCCTTGTAGATGATCGAGTGGCTCTCTAAGAGTGCCCTGATATGCAGATAGAAATGTATATTTTTCCAGTCTTCATTGATGCCTTTTTCCATTGCTGGATACTTCCTTTTATATCCTTCAAGAGGTTGATAGTCATGTGTCTTCATAGTTTCCTCTTGCCAATGGGTGTGTCTCTTTCATAACTAATTGCTATTATTTTTAATTTGTATAATGCCCAGAGGAAATCGCTGACCCTATTTGGAGTGAGTTTATTTGTTTAATTAAGCAGATCACCCCTCAGTATACTCTTTATAATCGCATCATGTAGTTACACTCAGCGCTCCTCTTAATGTATATATAGTCCCTTTGTGTGGCGCCACTCATATATGTGAGGTTGGCCATATATCTTGCAAGAAGTCGACCTATAATAGGAAGTCAACCATCTCGAGAGGGGTAAATTAATTTTAAAACTTTTTCTCTAGGCGCCCAAGGATATGGGTCGGCCCATATTACACTCATTAATTAATTTAAACATATTGTAATGTCTTTTATACAAATATTATGCGTGATAGTTATAATATTATTTTATGTTTATGTTTTAATATTAATTTTATATGTATTTTTGGTATTTATCATATCATAGTGATTATAATATTTATATCATTAATATCTATATTTTAATATTTATAATTATAATATTGTCTTTGACAATTATAATTATAATGACATCAAATGGTTAATATTTTTAAATATGCCTTTTGTTATCTTTGTGTCACGAATTCGGGGACATGACAACTCACGACTTTGACAAAGTTTCTGAAGAGTAAAGAACACATAAATGTGTAAAACAATCTTAAAAGACATGCTTAACACTGAATTTAGAAAACTCATTAGTAGTTTTCATTCATTTATAGAGGAAAAAATGTCTTCAATACACATTATAGTGTCGTATGTCATAAGATAAATCAATACATATATCTATATCTATGTATATATTTATTTATTATACAAATCCATATTCATCATCTACAAATTTCTTCTACAACTAAATCTTCTAGGCAGCTCTTTGGGTGCCCTCAAATTGGGTGGTAATGATTCTTGGTGAGTAACAATATCATCATTGGCCTCGGCCTCAACCTCAAGCATATGACATGCATCCAATAAATCCCCTATTGATGCCTTTCCTTCTGCCTCATTTGCCACTAAATTTGGTGCCTCCCTCTCCAAATCAGCAATTTCATCTGCAATAAATGTGGGTTCCGTGTTCTCAACAATCCAATTTGAATATGGATTGATGTCAGTGAGGTCAATTGCCTTATTCGTCTCGTACCCCTCCACCTTCTTGGCACACAGATGAAGGTTGCCTTACACAAAGACAAGGTCATTCAATTACTATAAAGTCAACTTGTTGTCCGTCATGTCAATGGCTTCCAATTGTGTCCACACTCAGAACTGATACAGGGTTGGGACAAAAATGTTGATGGTGAGGGATTGAAGATTAGGTATTTTTGCACCAAAATCTTCTCACCACAAAATCAGCAAGGACAGTATTTATAACATCTAGTAAACTTAAAAGATAAATCAAATAAAGCATTAAAGTTAAAATATATTTTTGTTTTACTTGGCTGTAGATTCCATAAAACATCTGTGGAGGCCATCCATAACCTCTTCATTTGCCTTGAAAGAATTGGAGGAGAAAAGCTTTGGGTTCAAGTAGTAGGTAGTAGCATGGCTGTGTTGGTGGAGTGTTTGTTCCACCTTTGGTCAATAATGCACCAAATGTGTTCATCTTTTTTTGGTTTGACCCATACACATGTTGGATAGCCTCTTTGATCTTGTCCAAGGCTCTATATAGGTAACCCATGGAGTTTTTCTCACCATCTACTGAACCCTAGCTAACAATTTTGACACCTAAAACAAGAGAGAATATAAAATTAAAATCAGAAAATTACTTAAAAATTCAGAAAAGCAACAAATTAGAAAATTAATAGTAATTTAAAAAAAAAAAGTTTAAACTTACCTTGATGATCTCATCTATGTGGTAGGCAATAAAATCATCAAAAATGGTCTTCACGATCTTCCTCAAGTAAGGACTGTCCAACCACGTAGTGCTTACAAACATTTGCTTAAGAGATGGAGAAGAAGCTGCAATACTTCACAATATGATAAAATTGTTGCGTGGCTTTGGACTGAAATACTCCTTTGCGCTGGTGCACTCTCTTGTAAGAGTTAGAACCCATGGCTGATTTTAGATGTATTTTGTAATATTTCATGCATCTTCTACTATGATTTGGGCCCATCCAAGTTTGCCTATATCTTCATGGAGAAGATCAATGAAATGGGTTCCAGTAGGGTTTCAAAAAAGAGTAGGGTTCCTCAGCTCAAGTACTCATTCTTCTTGCCAAATATGTGGCTCCATTGTTTGTCACAACTTGCACAATATTATTTTCAGCCACTTCTATCACCACCTCATCTACTATGTTACATAATGTTTTGACATTTTTCATTTCATTGGGGGCATCAATTGATTTGAAGATCGCCAATTGTCCACATGAAGCCATGAGGAAGTTGATTAGTGTGTGGTTCTTGTCATTCATTAGCCCATCAGATAAAATAGTGCAACCTGTTCTTTCGCCGAAACTCTTTTTGTTGAACTAGTACGTTTGCATTTTAGTCATCCTTGAACAAATGCACTCTCAACTTAGAAGGGGTTGGTGCTTTGAACCCCGTTTTTGTTACAATTAATGCATTGATCCTTGCCTCCCAATAAGGGCTCTGCATAAAATCAAAGAGTATTTTTGGTACCAAAAATTAGAATATGTCAACTTGGCCTCATTACGCTTACATTGCATACATGTACTACCTTCCAATGAAGGTTGCACATTGGGAGTGTTACAAGGAATGAAGATTTCATGTGCCTATGATTGTGAGGGCTGCCTAGGACTATGTGCAGTATAAGAGACTTGTATCTATGGGCCAATGAAAGAGTCCGTTAAATCTCTATCACCTTGTAGGAGAACTCATGACAGCTGCGTTTGCCTTTGCTGTCAGATTTTTTTTGCAATTTTATTTTCCTAATAAGAGGTGAGGAGAGCCTTAATAAGGCTTCACTGTTTAACATCTCTATAGATGTTGCTTGATGATTTGTTCAAGGTGAATTATGAGGCAATTGATGCCTCTCATATGCAGCCCACAGTACTTCCACACTACCACTCATGTTTTTATAATTGGTGTGCCATGCTTCCAAATGGGGTCCCTAGCCTTGCCATTGTTTTGTTGCTTGTGGATGATGTTCTTCTATTGGAAAATTGAAATGAAACCCTAGCTAAAAAGTAAAACCAAATAATTCAAACATACAGCTTGAAAATCTGAAACAAAATAAAAAAAAGATACCCCAGACTAGAATGAGAAAAAGAAAGAAAAATTGGTACATACCTTTCAAATGTGGTGAATAAAATTCATTAACTCATTCCCTGGTCACTTGGAATCACACGATAACACATGCAAATAAGTGCAATCTGCTTAATATGTTGCTAGGTAGAAAGCTTGAAAGAGAAGGTGAGGAAAATGAAGCATTGAGTGTTTGTGAGGCAATTTTTTTTTTTTTTTTTTGTGTTAAGCGAGTTTTTAGCCATGGATTTGTTGAGTTTGGCAAGTTTTTGGGCAAGTTACTTTTTGAGAACTCGTCAGTTACTCAATGGTGAGTAACTCCCTTGACTGGTTTTGTATGCAAGAATTCACAAGTCAAGGATTTATTTGCTGAATTTTTGTAGTATGCTCCTCGTGATATCCCAAAAAGATAGGAATTTTTTTGCCATCCTTGAAACTTTTTCTTGTGGCCCCTCCCCCTAGAAAATTAGAGAAACACTACATAATATTGGTTTCCATTGAGGAATGCATAAGAAATTGGCCCATGTACATGTAAATGAATCAAATCAAAACCATATTTGGCTTTCTTTTCACAATTTGGAAAACCTACCTTTGTGTGCTTGGCAAATGGAGACTTGCTACAAACTTTCATGTATTTAACCTTGAAGTTGGGTGTACCATGCACCATTTGGTTCACAAAAGTTAGAGGGACACATGAAGATGGCCAAACCTCTTATGCTATAATCAAAGGTTGAATCATGTAACAACTACTTCTTCTTATACTGTGACTAAGTGGCTTTGAATCATAATGAAAGTATCAATTCGAGTTGTTACAATGGAAGTGAAATCTAGTATAGGTATTAGAAAGGAATAACCCATATGCAAGCAAAAAAACCAAAAAGCCTGCCTCTTTTGCAAAATCTAACTATATGATCTCCTTGGTAGCCAATGGTCACTTGTATGCATAGAAATGGTAAACTAATCACTTTGGAACTTTCACTAATCAGTCTTCAACACTATTTGTGCGATTGGAAAGATACAAGTTAAACAAGAATTAATGATTTTTGTGTTTTTCTTTCACAATGTGTAAGCTGCTTTGTTTTTACATTTCAAATCCTTAGAGTGCATTTTTAGTGTTAGTGATGCATTTTTTATCTATGTTCCATGAAATCTTAGGGAAGAAGATGAGAGGATGACGAGGGATGCATTTCGAAGATGGCAGCCCTACAACCTTTTTTTGGGGATGGAGGGGGATGACAATATATATATCCACATGTATACATAGACATGTATACCTTTATACATACACATGCATACATGTATATGTAGCATATACATATACATATACGTGAATAGATCCACATGTATACCTGTATATGTAGTATATGTACATATATATGTTTATCTGGTATATGTATATACCAGATATACATATATATATGTACATGGGTAAAAATACAAAGTTGTGTCACTCTTTCAGCCAACTTATCAACACAATTTTTAATTAAAAATTAATTTTAGTCAAACATATGATCTAGTTAGATTCATTCTAGCTAAGTTAGATATGTGCACAACTTTTCCAATTAAAGTTGTTATCTAAATACATATGTAGCACCACGTTGAATCCAATTTACCAAAAAAATAAATTTATTTGAAAAACTTGACATTCAATTAAAGTTGTTATCTAAATACATATGTAGCACCATGTTGAATCCAATTTACCAAAGAAATAAATTTATTTGGAAAACTTGACATTTTAATAACGTTGTAATGTCCCCTTTTTAGCTCGTTTCAGTTTTTTGATGGTTTAGATTATTATCTGACCCTCGTAGGCTAATGGAGTTGGTTAGAGGGTCCTGTGTGGCAGATATTTGGTTCTATGGGGGCACTTGGTGGTGTCTTTCTTTTCCAGAGCTTGGTGTTGTTCAAGATTGGCCTTCGGGAGTGATTTGGGACTCAGTTGTGCATACTTACTATTTATAGTAAGTCACTTGGTTAATGGAGTCCAATATTGCTATTTTTGGAAGCGCACCTAGTGGTGCAGTGGCCTAAATGGTTGACCTCTTGGCTTGGACAAAATCAGGAAATAATGTTTTATAGGGAGTTATGTTATTTTTAATTATTTAAAAAAAGTGCATAACATAAGGTCATATTTGACTTTATTAGTGGGGGCCATTTTATGACATAAGTTAATTATTAAAAAGCATTTGACTTGGGCGCCTATTTCAACGGGTTATTATAAAGTACAACAAAAGCACATTTTAAAATGTATTTAAATGATTATTACACCTCTTGGAAGTCGTGCTTTTTGGAGAAGCATATAAAAGCTTGGAAATTGATTTTCATTCATCTTCTACACTTGGCATTTATGAGGATTTTGCTTTGGGAGAGGAGTAACCAGGGTTTCTGCAATTTCTTGGCTGTGGAGAGCATAGCTTCTTCATAGTTTTAGCTACCTGAGGGTGTGAGAGATCACTTGAAGGTTGCACATCAGAGTGGCTGCAATCAACAGTCATATTTGAGCAAAATCGTGAAGTTTCATGAAGGGTTTGAAAGATTTTCATTGACAAATCTGGAGATCATCATTGCTGTTTGCATTTGTTGAAGATCATTCAATTGCTGGGCCGTACATCTTCATTTCTCAGGCCGTACTATTCCGCCCTTGATAGGCTGTATAGTTCATGCTTGGCTGGGCGTGTGAACCTAGAGGCCAAAGCGATTCATTCTTGGGCTTCATTCTTGTTTATGTTTGGGCGATTTCATCATTGCAATTAATTGAAGTCATTCCTATGTGGGAGAACTTGATTTTCTAGGCTAGGCGTTGTTATCTATGATATTTATGTATGCTGATCAGAGATTTCAAACCTGTAATTAGAGAGCTATGGACTCCAGGTATGATTGATTGTATTTGCAAAGTCTTTGATAAATTTGATTTGAAATTTATGGCTGTGCTCCAGCATTAGTTTCATAAATTTCCTTTATGTGCCTTAGTTTAGTTATTTGCATTTCTGTGTCAACTGGCATTTTATCCCAAAAAATACAAAAAAGAAAAGAAAACATAAAAAACACGAAAAAAATCAAAACAACAGTTGCAAATCCAATATCTCAGGGAGAACACGAGTTCTTACAGTGGTATTAGAGCGGTCTCCTACCATCCTGAGAGTTAGCAATTTCATGAGCAAAGAATTTAGACATTACACTAGAGGTACTGAATAGTGTGAACCACCTCTTGTTCCGGAAGGTGAGACAGTGTCAATTATTTTGAGGATTCATAATACAGGTAGTGGCAGTGATACGGAGAGCATTGCAGGCACTATGGCTGGGAGAGATAAGGGTCAAGTAGAGTCGCTCAAACTTGACTCCAAAGCTAGGAGACAGTACGACAATATGATGGACATGATGTCCTAGTTGATGGGCACTATGAAGTAGTTTGTGCCCCCGCAACATACAGGTTATCAGGGGCAGACGAATGGTATACAGGGTGTGGTATTTCAGCAGTTGTCATCTTCTATGGGTTTAATTTTGAGGCCCAACTAGCCTACCTTTACCCCTAGAGAGGAGTCACAACCTCCACTGGTTCAGGTGCCAGAGCCTCATGTTCTCATTGTAGGAGATATTTCTAGGCACTATGCAGAGTATATGACCTTAGCTCCAGAGATTAGGGAGGCATTACCACTTAATCAATTTCTAGATCAGAAAAGGCCTCAGGGAGGTGGTGGAGTTAGAGTAGAGCAGAGGGCACATCAGGCACCACAGGTTGCTTGCAATTTTCAGCAAGTAGTGAGCAAGGTCACCTTGCCTCACTTCGATGGCAATGACAAGTGCACTGGTAGATCGTGGGTCCAGAAGTTGGATAATTATCTGTCATTGAGGCCTATGCAGGAGGATGAGGCCATCAAGTTCGTCACTTTGCATTTAGATGGTTTAGCACAGGATTGGTGGCATCATGGTATGGTAACCCTAGAGCACCACCTTATCATGACATATCATGAGTTTACTAACAAGTTGATTGAGCATTTTGATAGGAAAGATCGTGAGTTGTATTTCAGAGAGTTTGCACAACTCAAGTAGGTGGGCAGCTTGGAGGCATACATCAGTGAGTTTCAGAGAGTTTCAGTGATGGTGCCTAGTTTATCTGAGAGGAGATTAGTTATTTTGTTTACCGAGGGACTGTTGGAACAAATTCTAGAGGTGCCAACCCCTCATTCAATTTGTAAGCCCTAACCCACTAGAGGCACCAACCTCTAATTCAATTTGTGAGCACCAACCCACTAGAGGCACCAACCTCACCAATATGAGGCACCAACCTCAATATATATACAAATCTGCCTTATATATTTTCTTAAAAATCTGTTTATGATCTTCATAATTTGCTCTTTATAAATCTGGTGTATATGTCTTATTTGTTATCCTTATTCATTCCACACATACAACTTTTCCACTTGCCTTTAAATATTTAATGATTCTATGAATGGATGCAACCCTTTGAAATGGATACAACCATTTGAATAATCATGTCTTTCACTAACAAATCTGCCTTAACTCCTTATGAATTTGGCTTGAATGATCTTCTATATTCTCTTAATAAACTCTTCTTTCTTCTTTTGTTTGTATGATGTATCGCTTTGGCTCACACACTTACTTCCTTCTTCACATCTATATATATCTCATTCTTTCTCTTTTTATATCTTCACATTCAAATGAGAAGATGTATCTTTTTGAAAAGAGACATTCATTAGAAAAGACACAACCTTTTGAAATGATTGCTGCCTTTTGAAAACTAATTCCAAACCTTTCTAATTTCTATTTAAACTTGTAATCTGATTTTGTTTGGTCTTGTATGCTACCAGCCTGTCCATTGATTAGTGGCCTATGGACTTTTACAATTTCCTTGACATAGATCTTGTTTGACATCAATGATAATGATGTCTTCTCACCTTTGACATCAATCACAACTTCCAATCGTCTATATACCCTTGACATCAATGACAATATTTCCAACATACATATATATGTATATATGGTATATGTATATGTATACATATATATACCGTATATACATATATATGTATACATATACTACATATATATACCATATATACATATACTACCTATACATGTATACATATATATATATATATATATATATATATATATATATGTATAGATAATTTAAATTAATATATTATATTAACTATATACATAATAATATATATTATAAACTATATAAATAATAAATTTATATATACATGCATAATTAATTTTATCATTAATTTATTTCTAGGATGTAACATTCTCTCCTCACAAAAATAATTATTACTGCTAGAAGAATTGAGTCCTTGAAAGTTTGAAGCAAATACGAGACAAACAGGTGGCTCTTGTGATTTGTTTAATGTGGGAGAAGTGTAATATTACTTTTCTTTGAGTTTAAAATTGGATAGATTTAATATGTCGAGTTAATTTTATATGGCAGTGGATATTAGTGTTGTTATTTAAGTATTATAGGGTATATTTGTAAGTTAGATACAAAATACTTATCTATCAATGCTAATTAACTTAATACTTAAGCACATTAAGAACATCAGCATTGATATATATATATTGACATCCAACAATATGAATATGATGAAAAAGGAACAAATAACATTTTTGAAGAATCTAATTAAATCAACTTTATCTCATTTATTTATAATTATAAATATCTTTGAATGATAATAATTTTAGTACTTATTTGAATCACAATATTTGGAAAGGTCACTCTGACCCTAGGAAGATTTTAGTGGTGTCTATAGCACACTTTGGAGGACTTGTGTAAAAACATAGTATGTGCCTACTCATACTAAAGAATGTTTGCCTACTTGCACAAAGGCTTTGGCCAAGACAATCTTAGGTGTACGCTATACTCTGAGTTGGACACACTCTATGTGCCCCTTCTCCAATATCCATAGTCCACCAAACCACCTTCTTCTTCCTTGAGTGATCTCCATGTCTTTTTTCCAAGTCTCACATAAATGCTTTAAAAAAACCTTAAGGGTTGGTTTTTAAACCATCATACACTTTCTCAAAGGTTGCCATTTTTAATAATTATTTAAATAAATACAATTATTTCTCCCCTTTTAAAAGAGTTTATATAAATACTCTATTAATGCCCAATGCCCATTTTAACTAAAGGAGCATAATATTCTTTGTTTTGCTATCTCCCTTCTAATTTTAGAGGATAATTTCATGAAAAAATAACTTTTAGTTTTTGGAAATAGTTTCATAACAACAAGAGCCGAGAGGACACTATTTCTATTATTCTTAACTAGTTATTATCACTCCTTATTCAGTTGCAAATATTGTGAATCCTTGGTGGTACCACATCTGACCTAAAATTCAATTTAAAATGATTGAGTTGAATAAGTTTTTGGTAGTGTACTTACAAAATGTCATTATAATTAGGGTTTTTATCAATAGGATAGATTTTTGAAGGCAATGACTAGGAAATGGAGTTGTTTCAGTTGCGTGTATTCTCTTGTTAATAGTTTATGGAAAAAATATTTCCCATTGGAAATGACTTAAATGGAAAACATAACAATTTAAAAAAAATGTAAGCCTTGTTAATAATTGCACACCCATGAAAAGAAATGACATTTTCAAATGACAAATACCCTAGTTGTGCTGGTATAGATGGAAAAAAAGAGATGTTTTGAGTTTTTTGGGAAAAAATGGGGATGGCCAAGTGATGTCTTGTTGTCTTAGTAAGGCATTGGCAATGGGCAAGCCGGTTTTCGGGCTAGGGATGCATCCCTATGGAATATAGATTTTATGCATCCAAGTCAAAGTCAAATGCATTAAACAATTAAAAGAGCAAGAAAATATTGAAAAAACTGTCATTTTATTCTTGGTTTGTTGTGGGTTCTTAGAAATTCATCTAGGTTTGGTGTGGGTTCTCACGAAGTTGTCTGGGATGAAACCGTAGACTAAATGGCAAATCTTGAATTACCCTCGCCAACACCAAACTAGGACTTGAATTTATATTGGATCATACTTGTATTCAAAAGGCAACAAGGATGAATTGGTAATATAACTTGTGTAATGTTAATAAAGAATTCAAATAGATATTATGTTGCGATAGAATTCAAAGGTAAGAGCCGTATTCCTTCAATGATAATTTTCAGATTTCACACTAGGATAATTTGGGACATAGACACCCTCCTAAATAATTAGCAATCCTTGATTTCTATTTACAAAGTGACCATGAGTAAACTGACATAATATTCATTTCCCAAGGATGCCTCATTTCAATTGCTTTATGGCAACAAGTTGGTGTTGCTCACATGGTAACTATGTTTTCTGTAAATAGCCAAATATTTGAACAATGTAAGACTATTCAAACTTGGAAATAATTGTTTGCCAATAACCAAACTTATTGTACTCAAATTTTCCATTTTTTTTGAGTAATTTATGTAGTTTAATTATCATATGCTGAGTTTATATTGATTTAGCTGAGTTTTATGGATCCTTCATGTTTTTGACCATGTTAAGCCTAGGCATGTGGTAAAAAGTATTTAGATTCTTGCAACTATCTGTTTGAATGCAAAATGATTATTTACAAATTCTTCCCTGCAAACTTCTCCTCGTTCAATCAAAATTCCAATAATATTACCATGATTAGTATTTTGCATTACTTTAGTTATGATTAAATCTTTTCTTTGGTCATATTTATGTTTATATTGAAAAATTTATGTTTAGTCTTAGTTACAACTAATGTAATGATTATGATTATAGGAACTAAAGGCTTATCAAGCTGATGTTGCAACTGTCTTGAGAAACGGTAAGTCTCAATTATGTTAACAAAAATAAAATTCTGTTTGTTGCTTATGATTTGTCATAGTCATTTTTGAAAGACCCTTTCTTCCATTCAAAACCAAATTATTGTCTTTTCTTTGGCATAAAATGGTTAGTATCTGAAGTATTTTATGCCCAATTGGAAAATTAAACTTAAACACATGAATCACAGTCTGGAGGACTTTAATGTTTACTTAATTGCATCATTCATTAATTACATCACTATTGTTGTCTTTAACCCCAAGGGGCACATCCCAAATAAATGTTCTTGATATCTCAAGAATTCTTCTTTGTTGTTTTCTTTTTTCTAACTTTGTCTATTTCATTATAATTTTTCATTTTTATCATCTTTTTTTCTTGTTGACAAGTCTTTGAAGATGACAGTAGTCTCCCATTATGTAATAACCATGTTTCCTAGTTTTTCTTCATTTATAATATTTTGTAAATGCATTTTTGTGCAATTGTTGAAAATTCATTAATACATAGGAAACACTCAATTATGATAATATGTTTTGATGGGTTTTAGCTCCCAAAGTATTTTTGATTATCAAATGTCTTATATGATGTAGGATTGTGCGGTACTACCATGGACACCATGTACTTAATCATGTTAAGAAGCCTTTATTAATTTTCCGGTTAATATATTTTGATTTTCGCATCCCAAAATATTTTTGATTATCAAAAGCCTTGTATGATATAGGATTGTGTGGTACTATCAAAAACACTGTCTACTTATCACTCATACAATGTGTTATGTAAAAAACTTGACAGATACAACAAAGAGCCCTATCCATGAGGTGCAAATATGTTAGAACTTAGAAGCATAACCTATCAGCTCATATTGCTCTGGGGTTTATGTATCTGTGCTAGTTACATAGTGATTATATGCATTGCAAACTGCTTTGCATATGTCAACGTACCTTCTCTCACTATAGCTTGACATATCCAATCATTTTTTTTCTTTTAATAAAATTAAGGTGCATGAAGTTTATACATGCTACCCTTGAATTTGTAAGTGTGCTTGTAATGATTTGTTGAACAATTATTTTTAAAATTTTATATTGTGTCTAGACATATAAATTTATAAGTGAACCTGCAATGGAACTATGCCATTTGCTATATTAAAGAGACAATGATTTTTGTGTGTTTTATTCAGTATTTTCATCCAATTTTTCAGGCCTCTTGTCAATTATACCTGCATCTGACCTTGTTCCTGGGGATATTGTGGAAGTTGGAGGTATACTCTAAAATATGCATGAAAGTTCTTAAGTCGTTTATTACTATGCTTCTGTTTCTTGCATCGTTTATGAATATCTAAAAGTCAGATCTTTGAACATTTGGTATTTTGTCTTTTTTTCAATTTAGTTGGGTGCAAGGTTCCAGCTGACATGCGGGTAATTGAGATGCTGGGTAGTCAGTTGCGTGTTGATCAAGCCATACTAACTGGTATTTACATGCTTTCCTTGTGAAGTATTGTCTCTTGTAGCTTCATTAAGATAATGTATATTAAACTATGAATCTTTTTATGGCACTTGTAAACCTCAAAATTTGTGATGGCTTTTAATTTAGGTTAGTGAAACTGGGGCTTTCAATTTGGGTCAGTATATGTTCCTATATTTGAAATATTATTTAATCATCACTTGCATTACAAATTATGAGAATTAAAATAGAGGAAAAAATATGCACGGAGATACCTCTAAGTTTTTCCAAACCAACCAAAGAGAATTATTTTGTAAGAGAAAGATTATTTTGAGGAATAGAAGCTACTGGTGCTATAGGAAAAAGTGCAACTTACATTGGCACCACGAATAAGAGCAATCGAGAAATTGCACAAATTTTAGTATTTTACTTGAGCATCACCAAGATTGCTTTGGAGAAGGCACTTGGTGCAGCCCTTACTCAGCATGAGCACTTGGTGGTCTATCATTGTGAGATGTTCACTTACAGGGTTTGTAGGTTCCAAACATACAACAAATATCTCAATGCATTTTCTGAGTCTGTTGACAGTGAAAGCACTACATTATAGGAAAAGAGAGAGTCCTCCACATCCATCACAACCCTCAGTGATTCATGCAGGTTAGAGTAGATTGCAGAATGTACCAAGAGAGGATAAATGTATGGTCGAAGAAGTCCAACATTGAAAATGGGTTGCAAACCAAGAAAGGTTGTGAGATGGAATTTAAAGGCATTCACCCCAACTTTTTATTGATGATGTAAGACTCATATCTGAATGGTTGAAGTTTCCTATCTTGCCCTTTTAGACTTTTAGTCTATCATTGCACAGATGCAACCATACCCTGAGTTTGTCATGTGCAGAAGCTGCCTCATGTATAGAGACTTCAGCAAGCTGTGCAATTGGAGCTTCTAAATCAGCACACTCAGAACTTAGATTCCAATTCTTTGTCACGCCCTCATTGTATCCAGGTGTCTTATGTGAAATGAGACGAAGGTTGGAGTGTACATAGACAAAATCTTTTTTTTTTGCATCCAAATGGTTGCACTTAACATACTTAAAATACTTTCCTTTAATAAATAATTATACCTTAGTTGCCTTTTTAATTTATTCTCTTTAGGACAACTTAAGTTTTAATTTTTTAATAGATTAATAAATCACCTAAGTTGCGTAAAGCATCAAAATGAGATAACTATGGACTTTTGACCATACCATAATGTTATTGAGCACTTAGGATGATGAACTGAAGAAACTTGGCATCGATCTAAAAATATCATGCTTCTCCAAGAAGTTTGGAGAGCTCACAAAATGATGAAATTGCATTTTGAAAGCATCATGAAGCTCACCAAGACCCTTTGAACTCACTTCCATGAACAAAACCATTGCTAGATCAATCCTGCGCTCTCCAAGAATTTTGGAGTTCTCCCTTGTCCACCAATTAGTCTACAAGAAAACACTCAAAAAATAGGCTAATAGTTCACAAACTGATTATGCTTGTGAAGGGGACATTACACTTTCATGCCTTAGACATTTCCACACTTAGTTGAATTATCACATTCATCATCAATCTCAAACCTCAATTATTTTTCATTTTCGAATAGTGTGAAATTGTACATCTTGCTAGAGTTGTTAGTTGAAACATATGACCATGACATGACAACCTTGCAACTTGACAGGGAAAGACTATCACTAATTTGATTTGACACACTGTAATGTCCCCTTTTTAGTGATGATCTTGTTATGAATTGTTAGCCTATTTCCGGAAATCTGTAGGCTTTAGTTAAGCAAATTAGGATTTCCAGTGTTTCCTGCTCAGCTTGGTTTACTGTGGTTTTGATGCGTTCTTACTATTTTTAGCAGTGGCTATTTTTAGTAAGTCTATTTTTGGCAGTATCTTCATCAGTAGTGTTGTGCAGTTCATTATCCAGATTTTGGTAATATCTCAGTTTCCAGTTTGATGGTGGTTTGTTCCTTGGACTAAGTTTCATACTTAGTTAAAAATGTGTTCTGGAGTTGTACCCCACGCCTAGCTTAATGACTTTAAGTTGGGGCCATAAAGTAAGATATATTTAATATTTTATTAAATGTTTATTCATTATCTAAAGTGGGACGACTTGAAGGTGTGGAATAAATATTTTATTTGATATTTTAAATGAAGCCTTTTTGGAGATTGGCATCCCTTTTGGGAAAAGGAAGAGTTTCTTTGGAAGTTCAAATGTTTCATCTTCTCTTGGTAAAAGGTTATATACTGGCGCCTTGCTCTTTGTATCTCATGTTGGAAATGGGAAAGTAAAGTTATGTTGCTGGTTTGAATCTAGAACCTGGCCAAGGGGAAGCTTAGCTAATTCATTCCATCCTTCGGACCTGAAACTATGGATTCCTAGGTGGATCATTGTGACTGTATTTCACCTTGAAATATAGATGGAGCTTCAATTTGATAGAATCAAACAGGTTGTTGATGTAAAGCCTGTTTTTTAAGTTGCTGATTTGGCTTGGCTGAAACTATTTTCTGTTCATAGCTTCATCATTGAATTTGGTTTTGTTCTGGGTGTTGGCCCAAGCTGTTCTACTGTGGAGGGCGCCCCTTCCTGCAAATTTGCAGATTTTATTATCAAGTTCCTGATTTTTAAGAGCAAGTCGACCTCCTTGAGGGGCCGTACCATTTGGTACTTGCATTGGATTTTGTGTCTATTGTTTCCACCTGTTTCTGGCTTGAATTTCCATTGGAGTTTGGACGCCTTGCTTCCAGCTGTTGATCGACTGTGGTATGGAGGCATTCGGAGTTGTTTCAGAGGAGTTTCGTCCAAATTGGTGAATCTATAGCTTGCTGGTCTGATTTTCTGTACCTTTTGTTTCTGATCAGATTAGTTAAGTTTTATTATTATGCTGTTTTGAGCTTCATTCATTCACCTATTTAAGTTGTAAACGTTAGAGGAAGTGATACTCTAACCATTGCTTACTTTGAGAATTCATGGTTGATATATTGCAATTGTTTAGTAATTGTTTGTAAGCTGTTTAGTAGTACTAACAACAATTTGTTTACTTGCTGCAATTTACTTTGTTGTTTTCCCCCCACGAAAATAAAGTGGTTGTGTGGATTGTATACCCCTCACAGTTTAAGTGGAAGTGAGGTTAATTGGTTGGCTTGCCGCCTTTAAATGTTTGTAATAATCACACCCACGAAATAAGTGGAGTATTCCCACCGCTTGTGGATGCCTGCATCAGCAAAAAAAGTTGTATTTCAGTTTAATATCTAGCACTCCACCATATGTTAGCACCTCACCTTGCAAAAAGATCTTGCATGCACATTCTTGGTGTCGAGTTTAGCTCTCTATTTTTAGTTGTTATCAATTTACTAGATCCTAGGGATCCTCTGACCATATGCCCGCCCCTCCTCCTTAAGTGGTTTTAGGGCGCATTCTTGGTTAGAGTTGTTTCAGCTGTGTTTTGGTTTAGAGCTAATTCTTAACGGGTGCATGTTTTGCATTGATGTGACTGAAAATTAAAGGGAAAAATAAAGGGGTATATTGATGTGCCTATAATTACTTGCACATGGATTAGGGTTAAGCATAAGAGTGAAATATCTTTTTGTATTGTGAATAGTTGGGTTATTTCAGGGAATGTTGTTTTTGCTGGGTTTTTTCTCCAAAGAGTTTCATAGGGTAAATTCTTTTGTTATATTGTGAGTGTGCCATTATTACATTTTGCTGTATTTAAGATTTCATTAGCATTGCTTATCATGCACAAGCTTATTGGTTTTTTTCCTCTTCTATAACTGCCTAGAAAAAATACAAATCTCAATCAAAGTTCTAGTTATCACTCAACAAAGTTTGATATAGAAAACTCCTTATCACAACAAAGAATTCTGAATTATTTTTGGGCCCCAAATTAAAGCTACAAATTATTTTAGAATGTTTAGTATCATGACTTAAATTCATTTTGCATACACACTCTAGTTCATCATTCTCCATGGCTTGAAGACCTATGCCATTCACTTCTAACCTGTAGGTTGACATTTTTGGATGCTTTGCATCTTAGTCAACATTCTTTTTTGGACCAGCTTCTAGGTCAATCTATTTTATCGTCAACAATCACTTTTAGTTGACAGTTTTGATTGATGTACCTCTTGGCTGAAGTACTCTCATTCTTTCGTGGACATTCAGTATTTGATAATCTCTTTGACTATTGGGGCAGGGGAAGGGAGGACGGTGGAAGGGAAGGGGCTTGGGAGGTGGCCCATGAGGGTGGGAGGGAGAGATGAGAGGTAGCGGTGAGTCTTATTTGAACATTCTTGTCCTTTTAATTGTCTTAATGCTAGCTTAAGTGATAAGTCTATTAACTTTAATCAATGTTTTAATTTTAACATAATATACTGTAAGTAATGGAAACTTCCATATTGTACTACTATTTAGATATTTTATTTTTTGTCAAATTTTTCATTGCATGGGGATATTTCCAATATTTGAGATGATTATTTTGCATGAGCAGTTATATTTCTGTGATGTTTAACTCATGTATGAGAAGTACACTAGGCAAGGGGGTCCGCAAAGCATGCTAGCAACTAATCCTACTTTGTGATTACTCCCAATGCACGCGAGTTAAAAGTTTATAGAGAAATAACTACTCATGGAAAATAATCATCATGGCAATGACTTGACTTTTAAAAATACTTGCATCTGGTGGAATATTCCACAAAAATAAAATACTTAAACATAAAGGACAATATTAATATGACCATTATTATGCATGTAGTTTAAAGATAAGGGTAGTTTTTTAAGTCACTGAAACATTAATTTGGTGTATTGTTGCACCCCTACGAAACTCAATGATTGTACTTATTTTTTGCTCATTTATCATTAAATTGATCATCATTTGTGTCTCAATCCAATTCAATTTGTTGTATCCTTGATCAATTTGCAAGGTTGCCATGTCACGGTCTTTATTCTTTGAGTAACAACTGTTGTAGGATGATGGTGATTGCCACCAGCTCGACACTAAAAATTATATTCAAGTTAATGTCAAAGGCATCAAAACAAGAGAAAGATTGGAAAGTTGTCTAAGTTAGTTGTTTTGTTTAACTTGGTAAGTATGGCACAAAATTCCATCTGGCAATGGTTGTAAAGGGTAGCACAAGCAGAGGAACTTTCCATCCTAGACTTGGAAGTTGGCAAAAGCACACAGAACTGCCAACTTTGTGATTGTGGCATCAGTGAAAAGACAACTTCCACCTAACACTTAAAAAATGGCAACATTGACCAAATTTTCACATGGGTGAACTTTAAGGGTGACGTTCACTTAACTATTGGAAATCTTTGCCAAGGGTATAGAAATGGCAACAGTGAATAAAACTTCCACCCAAGGCTTGTGAAACATGGTTAATTCAATGAAAAACCTTGCTTAGGATAGGTCAAAAGTGGCTCAAGTGTCAAAGAATTTTGCTTGCACATGAAATGTGGCACTAACCAGTTGGGTGTGCGCCATGCTTGGCTTAGCCAATCCAAAGTTCTTCTCAAAACAACAAAACATGGCAAAAGTGATCAGAAGTTTTGCCTAAGTGTCAAACAAGGTAGTTAATGAGTCATGGGCACACTCTCTATAGCCAAACCATCATGAATCTTCAATAGGCAAATTAAAAAATGGCAGTAAGTGAACAAATCTCAGTTAGCATTGATTAAGGTGGGTTTAATTCATGTAAAATTCCACTTTTGACTTAAGTCATATGGAATTCTGCCCAACTGTGAATAGGAAAAGCTGGCAAAGTCAAAACAAAAACTCCGCCTAAAAGCCCAAGCTCATTTTTCCAATGGTTCAACCGCAACTTTTTTGTCCACCATTTAAAACATGGTTCAAGTGCTTAGGGTGCCTGCTTGTGATGGCTCAATCATTATAAAACTTTGCTTCATTTAAAAATTGGAAGGGATATCAAAACTCTGTGCCCAAGACTTGGAAGACATGTGTGAAATGTCTTAAAGTGGCAAGGTCTGCTTATAGGCACCCTTGGCCTGAAATGAGTGTTTTAATGACAAAGGAGCTCCAAATCAAGCGCCCAGAGGATGAATAACTGTCTTATTAGTGATCAACACAGGTTCTAGGTGTTTGGGTCTGTCTTGACAAGGTTTTTGGATTTTGACAGAAGCAAAGATAGTGTTACAATCACTTGTAGCGGAAGATCTGTATGGAGTTATGATGGCAGTGTATCTAATTTTCTCCATATCCCTGTTTGCATACATATATTAGAATATTGGACAGTCGAGAATGAAGATCATCGAGGGTCTTCAATGCAACTTCAGTAGTTCTTCAGGTATAGTTCATCACAGCCTTTTGTGACAGCTTTCATATCCTTGTTGCCAGATTTCACCAAGTTCTTGTGCTGAAGTTTTGACATACTTTCATATTGCCAGGGTTTCAACTTTTAAGTTTTCAGCCTTTTTAACCCCTAGGCAGTGATTTTGTATTTTGCTGATTGGAATGATCATTCCTAGGATTTCCTCTTCAATTTTTAGTGTTGGTAGAACTCTAAAAAATATCACTCGACTTGTTGAAAGATTCATGGTAGTTAGGGTTTGGTGAAATTGTCATATAAGGGTTCATCATGTTTCAGTATGAAAAATAATTAAGAACCTCAGAAGATACTCATATGCAAATTGCTATTTTTAGTAGCAGCTATTTTTCAGCAATTGTTATTCTAGTGTTCTATTCTTGGAAATGATGAGGACCTATTTTTAGGCTGCTCTAGTTAGCTTTGTTTTTTGATTGTTTAGGATAAGTTTGTTTTAAAGTGTCTTACTATTAAGTAGCTTTTGGAGTGTGCACTTTAAAACATTTCTTTTGGGATATTTAATTATTATTCTCAAATACTTGAAAGCATGGTCATTGTAATCTATAAATAAGTGCATTGGGCACAAGTATTAAGAATGGTAGTTGATGCTAGGCTTTTGGTACCTAAATTGTTGTTCAAGGTGATTATTTTGTATTTGCTTTTATTGTGTTGATAATTTCATCAATAAAATTGGAAGTAGATTGTATTGTGTCAAGCCCAAATTAAGGCCTTTGAATCCACATAAATCTTCATGGCATATGACACTTTCACAATCTGATCACTGAAGGGCAGAATTAGGTATTTGGCACTTTTTGGTTTATAAAAGTGTTTAAAAACATTATTGTTCTTTTGTTTTTCTTTGAGTGGCTTGAGTTCACCTAGGGTCTTGCTTAAGTTCTTGGGCATGTCCTTGGGCAAACTTAGTGGTGTACTGGCCCCAAACTGGACCCATATGGGTACATAGGGGTTTCTGGAAGAATCCGGTAACATAGGTTCCATATTGTACTTATCTGTGAAGAACCCTGTTGGTTCTAACTCTTCCTCTGATGCTAAAACTGTATTGTTTTTGTGTTTGATCTTGTTTTGATGGATTTTTGACAAATAATAAAGAAGTTGCCAGGCAAGAAAATATACTAAAATTGAATAAACAAGTAACTATCAAGTAATTGCAATTATATTAAGAATCTGGCAATTGCTACAAGTAAATCTTATTCAACAAAACATACCTAGAGGTCCTCAGCTTAATTAAATAAGAATCTTCTAGATCAAGCCAGGCAAAACAAAAAACTGACAAATCAAATCGCCCAACTCCAGATATTGATTTCTCCTTGCTGGAAATTGGATCAAATGGCGTGATAGTGCTAGGTGTCCATGATGGAGCAATCAGATGCCAGAAAAGAAAGGCGTTTCTACCTCCTTGTTCACACGTCCCAGTTAGAAGCAAACATGCCTCCCAATGATGAAGTATGGCCAACAATGAATAGTGTACGACCAACCTTATGGATGTGAATGGCCGAGGAAAGTCGGCTTCCCAACTGATAAAGCCCTTTTCTTTATGGAAAATTGCTAAATAACTAAATAGTAAATCTGTTGCAGGCACAAATGCACTCCAAAATGAAGCCCTCTTTATAGCAATGATTTAGTTGGTCTTTCACAACTTCAAGATTGTAGGACACTGAAGAATTTCCGCTCTCCAATGGATGAAAATTGCTGAAACCCTTGTCTCAGGCACAACTTTTCAAAGAAGCCAAAAAATAATGTCAAATGATCAATCTTGGATGAGGTCTATTTGTCTCTTACCTCTTTTATATTCTCCTCAAAAAGGCATGATTTCCTCTTGAATAGGTTTTAATACATTTAAAATGTATTTAAGACACTTTATAGTCTTTTAAAATAAATCATTTCACTTAAGAGTACCTTTTTGTTTTGCCTTTTAATTTCACTTTATTAAATTTAAGTGACTCACTTTTATAAAGTTAAAATATAACTTTATAATATCCCTTTTAATAATTAAATATCATTTAATCACTTAAATATTAATAGCTCCCTCAAAACTCAGTATTTTGACATGTCGTCAGAAGCTAGGGTCAATACTGTATAACCCCCATGTGTCCAGGTGCCTTGACTAAAAATAGCATCACTGCCAGATTGAGTCCCTCAAACTAAGCCAAACACTGATTTGCAAAGGCTTGAAACTGAACCCAATACTGAACTGAGGAGATGGATTGACAACAACCTCCATTAACTGCCACTAAGACCCTCTATCCAATCATATTAGCCTACAAGGGTTCAAGTAATAGGCTAACCCATCAAAAACAATATCATCATAAAAAAGGGGACATTACATTATCCAAATTAAGGAATAAGGAGTATTGAAGTTTTGTGTTAACTTTGTGTAACATCCTCCTTCAATCTTCTTAAACAAATTTGTGCGTTTCATTAACATCTACTTATCTTTCATTGTGTTATTGTCTTATGTTTAAATCAACCTTTTGAAGATGTGATATTGATGATCTTCGCTTTTATCATCAAGTAAAGCCTTCTTGTGAATTGATTTTAATAGTTTAATATTGCAGAAACAAAAACCCTCTTTGGTGAAATAAGGAGTTCTTCAAGTCTCGTGCTCTAACCTCTAAGATAAAAAATAGATAGGTTAGGTTTGCTTCAAATAATTTAATATTTGTGCAGAAAATGGCAACAAACAAATTATGTAGGCGAATTTGAGGAGAGGACTTTCTCATCCATTGGGCTATTTTATGTTGTCACAAAAGTGACAAATTAAAACACCAACATATAAATACATACATATATGTGTACATATGTATACATGGATATATGTTATGTAACACATGTATATACATGTATGTATACATGCACAGGTAACACTTGTATATATATATATGTATACATACGTATATGTATATGTAACCCCACCTGTCGCCCTCATCCACATACACATATCTATATACGCATGAATATGTTGGTATTTTAATATGTCACTTCCATGACAACAATTGTATGTATATATGCATATAAATATTTTTATATCTAACACATATGTATATATATGTAAGCATATGTGTGTGTATATGTACATGTATGCATGCATATGTAAGCATATGTGTGTGTATATGTACATGTATGCATGCATACCTATATCTGTATAGGTATGCATGCATAGATATGTGTATATGTATATGTATATATACAAAGATGTATACACACATGTAACAAACATATGTATGTGTAGTCAGTGTACAATGTCTATTATTATGTTTATGTAAAATTGGTT
The DNA here is from genome assembly GCA_007115665.2 of Sequoiadendron giganteum. Lineage (NCBI taxonomy): Eukaryota > Viridiplantae > Streptophyta > Pinopsida > Cupressales > Cupressaceae > Sequoiadendron > Sequoiadendron giganteum. The sequence goes on from CM021110.1 coordinate 387,387,575, forward strand.
ATCCGACTATGTATTAATTGTTTGTATTAATTGGGTAGTTATAAGTGTCAGTTGGTTGATGGTTTTGGTTTTCTTAGCAATCGTCAAGTCCTTTAAATAGATTGTGTATCATCAAGGAAAGTAGTATGATCTAGTTGGATCGACTCTGATCCTTGGTTGATCATCTTTCGTCTTGTTTTGTAATAATTCATGTGTGAATAAAGATATATTTTACTCATGTATTTGGTGTGCATCGTCATCTCTATTATTAATTCATGTATTTATTTTATCAAATAGATCAATAAACAGTATGGTGACAATGCCCTCTTGTTCTCTCAAGGGAGGTCTCATGTGGCCAAGAAGCATGTTGGCCAGGTTGTGACCTAAAAAATTATGTCTACCTTTTATAATATAATATGATGGTGTTGTTTAGAAAACTTTAATTCAACATGGAAAATTATGGAGGGGAGCTTGAGCAACAACTTCGCTAATATCTATTGTGGAGTTTTAGTCAATGCTTATGATACTGATCGTAGGTCTTGGACCATATTGAACATTTAGTTTGGTCATATATCTTTTCTAAATTAGTCGTCGAACAATTCATAACTTTTGGGTTTCATTGCATGTTAACACACTCAATAATGAGTTCTTTTTTGTATTTTCAAGATGGAAAAACTAATCTAGTAAAATTGAGAATGCAAATACATGTAGAGTAGGTCAAGTTCAAAGCACAGAAGAATTTATTTAACATTTTTTTGGTTATATTTGTAGTTATATAGTTTAATATGATACATGTACATGATAGTAAACACCTCTTCAAAGCTTGAATTTTATACACTTTAACAAATAGGAGCTGATGTTTTCTTTTGAAAGTTCTTAACGTGAAGATAAATGCTGATACATATTTGTACATGAAACTTACAGGCGAGAGTTGCTCAGTAGCAAAGGAAGTGGATGTAGCATGTACAACTAAAGCTGTCTATCAAGACAAAACTAACATTCTCTTTTCTGTAAGATTATGGAACTTAATTTTTGTCAAAGTATTATTATATTGTTTGACTATGTGGGATGTTGCACCTTTATCATATCTGAAGCATTGCAAAAAGAGATCATATTGAAAATTGAAATGCATGTTGGATGCTTTGGCTTTGAAATATAGGGGTAAATGAATCAGTTTGACGTGAAAGTAGAAATGTTATTTTGCTTTTGTCTTGTTAGAAGGGGTTTTGTATTAAACTTAGTGGACTATATAACAATTTTGCTCAATTGTAGGGAACTATTGTGGCGGCTGGACGGGCAAAAGCCATTGTTGTTGGTGTTGGCTCAAATACTGCAATGGGAAGTATACGTGATGCAATGTTAAAGACAGAAGATGTGAGTTATATCCTCTGCATTAGTTATGTTGCATATAAAAAGAATAGAAGGATATTCTGTTCAAATATTGTTAGTAAATTTGTCATTTATGGTGTGTGGACTATAAGGTGAATACCATGTTGTTGACATTTGTTGTTCATTTCTTAAAGCAATATGAGATGATCATCCAAGTAATTCTAATACATTTTGCCTTTATCTTTTGATTCACTAGATTTCTGTCAGGTATGACTCAAGTGACTGATTATTTTGTTCTTTTGCAGGAAATGACACCATTAAAGAAAAAACTTGATGAGTTTGGCACCTTTCTTGCAAAGGTTATTCTTTGCTTTGTTTATTTAGAATATCTTGGGCTTTGCCATAGCATTTTGTTTGTTTCACACAATAGGTTTGTTCTACACTTCTTGTTGTGATGATGTACTTGTCATTTCTTATTGAAATGGTTGATGATAATGTATTTGCCATTTTAATTTTTTTTACTCTTACTATCTTTTGATTTTTATATTCATACATGTTTAGGCAGCCAAAATCACATTACATTTCTCAATTAAATCATACACATGCATATGATGGAAACCATCAATGGGGGAGAAGCTTAGCTTAAATTCAATAAATTCAAGTTGCAGGAACTCATTTTATAAAAAGGGTGTGAATCATGATAGTACAGTTCAGTGTCTTACATTTGTGCTTTCCTTTTGATGATGAGTTGATGACCAATTTTTTGTTTGCAGTTTTCTTCACATCTTTATGAGAACTCTTTTGGATACAACTGACTTTGTTTTTTCAGGTTATTGCAGTGATTTGTGTTTTGGTGTGGGCTGTGAACATTGGCCATTTTCATGACCCTGCTCATGGTGGCATTTTGCGTGGAGCCATTCATTATTTCAAGGTGAGTTTTCATTCGTTTTTTCCACCATGCATCTGTGCAACTGAAAGCTTGTGTCCTGATGTCAAGGATTTTGATTCCTTGATGGTTCAACTGAAATGCTGGTTTTTTCATGGCTTCCCAGTTTACATTTGATTAATTTAATTACTTCTTTTGAGAATTTTCCTTGATATTCCAGAAGGTGGAGAAATTTTTACATATTGCATACTCAATTTATCTGTGTTGTTTACTGTAACTACTCTAGAATACAGAATATTTAATCCGTTCTTTATGATTTTACAATGGTTGTTGGAGCTAATGTGTTATCAAAAAATCAGTCTCTGGATATTGCACATGAACATATGATTGCACTTTATCCATTTCTTTCATTTTTCGAGAATTTCAGTACTTTCTTTATTTCATTTTTATATTTTGGCTACTATGTAAATTAATTTTATAGTTTGTATGAGGCTTTGTTGTGAAATGAGTTAGGCGAGGTTGGTAGGTTGATTATGACACTGTTTGAACTTCTTCAATTTTACACCCATGTTGACATATTCAATTCAGAAATCCTTCCTTGCAGTAATGCCATTTTATTCTGAAGCATGGTGTTAGGGGCCTTTAATTTTATGCTGGAGGAGTCCATCTGCTTTATTATTGCTTCATTTTGTGATATTGGTTTTCCCCATTCATTTTTTTCTCTTTGTTCAGTTTTTTTGATTTGTTATTGTATTGGAGATAAGGATGTAACAGTCACAAGCAGTTAATCTATCTGTTTGGAAAGAGAACCATCAAACTTAAAATCTCCATTTGGAGTAGGAGCTGTTTCCACATGGTATCCATGCGACCAAAATTCTCTTTGAAGTTGCTTCTGGTATTGTCTGTTTTTGACCTACATTATCATGAACAGGGAGCTTACTGAGAAGGATTTGACTCCTGGTCGTCATCATGCCAATCTCTCCACCTTACCACTTAAGAATGACACTCAGGATTTCTCTATGCAGTAGCAGTTATTTTTATTAGAATTATATAATGATTTCTAAGCATGACATTTTATTATCCTAAGCATCATATTTTAAAGTGTTCAGATAATGTAGCTAGCAATATTACAAGTTCTCTTGCATGTAAGAGCAAGCTGGAAGAGTTGAAATGTTCTAAAGATAAGTACCTAACTTAATGATAAGCTCTGAAATTTGAGTCCTATATTTAACAGATTGCTGTGGCATTAGCAGTTGCTGCCATTCCAGAAGGTCTTCCAGCCGTTGTTACCACGTAAGTTTATTATTTTCAAGGTTGAAATGTGTATGCTCCTTATTTCAACAAGGTTTCCATTTTCCTTTGAGAACTGGAAGTGCAGTTGTCATTTGTATGTTAGCTTTGCTGGGTCTTTTCAGGCCAGATAGGTTTGTGTTGCCCTGCATGAATTATGATGGTTTATGACATGTGTTTTGAAGCATATCTATGTTTTTTCCTGCCCTTTTTATAGCATTGTTAATATTAATTTTTGTCTTTGTTTTAGGCATTCAATGTGAAGATGAACTTGAAATTGAAAGAACTGGATCAATATAAATGAAACTAGATTTAAAAAAAGAAGGCAGGAAATAAATTAATTATATTTTAATGTCCTCCAATGACCAAAAGTCGGCTAATGAGACTAGAACAATACATTCAATTACAATAGAGAAGTAATCAGAAAGCTTCTGGAAAGATTTGTAACACCAATTTTATGAAACCATCAATGTTTTAGATCACCTTACATGATCTATCGTTACGATGAAATTTCATAGTTGATTACAAAAGTAGAGCTTGTTATATTGATAACTCTTTATGTACACAAGATACCATGCCATACCAAGTTAAAAAGTCCATCAATTAATCAATGGATTAATTAGTTAGCTGTAGCAATTCTCTAAAAACCAGTTTTAGGAATTTAGCGGTTAAGTTAAAGGTCAAACCAAGAAACTATCTGAAAATCAATGTTAAGAAAGTGAGAAAGAAAAGAAAGAAATTGTATTAATGCCCATGAATGACCAGAAAAAGCTTGAAGGGATTGGAATGTACATCTATTACGATAGAAAAGTACTAGCAGAAAAGGGGTCCTAAACACAAAGCAAACACTAAGTAAAGAAATGCAAGAAAAACAAAGAAATAGACAAGTGAGATTAAACTTTAAATGGTAACACTGAAACAAGTAAAAGTCTAAATAAATGTGTGAGGGGATGACACTGGAAAGCTGTGAGTGGAAAAAAATGAAAATCATCAACCTAGGCAAGAAGCAAAAATCATAAATGCCCACACTTTTTAACATGTTGGGGAAGCCAGTGATATTATCATTGATCACAATTGGACTACCAATATAGAGTTTGGGAATGCTCATTGTAGAGATTCTAAGGCTAATAGGGTTGGGCTGGACAATCCTAGGAGGAAGTTGATTCCATGTGGAACCACCCCTAACACTAGAGGCTGAAGGATTACTAGTGGTAAAGAAGAAACTGGTTATGAAATCTTGCCCTTAAGGTCTGCACTATACAAGTGGAGTTCTAGAGAGTGTTTGATATTGAGAGCAGATAAAACCACAACCACTAGAATTTGAGTTGAGATACTATACCTTGCCCTTTACCTATATTGAGCATGGAGATATTTGTAGCTGAATTGTGGCTAGCATAACCCTTAAGTTATATGATCATTTATATGGTCTTACATAGGTAGTTAGGTTGATTTGGGTGGCATCCATGGCATAAGTATGGTTTATATAGGAGGTAGTATTTAGTTTATTATCATCATGTTTTGTATTGCATCCTTATTGAAGACTATTGGAGGTAGCCCCATTGAAGTGATTTACTTTTGAAGGTGGCTCCCTCGAAGTAGCTTATTATTATCAAGTATTTGCAACATCTTTCATATTTTATTATTCCTTCTGTAAGTTATTTCATTACATGTTGAGAAGCCTTAGTTTAGTAGATTGCAAGGGTGAGCAATGCCTCACCGATCTACTCCTTGTGTGTGAGCTAGTGGTATCCAAAGGGCACTAAACACCACTAATATTTGTGATGAGCTAGATGAAAGAAGTTATCGATATGATACTTCTTGGGCCCTTATGGTGAAAAAAGGCAAGCATCTCTAATTAGGGTAATAAAAGAAGTTAGAAAGAAAACCACTAGTATCTCTATATAAACAATGGAACCTTATATGAATTTCATAGTAGACAAGACATTGAAAATGAAACTCTTTGGACTCTTGCTTCTAGAGAGAGCAAAGAGAAAGGACCCTTCCACTTTGCGAAATATGGTGGTCAATCTTAACTAAAAGTTGTTGGGATTGCACTCTCAATTGGCTAAGAGGAATCCTCAAACCGTGGGATAGGGTGTTAAAGATGGTTGGGTTGAATGATGGTTGAACAATGGTCCCATCAACAATTTGTAAGAAGTGCTCAATATGGAAAGCTGGGTTGAGAGAATTTTCATTGAGAGGTCCAAGTGACTAGAATGTGCTTATAGTAAATGTCCTCTTTCATTGATCGAGGATTTTGGGGATGTTGATGGGGGGCACCTAAGGAAGGCCTAAAATGGTGTAGCTTGTCCATAGATGTGTCAATAGATTGAAAGAGTAAACAAACCCTAGGAAAACCAATAACACTAACATTCAAAGGGACTTGAATATGTATTCTCCTTAGAGGAACAAAGTTCCAAAAAATGATTGCTCCTAAAAGACGAAGCAAAATCAGCCATAGATCTAAGGTTGCATATAAATCAAGTGAGTCTAAAAATACTTCTTGTTGGAATTGATTGTCATTAATGTCAAAAGAATATGAGAGATTGTTAGAATATTGTCATTGATGTCAAAGGTGAGAAGAGCACTTTGTCAATAGAATAAATTGTATGATGGAGAAAGGCCAGAGGCCACTAATCGATGTTCAAAGACCAAGTAAAATCAGATTGAGAAGAGTGGATAAAAGATGAACAGTGTAAGTGGAGCAACAAAAGATATATCAATAATGAAATGAATCATATATCAATGATGAAGTAAATCAAATTCAATAAAGGATTGAATCAAATATCAATAAGGGAATGAATAGAAGATATATTATGAAGCGCTTCTTACATGATAAAGAAATTAATTAATTAAATAAAGATTAGTTTTAAACTAAACTCACAAGAGTATGGTGAAGGGTTGTGTCTCATGATGACACAAGATATATAAGAGAAGTCATTCCATGAGATGTTCTGTGTGGGAAAGTTTTATCAGTCAAGAGTGTGAGAAAAAAAGGGGAGGAAGGTTTTATTATATCAAAGAAGAAGTGTATGGAATTAGAACATGTAGCATGAAGTAAATAAGAAGAATATAGAAGAATGAAGTGAACGAATATTTTTAATTGAAGATCTGGTTGATAATAGTCAAGACACATGTTGAAGAGCTATGACCATTGAAGAATGAGAAAATAATAGATCATTCAAAGGCAGCCATTAAGGAGAAATGAAAAGGAGAAAGAAAAGTATTTAAAGACAACAATTAGTCTTAACAAAAAGACATATCCTTTTAAAGAGTTATCTCTTTTCAAAGAGACACAACTCTTCATTGAGATATAAAGATATAAATAGATGTGTGGAATAGAAAGGAAGATCTATTAGTCAAGAGAGAAATGTGTGGAGGATACAAATATATATTATTGTGGATCAAGTTTGAAAAGGCAGTGATCAAGTTTGAAAAGGCAGCAATTATTATTTAAGAGGAGTCATGACTATTTGAAGGGTCATTATCTTTGAAAGGATGCATCTCGTCATAGAAATATGAAGATATAAAAAGGAATAAGAAATTTGTGAGAAGTGTGGAATAAATGTAATATTATCCAAGTAGATTTGTGAAGAAGGCAAGTGCGAGACACAAAGATATATCATTCAGGAACAAGAAGATTTAAGAAGAAGAATATGTGCAACTTTGTGTATGAATAGCTAAGAAAGAGAATATATGCAGATTTGTTTGTGAAGATTTTGAGGAGGAGAATATAAAAGCAGATCATTAAAGGCTATTTGTAAAGAAGATTTATTCTCAAGAAGACAAGATTCTGTTGAAGAGGTTGGTGCCTCATGTTGGAGAGGTTGGTGGTCCATATTAATGAGGTTGGTGCCTCATATCAAAGAGATACGTGTCTCTTGTTGAGTTGGTGCTCAATTGTGGGGATTGGTATCTCTAGTGGGTTGTGCCTACAAATTGTACAAGTGTGGATTGGTGTCTGTAGTGGGGTTGTGCTCACAAATTGTATTAGAGGGGGTTGGGTTGTGATTTTGGTTGGAACAATACATGAGGGATTGTTTGTTTGCATTCGATCATATGCTAAAGCATAATCAACCAAACCCTCTCAATATGAGCCTGAGCCTAGTCAGTAGACCCCAAGCTAGGGCCTCAAACCTTTGAACCAAGGTAGGGGCTGGCACCTAAAAACATTGATGCTCTAAAGTAGAGTGAGGTGTACCCTTACAAAGATTAGATTAGGAGTTATGCCATAAAGAAAGAAAATGGCTAGTGAACTAAAATCCCAAATAAGTACGAGAATTGGTGAACCAAACCCCTTTGTAGAAGAAATGGAATTTGGAAAGAGCATTCTTAGTGGTGCTGAAGACCATAACCTATGTTTTGGTAGTGTTGCCAAGAAGCTAGTGAATATTGTAATGTCCCCCTTTTGGCAGTAACCTTGTCAGTAGCTCATCAGCCTATTCCAGAATCCTATAGGCTCGTTGAGGTGAATCAAAGGATTCCAATTCAGGAGGTTTTGTGATCTTTCCTCATTATTTACTATTTGTAGTAAATACTATTTTTGGCAGTTAGCAGTTGTCAGCCTTCAGTTCATCACGTCTTTGGTAGCAGTATTCAGAACTAAGCCTTGGCCTTTTAGAAATATTATTTTAATGGATTTCTTCATTAATTGAGTAATTGGTTCTAATTCGTAGTTACCCCTTGGCCTAAGGAACTAACTTCAAGTTGTTTTTAAAAAGGGGGCTTTAAGGGTGGCGCCACATGAAGAAGTTAAAAGGTTTTTATTTAATTCTTTTTTGTCTCGAGTGGGGCGTATTTTTGAGAAGGAATTATATTTCTTTTTTGGAAATTTGAAAAGGCTTGACTTTTGGCGTACCTTCTTGGAGGATTTGAACAGTCTCCTCTCTTCCTTTAAAATTGAGGCTTGGCTCCAGCTTTTGATCATCCATTATTTTGCTAAACTTATACTGTCGAAATGATTTATCATTTTATGCTTCGAGGAATGTTGACCTCCTAGTTCATTCTTCAATTTCGTGTTTGTAAGATAACACCTAATTGAATCATTGTTGCTTCTCATCCAGACTAGCAGATTGAGTTTCAAGGTGAAAATTTGATGTATTTTTCAGTTTTACAGTTGCTGTTTGCATACAGCTGAATGTTGTTTTTGTTCATGGCTGAATGTATGAATTTTATATTGATCTGGGCATTTGAAATTATTAATTCTAAGGTCTAGGCGATCAACTCCTTCAAGTGGCAGATTTTAATTTGAAGTGGTTGATTTTATATTAAGAAATCGCCCCTCTCAAAGGGCCGTACCTTTCAGCATGCTTTGGGAAGTGTGCCATTAATTATTGCAGGTGTTTGGAGCTGTTTTCTGTTTCTCAATAGGGGCGCCTATCTCCCAATTAGCCATTGCCTTTGATTTCACGCCTTTCAGAGGTATTTTGATCAAGTTATGAGCATTTTACATATTTCTATAGTTGCTTATTACCATTTCCAGAATTGCAGTTTCTGAGATTAAAGCAATTCATTTGCTATTTCCATATTCTATCTTCTTTCTTGTTATTCTCTAACTCAGAAATAGTGTATTAAGTGGTGTTTAGAAAATGGTGATGAATAATGTAATTTGCAGCTTTTCACCCTGTACGAACTGTTAATAGTAGTACTGTTTCAGTTTTAGCTTTGCTGCAATTAATTAGTTAACTCACATTAAGCACCCCTGGATGGTATACCGCCGGTGTGGATAATTCTGTTTTGTAATATCTTTCATGCCCACTTTCAAGTGGTGAATCCCCACTCTTCAGTGGATGCTTGCCGCAACAGAAGAAGTAATCATTTGTAATCTTTTACCCCCACTGTTAAGTGGTAGCGTGGAAAGCTCTTTGACTGGTTATCCGCTTGGTTCATTTGAATTGATCAGTAGTACTCCACCATATGTTAGCAGCTCACCTGCAAAAGGATCTTGAGTGCACATTCTTGGTGTCGAGTTTAATATTTCTCTTTCAGTATAATCTCGTACTTGTTGATTCAGTAGATCTTAGGGATCCTCTGACCATATGCTCGCCCCTCCTCCTTAAGTGGTTTTAGGGCGCATTCTTGGTTAGAGTTCTTTCATGTACGTTTTGGTTATGCTAACCTTAACGGGTGATTGATTCTATTGTAAATGTTTGGTTTAAAAATGAAAAAAATTGAGAAAGAATATTTCAATGGTATCATAGCAGAAGAACCTGCCATCTTGTGTCTACTAGTCTTTCAGTTGACAGATGAGTGACAGAGCAACCAGATACTTCATTAGAAATCAGGCCAGATCTCAGTTACAGTTTTCGTCAGTGCCAGAAGCAGATACTTTGTCAGAAGCTTTGAGGGAAACGGGTAAAACAGTTGAGAGAATGTCAGAAGAGTCCCGACTTTCGATGGAAGAAAAAGATGCACGAGCAGAAAAAATGTTTGATAACATGTTAGAGATGATGGCACGTTTGCTGGATAAATTGGATCAGCAAACTACTCAAAATAATATTCAGCCACAACCAAATCATTCTGGTGAAAACATCAGTAATAGTGGTGTTAATGGAACTTATGTTCTCAGTGGTCATAATGCTTCAGCAGTTAATGGAAGGGATAGAAACTGTTGGACAGCATGTTACAAACACAAGAGGATCTTCATCTAGACCTCTCCTCCCTACATTCACTCCGAGAGATGAACAACAACCTGAAATTGGAGTATCTTTTGCGGATGATGCTAGGCAAGCCTATATGGAGTACATCTCTTTACCCCCTGATATGAGAGATGCATGGACCCTTGATCAATTCATGAATCAAAGAAGTAGAAGGCATGGTGGAAGGAATGAACAACGTCCTCCCATGAACCATAGGAATTATTTTCAACAAGCTTTGGGTAAGATTACCTTGGACCACTTTGATGGAGGTAATAAGTGTGCAGCTAGAGCATGGGTGCAGAAATTGGATAATTATCTCTCACTTGGACCAATGCCGGAGGAGGATGTAATTAAGTTTGCCACATTACACTTGGATGGAGTGGCTCACGAATGGTGGACTCACGGTTTGGTTACTCTTAGCCATAACCTCATTCATACCTATGAAGAGTTTACCAATAAATTAATTGAAAGATTTGATACCAAAGATCCCGAGTTGAGTTTCCGAGAATTGGCACAATTGAAACATGGATCTTTAGATACTTATGTTGCTGATTTTCAAAGGCTGTCAGTATTGTTGCCTAACATTACTGAAAGAAGACTTGTGGTTCTATTTGCGGAAGGTTTGATGGAGCCTTTGAAAGGTTGGGTCAAAGCCTTTGATCCACCATCATTGGATGAAGCAATCAAGAAAGCAAGGAGCATGGAGTTGGTTGCTCCAAGGCCAAAATTTCAGTCTAAACCATTCAAAAAGGATAAGAAGAAGTTCACTCCTAATCAGCCCAACAAGTATCCACAAAGAATATATGATGAACTCCGTGATCAGCTCAGAAAAGGAGTTTGTTATACTTGTCGTGAACCTTGGACAAGGGGTGACCGTTGTTATGGGAAAGGTAAAGTTCAACAAATGGAGGGCTATTCTGATTATGGATCAGAATCTGATCCACTTGATTAGCAGTATGAAACAACAAGTGATGAAGGAGAAGAAGCTCCAAAAGAGGAACCGGAAGTTGGAGATGGTAGTGCTTTTGCTCAACTATCTAGTTTCCAAAAGAACGAATCTTTTTGAGTACGTGGAGTGGTTAGCTCTCAAAGAATTGTTGCTCTAATTGATATAGGAGCAACTCACAATTTTATTGATGAAGGGCTAGTTACCAAAAGAGGATTGAAGACTGAAGATTTTGAAGGATTCAAAGTAATAGTAGCAGATGGCTTTACCATATCTTGCACCAAGAAAATTCCTAATCTCTCTATGCAATTGGGGAATTATGAGGTGAAGGATGACTTCTATGTGGTAGGCATTGGTGATACCGATGCTGTTTTGGGAATACAATGGCTGCCATCTCTTGGAGAGATCACTTTGAATCTGCAAACCATGGAATTGAAATTCCAAGCTGATGGGAAGGTGGTGGTTTTGAGAGGCATGTCCAATGGAGGGCCACAGATTGTGTCCTTGAAACGAATGGAGAGGTTGATCCGTCATGATCAAGTTGAGTGGGCAGCAGAGTGTATGATCCTACCAGCTGATCCGGTTGTAGAAAAAAAACAATATCCGCCTGATATACAAGCTCTTCTTTCTAAAAAGAGCAAGGTTTTTGGTGACTTACCTTCAGGAAGACCACCTGAAAGAGGGTGTGAGCATGTGATTGAATTAGAACAAGGTGCCAAACCAGTCATCACTACTCGTTACCGCTACCCAAAGAAACAAAAGGATGAGATAGAAAAGACTATCAAAGAACTTCTTGAGGTAGGGTTTATTAGACCAAGCAAAAGCCCATTTGCTTCAGCAGTGGTATTAGTCAAAAAGAAAGATGGTACAATGCGGATGCATGTTGATTATCATGCATTGAATCAGAAAACCATCAAGAATAGATATCCTATTCCCAGGATAGATGAGTTTATTGATGAGCTCCATGGGGCTATGTTCTTTTCTAAGATTGATCTCCGATTTGGTTACCATCAAATCAGAATAAGAGAGGGGGATATTGAGAAAATGGCTTTCAGATGTCACTATGGGCACTTTGAGTTCCTTGTCATGTCTTTCGGTTTGACTAACGCTCCAGCAACATTTCAATCATGTATGAATAAGACTTTCAGGCAACAGTTGAGGAAGTTTGTGCTTATCTTCTTTGACGACATTCTTATTTTTAGTAAGTCTTGGGAGGAGCACCTTCAACACTTGGAGGAAGTGCTTAGCATTCTGGAGGCTGTATGCATGTTTGCTAAAGAATCTAAATGTGAGTTTGGGATGACTAAGCTTCTCTATCTCGTCCACATTATCAGTTCTAAAGGGGTCAAAGTTGATCCTGAAAAGATTAGAGCCATTGTTGATTGGCCACCTCCGAAAAATCTGACTCACTTGAAGGGATTTTTGGGCTTATGCGGGTTTTATAGAAGATTTGTCAAGGGGTATTCTCACATGGCAACACCTCTTACAAATCTCACCAAAAAGGGAGCTTTCCTATGGATAGATAAAGCACAAGGAGTGTTTGATAAGTTCAAACAAATTATGAGTTCATGTCCAGTTTTGGCTTTGCCTAATTTTAAAAAGCCTTTTGAATTAACATGTGATGCTTCAAGAGAAGGAGTTGGAGTTGTTCTTATGCAAGACAAACATCCTATTGTCTTTGAGAGCAGAAAATTGAGAGGAGCAGTAAAATTATACTCGATTTATGACAAAGAGATGGTTGCCATCATGCATGCTTTGTCCAAATTCCGCCAATACGTGGTGGGAAGTAAATTTGTGGTTAAGACTGATCATAATAGTCTTAAACATTTCATGCGGCAAAAGGATTTGAATGAAAGGCAACATAAATGGGTAAGCAAGCTTCAGGCTTATGACTTTGATATCGAGTATGTTAAGGGGAAAAACAGTGTAGTTGCGGATGCTTTGTCCAGAGGCCTCATTTGCAGTCACTTTGTGAGATTTCAGCAGATTGGAGAGAGTTGATTGCTGTTGATTATGCAAAAAATCAGTTTACTACTAGCATCATAGAAGGCCATTTGGTTGATGAAAGGTATAACTTGGTTGGTGAGTTGATTATGTATAAGGGTAGAATCTTTTTGGTACCCGAATCCAAGCTTAAGAGGAAGATTTTTTAGTCATTTCATGATGTTCCTCTTTCTAGTCATCAAGGTATGTTCAAGACTTACAAGCAGATAAGAGAAAGGTTTGCTTGGAATGGAATGAAGGAAGAAGTCATGAACTACATAAGGGAATGTCCTACATGTCAAAGGAATAAAAATGAACATTCTTGTCCCGCTGGTTTATCGCAGCCCTTGCCAATTCCAAATCAGAAATGGGAAAGTATTGCTATGGACTTCATCACCGGGTTACCCAAGGTGCAAGGCCGTGATTGTATCTATGTTGTGGTGGATAGATTAACTAAATATGCTCATTTTTATGCTATCACTACTACATTTACAACAACTCAAGTAGCTGAATTGTTCTTTAGAGAAGTTTTCCTTTTGCATGGCTTGCCTAAGACCATTGTCAGTGATAGGGACAGTAAGTTCCTAAGCGTGTTTTGGCAAGAGATTTTCAGATTGAGTGGTACAGTGTTCACTCCAAGCACGAGTTATCACCCGCAAACGGATGGGCAATCCGAGATTGTCAATAAGTGGTTAGAAGGCTACCTTAGAAATTATGTTTGAGGGCAGCAAAGGGCTTGGGTTAAGTGGCTTCATTTGGGAGAGTTCTGCTACAACTCTTCTTATCACATGTCAACCAAGATGTCTCCTTTTATGGCTCTCTATGGGTATGATGCTCCTAACTTTGTAGACTTGGTGTTTGGTGATAGTAGAGCTCCCCAGGTAAGAGATATGCTTCAGCACAATCAAGACATCTTAAAGTCACTAAAAGAAAATCTGCAGCAAGCCCAAAATCAACAGAAGTTGTACGCAGATCAGCAGCGTGTTGAACGTTCATTTGAGGTAGGAGACATGGTTTATCTAAGACTTCAGCCCTACAGACAATCTTCCCTCAAAAAGAGTGGTGCAAAAAAATTTAAGCCATGTTTCTATGGTCCGTTTAGAGTCACCAAAAGAATTGGTGAAGTGGCATATGAGTTGGATCTTCCAGCAGACAGCAAAGTTCACAATGTCTTTCATGTTTCCCGCCTCAAGAAGGCACTTGGGCATAATGTGGTAGCTACTTCAGAATTACCTCCTTTAGACGAAGAAGGGCAATTAGTGTTGCTTCCGGAAGAGATCCTTGACAGTAGGGAGCGATCCTTGAGGAGGCGAACAATCAAGGAGTATTTGGTAAGATGGAAAAATTTGCCTATTGAAGATGCTACTTGGGAAGGTGAACAAATTTTGTTGCACCCAGCTTTGCAGTTGCTTGAGGACAAGCAATTTCGAGGGGGGCGGACTATAATGTCCCCCTTTTGGCAGTAACCTTGTCAGTAGCTCATCAGCCTATTCCAGAATCTTGTAGGCTCGTTGAGGTGAATAAAAGGATTTCAATTTAGGAGGTTTTGTGATCTTTCCTCATTATTTACTATTTATAGTAACTACTATTTTTGGCAGTTAGCAGTTGTTAGCCTTCAGTTCATCACGTCTTTGGTAGCAGTATTCAGAACTAAGCCTTGGCCTTTTGGAAATATTGTTTTAATGGAGCTCTTTATTAATTGAGCAATTGGTTCTAATTCCCAGTTACCCCTTGGCCTAAGGAACTAACTTCAAGTTGTTTTTAAAAAGGCGGCTTTAAGGGTGGCGCCACATGAAGAAGTTAAAAGGTTTTTATTTAATTCTTCTTTGTCTCAAGTGGGGCGTATTTTTGAGAAGGAATTATATTTCTTTTTTGGAAATTTGAAAAGGCTTGGCTTTTGGCGTACCTTCTTGGAGGATTTGAACAGTCTCCTCTCTTCCTTTAAAATTGAGGTTTGGCTCCAACTTTTGATCATCCATTATTTTGCTAAACTTATGCTGTCGAAATGATTTATCATTTTATGCTTCGAGGAATGCTGACCTCCTAGTTCATTCTTCAATTTCGTGTTTGTAAGATAACACCTAATTGAATCATTGCTGCTTCTCATCCAGACTAGCAGATTGAGTTTCAAGGTGAAAATTTGATGTATTTTCCAGTTTTACAGTTGCTGTTTGCATACAGCTAAATGTTGTTTTTGTTCATGGCTGAATGTACGAATTTTATATTGTTTTGGGCATTTGAAATTATTAATCCTAAGGTCTAGGCGACCAACTCCTTCAAGTGGCAGATTTTAATTTGAAGTGGTTGATTTTATATTAAGAAATCGCCCCTCCCAAAGGGCTGTACCTTTCAGCATGCTTTGGGAAGTGTGCCATTAATTATTGCAAGTGTTTGGAGCTGTTTTATGTGTCTCAATAGGGGCGCCTATCTCCCAATTAGCCTTTGCCTTTGATTTCACGCCTTTCAGAGGTATTTTGATCAAGTTATGAGCATTTTACATATTTTTGTAGTTGCTGATTACCATTTCCAGAATTGCAGTTTCTGAGATTAAAGCAATTCATTTGCTTTTTCCATATTCTATCTTCTTTCTTGTTATTCTCTAACTCGGAAACAGTGTATTAAGTGGTGCTTAGAAAATGGTGATGAACAATGTAATTTGCAGCTTTTTACCTTGTACAAACTGTTAACAGTAGTACTGTTTCAGTTTTAGCTTTGCTGCAATTAATTAGTTAACTCACATTAAGCACCCTTGGATGGTATACCGCGAGTGTGGATAATTCTGTTTTGTAATATTTTTCATGCCCACTTTGATGTGGTGAATCCCCACTCTTCAGTGGATGCCTGCCGCAGCAGAAGAAGTAATCATTTGTAATCTTTTTCCCGCACTGTTTGGTGGTAGCGTGGAAAGCTTTTTGGTTGGTTATCCGCCTGGTTCATTTGAATTGATCAGTAGTACTCCACCATATGTTAGCACCTCACCTGCAAAAGGATCTTAAGTGCACATCCTTGGTGTCGAGTTTAATATTTCTCTTTCAGTATAATCTCGTACTTGTTGATTCAGTAGATCCTAGGGATCCTCTGACCATATGCTCGCTCCTCCTCCTTAAGTGGTTTTAGGGTGCATTCTTGGTTAGAGTTCTTTCATGTACGTTTTGGTTATGCTAACCTTAACGGGTGATTGATTCTATTGTAAATGTTTGGTTTAAAAATTAAGAAAATTGAGAGAGAATATTTCAAATATCACAAAGCCGAGAATGGGCATCAAGCCACAAATTGATGAGAGAGTGAAAGAGGAGGACCATATCATTAGCAAAGGGAAACATATCATTCACAAAATGGTAAAGCACTTGACCATGATTTGCATGTTAATGTTTTTTAAGAAATTCCTCAAGCTCATCAATGTACACACTAAAGAGGGTTGGTGAAAGAGGGCAATCTTGTTTGACTCTCAGTTAAATAGGTTATAAGAAGTTTATAATTGTCCAACAACTAACTCATAACTCTAAGATAGCATTTGGAAGAGTCTTGAAAATGCTTTTCTTGTAACTCTTGGAATGCTAGATGCCTTGAGATGGAGTGAAAAGCCTTATTAAAATTCCAAAAAACAACAAAGTCTTTAAAAGAATGATGACGAGTGTCTTCTTTATGAGCACACACTTTTACTGAGAGGTAAGGGGTGGGGGGAGGGGTGAATCCGTATAAAATAATCTTTTACTTATTAAAATTCAACAACCATAATAAAGCAATCACATAAGATGTAACAACTAGGAAACACAAGATTTATGTGGAAACCCTTTTGGGAGAAAACGACTAAGAAAGACTGCTTGGATCTACTATCCAAATCCAGCCACAAAAATAAAATTCTCCTACAAATCTTTGTAGGCACCAACCCATTGGAGACACCAATCCTCACTACTAAGCACCAACTTAGCAAGAGATACCAATCTCTTCTGTTAGGAGGCACCAACCTCAAAATGAACGAAGTGTTTGCCTTCTTGAAAATCGCTTCTTCAATGGACCATTTGAATTTCCTTCATAAAATCTTCTTGCAACTTCTTCACATATGTTATCTTCTTCAAAAATCCACTTAAATAAGAATGATATTACATTTATTGCTTGCTTTATTTTTCCCCTACTCATCTTCTTTTCATATCCCCCTTATGCCTCTTCACCCAAGAGAGGCGATCCTTCAAAAGAGGTCAGACACATTTGAGAATAATAAATTTATTTTAATTCTCCCAAGAGGGGACAACTACACCAAGACTCCAAGAGGGTTGGCCCATTTCAAAGAGACCCCAATTAATATTAAATTAAACTTTCCGAAGGGGCGCCGGGCCGGCCTATTTAATAATTCCAGTGCTGTCTCAAATGAGAGTCGACCACCTTTTTGATCTTAATGATTGCATTGAAAGGAGCGATTAGTGGCCTTTGGCATTTACACATTTAAACCCCCATCGCTGCATATTAGGGCATGCAATTTCCTCCTATGACAGTGATTATGCTCTTCTCTTCTTTGACATCAATGACAACAATATTTTCAACACTTCTATGATAGCATATAGTGTGAAAATGTTGGCAATCGTTTAGAAATTATGCTTGAAGCCATTGTAATATCCCCAAATGGAATATTATGTGATATCAGATCAAATGATGTACAGTTCACAAATTTCAATAGTTTGATATTAATTCTTTTTGTGTTATAGATCATAACTATGGAAATGAATATTAGATTTCCAGAAATCAGATGTATTTGCAGCAATGAATACAAACCCTCATGAAACAAATAACACTACAGTCCACACAATCTATCATTTTATTCCTTGTTCAATGAGTTATCAACTTATCACGAAGTAAATGAAGATGGGAATTGCAAATCATTATTAGAATTCTCAAAATAAACAACAGAAACAGTTCTAAAATGGCACTGAAATAGCTGCCCCAAGTTTGCCAGAATGGTGCTGAGTTAGCCACCTAAAACCAACACATGGTGCTGTAATAGCTGCCAAAAGCCTGCAAGTTTGGTGCTTATGAAAGCAGCCTCAAACCTAGAAATAAGGTGCAATCAAAGCCACCCATTTACCACAGAAATTGGTGCTATATTGGTTGCCACAATTAATGATATTTTCTATGAACAAAATCCGTTCTAATCAGCAACTTCGAAGCTCAAACACAATCTTTGGATGGATCTGGACAATTCTAAATTAGGGGTTTTCTTCCGCTAATTCAATGATGGAAATTATGGGGTTTCTGCCCTTCAATGTCTAGTGATAGATGAACAGGATGCTCAATGTATTTGCAGGAATGAATAATAAAACAAGAATACATCCTTTGGCCAATAGCCTTGCTTATATAGACCCTTGAGCGCTCAATTTTTCCCTCCAAAAAGCAATTTTTTCAAATTTTCAAGTGCCGCTTCCAATGCTCCTTAGGAGTATTAAATACAATATCTGTTTATAATTAGAAAGTTCCCACTCCAGGTGTCCATTTTATGATAATTATTTATTACAAAGACCCTCACTTTATGAAAGCACTTTAATTGGTCACTTTATGAAGACATAAAAAGCATAACACACTTAATGATTATAAAATCATTTCTTTAAGCCCATGGGAAATGGGAAATGGGGTTATGGATCATCTTGCAAACTTATTGGAAAAGGGGATAGTGCTGCCATCCTACTTCTTGGCTTTCAAATTGTTGTCATTCATCACCCCAAAAGTAACTCATCTATTATTGTGGCATATTGTTTTGCAAAAGCATGCCCATCATGATGGTCTTGTAATTACTTGGATTGGAGCAATCCAAAGTTTTTTGGGGTGGATAGTATGCCATGATTGTGCAAGGGGGAACCTGCAATGAACCACCTCATTTATTAACTATGAACCGGGGTAAGGAAGAGAGTCCACAAAAAATAAGATTGGAGTCTCTCATAGTTAGCAACCTTTTTGGGGCAAAACTTCAAAATAGCTCCCTTGGTGTGACATGTAGTAAATAAGTGAAAGGGGGTAGGAAAAGGATCTCTAGAGCTAGGTTGATCTGGGATATCATAGAATGAATTAGCATGGGGGTGATATGTGTAGTGAGTGTGTTACTTGGGAGAAGGGTATGATGAGAGACCTTATGAGAGCAATGGAGGGCAATAAGGAGATTGCAGCACCTTAATGCAAGAAATCATTTTACTTGCTCCAAAGGAGATTGATATTCTCTTTGTGTTGATGTTATAGCAGCTTAGGGCTGCACTTCCTTCGCACAAATCACAAGAAGATGCACATGAATTAAATGAGTAGCCTTCGGCTATTTAATTCATGATTACAATATTTAGTAAATGCAAAAGGCCAACCCTTTATGGTTCGCATGCCTTAGTCATTACTTGGGCCGACCTTATTATAATTGATATTTATTATGGTTCTTTTATGTGGGCCGACCTATCTTGAAGAGGTGCCACACTTGTATAAATACAAGGTCTTATTTGTCATTGTAATCATTCATTATTCAAGTCAAGTTCGCTATTAAGAGCAGAGCAGCAGTTCGCATTTCCTTAGCAGCAGTCCGATTTCAAGGAAGAACATATTCATTTGTATCTAGTGCATCTAGGAGAGGTGCGACTTTATTGTATCCATTGTTGGCCATTGTTGGGCCTAAGTTGTAAGCAGATTTCTGCCATTGTTCTACTTTATATAAGAGATTCAATTGCTGGGTTTTTCTCCCTCAAGAGGAGGGTTTTCCCAGGGTATCTTTGTGTGTTCATTGTCTTATGTGTTGCAATTCTATTAAGTGCTTTCATTGTTCAATCTGATCTAAGAAACACTAACATGGTATCAGAGCGGGTGTGAAAAAGATCGTGATCAGATTTAGTTTGCAACACTCACTTTATTCTTTTTCAGTCTATCTTCTAAATTTCTCAAGATGGTGAACGGTCTGAAAATCGAGGATAGACTCGAAGGAATTTCGAACTACACATCATGGAGGTTCAGATCATGCTCACATTTGGAAGAGAATGATTTAGCTGAGTTTGTGAAAACAAAAGTTCCCGAACTTGAGGAGGAAGAAGAGAAGTTGCAGTGGAGGAAGAAAGATACTAGGGCAAAGAAAGTGTTGGTTGATTCCGTCAAAGATCATATTGTTCCGATTGTCTTCAAGTTGGATACTGCAAGGGAGATGTTCAAAACATTGGAAGAGATGTACGAAATCAACAACACCAGTCGTGCCCTAACCTTGAAGCAACAACTACTTCACATTAAGATGGCGGAAGAAGAGTTTGTCATCACCTACTTCATGAAGATTTCCGAATTGAGAGATCAACTCTCTACCATTGGTCATATTGTTGATGACAAGGATTTGACCATGATTGCTCTCAATGGTCTTCCGCTTTCATGGGAGTCGTTTATTCAAGGAATTAGTGCAAGATCTAAACTTCCCAAGTTTGATCGATTGAGGATTGACTGCATTCAAGAGGAGTCGAGACTAACGGCAAGGGGCATTGGTCAAAGTTCAAAGAATGAAGATTTACATGTTCTCGCCTCTCATTCATCGAAGAAAGGAAAAGTTTGGAAGAAAGGATTCTTTAAAAGGAATCGAGATAATGGGTCAGATGGTGCTCCTGCATTCAAGAAGAAGTGGGACCTCTCTCGTGTTCAATGCTTTAAATGTGACAAATTTGGTCACTATGCGAAGGATTGTCCTACCAGGCCTAATCAGCATGCTTCATTTGCGGATGTGATTGAGATCTCTCCCCAAAATGATTCTAGTGAATTTCTACTCTAGTCATGGGCCTATGTTCAAGCTGTGAAGGTTGTGTACTAAGCGCAAGAGCAACATATCATACGGTGTCCACCCTTCAAAATATTTAAGAGATAAGTATTCTTTGTTTTTGATTGTATTTACTATTCTAGGCTAAAATTCAATTTGTTGAGTTATGCAAATCTGACATTATTTACTTAGGATTATGTGTGACCAGTAAATAGTGATCACTGTGATAAGATTCTTTAGATTTATTCATTGCAAGTAGGATCATGCTAATTTGTGAAGATTGCCTTTTGTTTTGCTGAGATTAGCTCTTCTGTGAAATTGAAAGAAAGACATGTCATGATTGATGAATTAATTATCTATTACTCAGGAGATTTTGAAATCCATGAGATAAGTATTGCATGGTTGAATAATGTTCATGAATTGTTTTTGTAATTATTAATTCATGCTATAACATGGAGATAACCTGAGCATCAAGCAATTTGCATCTGGAAAGATTGGATATCGAAGTCATACCGAATGAAGAAATGATCAAGCTTGGAGTCATAGCTTGCAATCATTGGACTATATTGATGGCTGGAGATATCTCTCGAAGTCAAAGTACCTTTCAGGTCGTCATTGTGTTCAAACTGTGAAGGGTACGGATTGATCTGAGCTCAAGTACAACGTATCACACTATGTCCAGCATTTGGACCTATCAGAATAGTTAAAAAGATAAGTATTCTTTGGTTGCTGAGTTATATCATTTATTTATTCTTTGGATCTTGTAATTAAGAGAGATAGTAGATTCTCTTGAATTGTGTTCACTAGCATAAGATCTTTGGAAAAATTTCATTCATGATATAACTTGTACGATTCTAATCTTGATATTTCTTTGGATAATTATGGACTGTTAGTAATCTCTATCTAAAATGCTTCCTGGACAGGTTTAGGGGGAAGAAGATGATAAGAGATTACTTAGTGATGAAAAGCTTGAGGCATCTTGTGAAGAAGTCATGTCAACCAAAGAAATGATCAAGAGGGAGTAAACACTAGAGGGACTGAGTTGGTGGCTAGAGGGAGTACATCTCCAGAAGTCTTCTTTGCAATCTCTGAAGCCAGGATCGAGAGGGAGTCTCAGTATCAGTGTTCCTTTGTTTAATGAGTTCTTCTTTGAGAGAAGTTTGATGTGAAATCCCTTGATAATACATTTCTCTATTGAGAGAGATTTGAGGTGCAAGTCCTTGATAATACATTTCTCTATTGAGAGAGATTTGAGGTGCAAGTCCTTGATAAGTGCATTTCTCTATTGAGAGAGATTTGAGGTGAAAGCCCTTGTTTCCACCCTCTGGGAGAGCCATGGTGGATGTCATGTGTGTGACTCCATGACAACATCACGTGAGGGAATCCGTGATGAATTTTTTAATGCATTTCTCTTTGAGATTTGAGGTGAAAGCCCTTGTTTCCACCCTCTGGGAGAGCCATGGTGGATGTCATGTGTGTGACTCCATGACAGCATCACGTGAGGGAATCCGTGATGATTTATTTGTGCTTGTGTATCACCCTCTGGGAGAGCCATGGTGAAAGTCACATTGAGGTGACAACATCACATTAAGTGATGAGCACTTGTTCATACCATCTATGGAGGTAGCCATAATGGTTGATATCACGATGAGGTGATATTCTATTTTGTTTTCATTCTGATATGATGTGTCTTGTGCAGGTGGAAGTTCATCCCTAGCTGAGAGGGAGTGTTGATGTTATAGCAGCTTAGGGCTGCACTTCCTTCGCACAAATCACAAGAAGAAGCACATGAATTAAATGAGTAGCCTTCGGCTATTTAATTCATGATTACAATATTTAGTAAATGCAAAAGGCCGACCCTTTATGGTTCGCATGCCTTAGTCATTACTTGGGCCGACCTTATTATAATTGATATTTATTATGGTTGATATTGATGAAAATAAAAAAGGTAAAGCATTATTTGACTTTAAAGTTGAATACATAGGTTTTAAAATTAAAAAAATTAAAAATAAAATTAAAAATTTTAAACTTTAATTTGTTAAAATCAATATATTTTAATGATTTTTGAAGGGGACGTCTGGGAGTTTCCTTAGGTCAAGGGGACGCCTGGAAGTCTCCCAGAAGTTTCCTTGAAGTCTCCCATGTAGAAACGTTTCCCTCCAAAAGGAGATGTCCAGGAAACGACAGAGAAACGTGGAGACGGCGGGGGGGCGGCAGAGGGACATTTTTTTTCGGGGGCACGCGTCCTCGTGGAACACTGTAAAATGGTTTTATAAGTGGTTAAAAGGTGTTATGAGACGTTTGCATAAAGTATTATTATTTTAATGATTTGACCCCTCAACTTTATGACGAAATGTTTAAATGACCATCAAAAGCAAATTAAATGAAATGACATTCAAATGGGAATTGGGTGTGGAAATATAAAAGGGCATTGAGAGCTCATTTTGCACATTCATGTTTGAAGAAGAAATTTTTGCTAAGGGTTTTGCAGGAGGATTGGAGAGTCTAGAAATAGTCAGCTTCACCGAGGACAAACACCCTCGTGAAGATCAACTTGGTATAGGAGTGAGAGATCTCCCAAGCTAGCTTGCAGACAATTCCATTTCAAGGATTGTGCTTGTGCTTTAAAGATTGTTTGGAATTTTCAGGAAAGATATAGGGGGTTTGCCAGGTGTTAATATTTTAGCTTCTATATCTTTGATTACAGGTGATGAGCCTTGGGGTGTGAATGATTTACCTAGCAATTTGCAAGTATATTATTAATCATTTTTCAAAGCAAGGTATTACAGAGGGTTTCTAGAGAATAATCAAAGTGATTGCTTGTGTGAAGTAGTAGATTTCTTGTTGCTGGTCGAATGTCTTTGTAGAGTTTGGGTTATTGGTCTAATATATACTTTGGCGTCCATTTTCAGACTGAATATTGTTTACAAGGGAGTTGTGGCTGTCTATATTCCTCCTGCGCCTAGGATATCTATTGCTATGTGGGTGCTGTTGAATTTTAATAGGACGCGGGCTGAGTTGAGGGTTGAAGATAGTAGTTGCTGCATCTAACAGTCCTGGGTGAGTGCATTTGAGAGTATTGTTGCGTTTCAGATTTAAAATCAGACCCTTTCCCTTTCTGTGTGGGAAAGTTGGATATCATTATTGCATATGAAGAGTCGTGGTACTGCCTGGAGACAGTGTTTGGACTTTGGCATGAAAACTCAGCTAGGAAAAGGTGACAGAAGGGTCGTTACATCAGCTCAGGCTTATATTATAGTTGCTGTGACTAATCTGAGCAATTACATTGTTGCTTTTGGCAAGGGGTTGCTGTTTCAAAGGCGTCTGATCATCACTTCAGCTTGGCGCCTCCATTCCAGTGAGTTAAATCTGTATATTGCACATTCCCAGATCTGAAACATATGTGCTGATTTGAATGTAAGAATGAAATCTGCATTCTGAGTTTGTATGCTGGCTTCATTATTACTCAGATATTCTGTTGTTGATTCTATGCTTCAGTTGAATAAAATATACAAGCTTCCAATCTGAAATAATACACCATATGATATTGTCTATTTATTGGGTTAAATATATGTTATTGGGAAACTTCAATGTCGTTGAAAGATAATCAGATCAGTTAACTTGAGACATGTTTGACAAAATGTTCCATATGTCAAACTGAGACAATTTGGAAAGATATCACTAATTTCCAGTCCAGTTTGGGGTTGGACATTACAAGTTGATTGTAGGCTAAAAGGTCTATTTCAATAATTGTGATTCTACAAAAACCATTGAAAACTAAAATTGCCCCACAATCCAAATTGAGGTTATCTATAAATTGTGGCCATGGTACCTCTGTCTCATGTAATCATACTGGATTTATTGTATTCACATTCTTTATGTCTTTAATTGGGTGTTTCGTTCACAAAATTTTGCATCCACTCTAATTGTTGGTGCTCTATATGCTTAAAGCTAACAAATCTCCCCTCCTCTTGGATGAAATGATAATTTGACATTCTTTTATGAAAATTATTCTGCATGATTTGCTTCTGTGAAGTTTCCATATACCCATAATAGATCATCTTTTTTCAATGCGTGCATATAGAATATAGCTACAATCTATATTTTTGTGTGTGCAGTTGTCTTGCGCTTGGTACAAAGAGAATGGCAAGATTGAATGCTATTGTGCGGTCTTTACCTTCAGTTGAGACACTAGGGTGTACTACAGTGATTTGCAGTGATAAGACAGGCACCCTCACAACCAATATGATGTCTGTTTCAAAGGTGTTCCTTTTCAAGCCTTATTTTTTATTAAGCTGTTATTATTCCTTTTTTTGCATATTGTTTTCCTTGAATGTAATTGTTTGCAGTTCTGTTTTCAAGATATGATATATGATATATTAGAGCAAGCTTTTCGTTGCCTTTTGATTGTGTCTGGAAGGGTTTACATGCTTTTTTAATTTTCTTATTTCGAGTTTGGAATATATTGGGCACATAATTAAGGTCACAGTCTATTTTTTTTTCTTAAACATGTTGCTTGCTTCATTTTGAGCTTATACAAAATTGGTAAAAGATTTTCAGCAATTAGATTGACATGTCAGATACCATTAAAAATATAAAATTGATGGTATATATTGTGTTTGGATTCCCGGAGAACACAATGAATAATGTGAAGATTTTTTATTATGGTTGGAAGTTGCAATTGATTTGTTTGGACCTAAACCTATTAGAAGACTTTAAAAAAATAACTTGATGGTATAAATTATGTTTTTGGATTCCTGGAGAACACAACTAATAATTTGAAGATTGTTGATTTTGGTTGGAAGTTGCAAGTAATATTGTTGGACCTAAACCTATTAGAAGATTTTGAAGAGGAAGCGTTATTTCTAAAGTGAAGATAATGTTGTTATCGGTTCTGAATCCTTTATTTGAATGCCCACTGTAGCTTTTGATCCTTGATGGATTTATAATTTATATATCAGTTTTGGTTGATACTACATTTCTTTGTTCCAGTTACATATTTCTGGGAATCACTTGAGTTTGATACCACTTTAATTTATTTTTATAATCCACTTCTAAGTTTGGGCTCTCCAAAAAGTCAATGAGTGTGTTTAATTCATTTATTACTGTTAAAACTGTAGTTCAGTAATGATTTTTTTTTATTGCTGATATAGATACTGCTTTGTGGTGATTTTTCTTGATTTGACTAGTCTGTAATGACTTGCACCTCTTTATTAGTATTAATAGATTTCAAGAAAACTGTCTCACTTGAAGAAGAAACAAGGAAATTCAACAATGCTCAGTTTCTCTTGTCTATCCAACCACTAGAAATGATGGCACAACCTTTTTTCCTCTATATCTCATGCTGCTTGTTAATTGGTGATCTCACATCTGCCACCTTCTCATTCAAAATTGAGCCCTTTATGTTTTCAGCATTAGAGGTTTTGGAATCGCCCTAGCAGTGACATTGAAATGCTCCAACTTTTGCAAACAATGAAATCTAAAACAAGGAGGAGTGTTCTAAAATAAAAAAATAGGGTGGGCATCTCATTTGTATGCACTCCCACGATCAGGTCAAATGTTGAGTTACACACCCATCTGCAATTGAGGCATCATGGTCATTTTTTAAATTTAAGGGGCCCAAACAAATCAAAAACCAGTTTTCAAAAACAAAAAATATAAACCAACTAGGAAAAAATGAAGAGCAAAAAAATATATAGAAATATTACTTTGCTGCATGTAATGAAATATACAATAAAACTAAACTCTCCCAACTGCATGTCTTGCTGCTTCTCTTTTGCCGTTGTTTTCACCTAAATAAAAAATTGATGGTTGAGAGCTTAAAGAACTGAAATGAACATATATAAATCCAATTGCGATCAACAAACTCTACAGAAAACACTAGTGCTTGAAATTGAAGGGAATGAAGGGAATTGCTACATTGCCCCAACTCTTTTTATTGCTTCTTTCTAACCTCTTTCACAAAGTACTTTTATTGAGTTTGCACCTGTTTCACAACTTCAGCCAAGGCTTCCAAGTCGTGTCCTTTCTTCTTGGCTCCAACTCTAAAACAAATTGCAAGTATTCTACAAGTAGAGGGGAGAAAATACTTGGGCTGGGAAGTATTATAGAAAAATCGAAACAAGTGTAAAAAAAATAAAAATAAAGGGATGAGAGGAAAAAACTGCAAAATTTAACTTTTATAGACTATAAAAAAAGAGGAAAATGAACGAAGAAAGAAGGAAAAAGAGCAAAATGAAGCGGAGAATCGAATCTCTGTTCTTTTTCTTTCTCTTTCTCATGCTCCATTTTTTAATAAGAGGAGAACAAGGAAGAGAGAGAGAGAAACTAAAACTATAAAGATGGAGAGAAAAGAAATTAGAACAAAGGAAGAGAGGAAAAAATAAAAGAAAAGAAATATAAATTTAGAAGAAAATATTTATACACCTATTTAAAAAAATGAATTTGGCTGCTGCAAATCACTATTCCATATCCTTTCAAAAAAGTTAAAAGCCTTTCAGAGTTTGATGCTTCTGCTGCTGCTATTATAGCTCAAAACTACAGCATGAAATAAGAGTGGAAGTGTGTTGTAGAATGAGTGATAATTGTTTTCTTAACACTCTTATCATCTTGTCTTGACTGATATAATAATCGACTTCTGTTTATATCTTCCAGTGAACAAGAATTGGGATCATTTTCTTTAAGAATATCTGAATTGCATGGGGAATAGAAGCTTTATTTTTTTAAGTAGTTGCACATAAAAGTAATTCCCATTTTTGTATGTTTGCTTGCCATTTATAGTTGTTGATGGGCTTGGTTAATTTTTAAAGCTAGCTATTGAAAGATTAAAGTTTGATGTACTAATGCTTGCTTTTTGCCAGATTTGTGTAATTCATTCTGTTCACCGTGGTCCTGTGTCATCACAATATACTGTTACAGGAGCAACGTATGCCCCTGATGGTGTAGTTTATGATTTAGCTGGCCTACAGGTAATAATACATTTTTGTGCTTTAATTTTCAAAAGATTGTAAGTTAAAATGACAGGGAAGTAATCTTAATTTTTTAAAATTGCAGCGATGTTTTAGCATTAGAACATTTACAACATCTTTATTATTTCATATCCATTGTCATTCAAATTTATTTCCCTCATATTAGAACTTTTTTTTTGTGTGAAGATGTAATGGCATTGCCTAGCTGAAAGGTAGCAAATTTTTTAAATGAATTTATATATGAGCTTTTCAATGATTATGGATTTAAAGTATTCTTCTGTCTTTACCTCTTCTGTTTAAGTAAATGAAAATTTGTGCAAGATTATTGGGGGTTATTTTGTTCTTTGTAGCAATTGATTCGGGCTTATCAAAGATATAACAATAGAAAATCATTTATTGGATTATCTTCATTTAATTGAAAGGTTCCAAGAACAAGGTTGGTGGAGAAGGATCCTCAAGAATTGAAGTTGCGAAGTTTTTTTTCTGGGTTTGGGTATTTGCTACCTATGGCTAATTGGGATTTGAGGTGAGGCTAATTGAGTTTAAATACCTTTATTGGGGCTAATTGTTTGTATTTGGATTGCGTAGTTTGTGTGCACTTGCAGCTTTGGGTATTGATTTGTTGTGTGTGACATGAACACTAGGAATCACTCTTAGGCTAGAAAAAAGGGGTCTTTGTAAGAAGGAAGCTATGAAAAATAGTTATTCATTGCCTTGGTATAGTCTTTTTGTTCCCTAACATTACTCAAAATGTTTCATACATTGTGGATCTTGCTCCACGATATATGTTCTTTATATTTATTTGTTATCTATGTTTTGAATGTAGCAAAGCTTGGTGGTAGAGAAGAAACCAATAATGTTTGTTTGCCTTTTGGACATTGATTGCAAATGATAGGGGTTAGAAGCCCCCGATAAGGAATCAAAGTAGATCCATGATGTCTAGAATGAAATAAAGAAGTTTGGGATGCCCTATTGGTGGTATGCAAGGATGGATATTATCTCACTTCTTTGCATATTATTAACCTTACTAAGCTAATCATTAGAAAGGGCTACATCCTAGAGACATAATCTCCTAAATCGTCTCTTTATGATGGATAAAATTCTTTGTTTGTATAATAACTGCTGGAAGGCATTAGATTAAATTCACATAAGATTTTTATGATCACTCAAATTCTAACTCTTTTTGAGCATCAATTTTTTGATGTGGACAAAGTGTGAGCATATGAAGACTAGAACCTTTGGTAGGTTCAGACAAGTCTTCTTCAAACAAAATAATCTGCCTTATTTAAGTAATATCAGGGAGCATGATGGAAAGGTTTTGAAAATCAACAACATAACTCTCAACACTTCCATACTGCTTGAGCTATTTCCAACTCCTAAAAATGAACTTTAGGGTCCTTTTTATCAAATCTCTCAATGAACCTTTTGCTGAATTCATCATAGGAGTTGAAAAGATTGTGTCCCTGAGTAATTAGTCCATGATACCATCATTCATGTGTTGTACCCTCAAGATGGAGAGTGGCAAATTTAATGGTCTCATCTTCTAGCATTGGTCTAAGTGACATAATTGTGTCCAACTTTTGTATCCAACCTCTAGCTGAACACATGCTAGATCCGTTAAAGGTATAAAGTGATAACTTCTTCAAAGCATGTTTCAGATCTCATTCGATAGCTTGTGATTTGGACTTAGGCCTAGGGCCATTTGGAGACTGCTTCGTATTCATATAATTTGTGAGTCACATTTCACTCTTGATCTCCTCTAGAAGAGCCCTATACTTTGTGTAAGAAGTTGTAATGTCATCAAAAATTGAATTTTGAACTTCAATTTTAGGAGCCTCTTTTTCCCTGTGAAGAAAAGTATGTTGGAAAGGTTTAGCAACTTAACCAATAGCAGTCCTTTGGGTGTTTATGTGAGTAATATTGGATTATTAGCCCCATAAGTGCTTCCCTCACTATTTTGATGTCTAGGCACATTTATGTTATTGCCCATCTTATGATGCATTTGTGCCAACATATTAAGCATCAAATCAAACTTCCTTTCTACTTGATTTGTAGGTTTATCTTCCATATTAGTTGTAATTTCTTTTTTTTATTCCAAATGCAACTCTTTTATAACAATTTTTGTATTCTATTGTTCAATACCAAATTCTGAAGAGAAAAACTCTACATCTAGATTCTTTGAAAATCAGAATCCTTTTCTGGTTTCCCTCTAATAATATCTACATGCTTTGTTACTTGGATGTATACGAAATATAGGTTTGTATGAAAATGATTAGCTTTTGAAAACAGGTTGGAAAGACCACCAGCTTTGATACCACTGTAATAATACCCATAGGGTGTTAGCAATCCCTTTTGTATTCTGTTAGTTTGATACAAAGAGTAGAATGAGGACAATGGAAATGATTGAAAGATAATGGCGGCTAGCTGACAAAGTTACAATATAAGCAAGTCATAGAATCAATCAAGCTAGATTGGTTGATAGTGAATGCAAATTTTGATTAAACCAAACTAGCAGAATACAAGAGGGATTGCGTCAATGCCAGAATGGTAGACTAATTCGCTCGATTTCGATAAATGGCTTGGAAGGTGAGAAATATACTAAAAATAAAAGAATGATTCAATGCATAATTCGACCGGGGTCTATTACAATGATAAATCAGGTTCTGGCAGTAAACCGTCTAGTATCTTTAGTGTTGAAATAACTATGGTGGTAAACCATCCAATATACAATAATGGAAAGATTAGGATAGAGATTTCTCATACAATAACGTAATTAAGTAATAGCAACAATTTGAATTGTGATAATTTCTTTAATCATTAGCTGTATCACAAAAAGGGAACGTCAATTTGAAAATATAAAATAATCTATCATACCATGATGATTTTGGTAGAACCAGAGGCTTAATTTAATTTGAAACTCTATGGAAACCTATGTTATTGGGTTCCTTGGTTTGGGGCCTCATACCCATTCTTGGAGCGCCCTGGATTCCTAGGGTTTCTTGTGGGTTTGTGGGATGCAAACCATTAGGAAACTTGGGGCGCATGAACCCACAGGGAATTTGGGGCGTCTGAGGCCCTTGCGGGCGCCAACGCCTATGGGGTGCCTAAAGTGAATGCAAAAACTTAAAAAAACTTGCCTAAAAAGTGCCATGAACCCTAAAAATGCCATCTAAAGCCCATTCAACATTGTATTGCTCTCCTCAAACACATTCATCAAGCATATTTTTCCATTTTGAGGGGTTGCTAGTTTTTCGAAGGAGATCGATCAAAGGGTGCAAAAGGATCGAGGATAGCTTGCACAAAGGAGATCTAATCATTTAAGGCAAGCATTGTAACTGATTTTTTAGTTTTTTAACAAATTGTTTCAAGTTTTTGATGATTTTTTAAATTTTTTTTTTTTTTTAAAAGAGAAGAAACAAGTTTTGCTATTAGTTTCAATGTTTTTTGGTGCTCATTTTGAACTTTCATTAGTTTATACTTTATAAATTATACATATTGTAGGGTTGTATTTATTTATTTATTTTGTAATTTAAAGTTTTATAATTTCTTATAATAGCAAAATCAAATTGCAATGTGTTTGAAATGGCCACAAGTTCAAGTTTAGTGGGTATTGATGCAAACAAAAAATTCAAAATTGATCAAGCATCTCCTTTATGGAATTATGTTACGATGCTTGAACAACTTCCATGAGGTGGGGCATTCATTTGGGATTGTGGTGAGTGCGAAGTCCAATTTAGGAGCTTGTATAGTCGAGTGAAAGCTCACTTATCTGCACAAAGTGGGAAAGGGA
Source organism: Sequoiadendron giganteum (assembly GCA_007115665.2). Lineage (NCBI taxonomy): Eukaryota > Viridiplantae > Streptophyta > Pinopsida > Cupressales > Cupressaceae > Sequoiadendron > Sequoiadendron giganteum. The sequence goes on from CM021110.1 coordinate 387,419,131, forward strand.
TTAGAATATGTGAAGGGTGTTGTACCCAAACCGAAATTTTTGCTTCATTAAGGCATTTTGCTTAAAATGGTCTAAACCTTGTAAAAGTGGGGTCAAAACTCAGTTTTTGGGCAAATAAAGTATGGGCTTTTAGTCAGTGTGATGCCAGAAAGATACTGGCCAAATTTGAAAATTTTGAAAATTTTGAAAATTAGGGTTTCTGAAATCTATTTTTAGCTCGAAACCCTAAAAAATAGGAACTTGTCAGAATTGGCTGAAATTAATTTTGATTGGCTTATTTCACATCACAATCACAGTGGTGAAGTCAGTTTTAGTTAAAAGTCAGTTTAAGGTTGGTGGGTAGTTTTCACTTTTTCAGGAGAAAAGTTAGGATCTTCGGGGTCATCAATGGCAGTCGGCCAGTACCAGGTATCAATATCTAAGCCTTGAAACTCAAAGAGGAACGCTCTACGATAAAAGATGTTGGAAATAATGCTTTTTGATGGAGGGGATTTTCAAATTGGCAAAAAGTGCTAAAATATTCCAAGTCTGGGAACTTTTCACTATGTAACGTAGTAGACACTTGCGCAATCAACGTGCAAATCAACTTTATAGTGTCCGTACATGTGAAAATGATGAAGTATAGTCATCCACACACCTCAGCAGTCACAACGCTTCGACATGGTCAACCGCAGTGATGGATACAGCATTTGCAAAGCATAAAATGGTGAAAATCAATGAATTCAAAACAAATCCGCTCCCCTGTAGCCTAGGGGCGCCCTTCCATTTGAAGGTCAAGATTTGAGTGTTTTGGATGAAGGATACATTCATTATGTTCAGTTTTCAGTCAGCTTTCCGATTAGCCATGAAGCAGGATCATCCGAGTTGCAAAACTCCGACAAACGAAGATAGAAGCAGAGGTTACGAAGAGTGTTTTCATCAAGGAGGTAGTCTAGAAATGTAGATCCGCTCCCTTCTAGCCCAAGGGCGATTTTCTTTTTGAAGGCCCAAATCTAGATGCATGTGTGTTTTGATGGTTTCAATCTTTGCAGAATTAGTTTGGCTTTTCAACGAGCTATCAAGCGGAAGCGTATCCAGTACAGAAATCTAGTTATCAATGTTAGAAGTGGAAATTGCAGGTAGGATACATGTCAGAAGAAGTTTTTCAGAATACAAATCCGCTCCCCTATAGCCTAGGGGCGATCCTGAATAAGACCTGTTTGATGGATGAATTTGCAATTGAGGTCTTTTTGAGATCTCTTCCAGTTCAGTTCAGTTTTGCAGTGTACCCGTTCACAAGACGATCCGATGTTCTGAATAACTATGACAGAGGTCCTACCGAGCACGTAAAATAGAGGATGGTGAAGCGTAGCTACACAAAGCTGCACAGCTGTAGGCTAGGGGCGATTCTCCTTTAGGCCTGCCAGACGGGGTTATTTGCAATTACAGTCTTCACAAGACTTGTGTGCAATTACTCAAGCTATCCAACGAGTCTAGCCGACAGCCTCCAGGATTTGGCGAGTGCTCGTACGTGTGAGGTCAAGATGATAATGCTGTGAAGAAGAGCTGATTGAAGGCAGTTCAAAAAATATAATTTTCTTTGAAAAAGGCGATTTTCTTTTAGAGGCCTTAAAAGCAATTTTCTGGCTTCGTCGTCTCCAAGAACATCTTTTGCAAGTTGACCAAACTGTACAGCAAGACAGGCGGCACGCGTATCGGAACATACGAGTTCCCGGTATCAAGGGTCAAAGTATGGTGTTCAGATGAAAATCACACTTTTGTCAAAATGGTGTTTGAGCTATCACAAAATAGGGGCGCTCATTCTTTTGGGGTTCTTAATACAATTTTCAGATCCCTCACATACAGTCATTGGATGCAGAGTACTTCTAGTCATGCAATGAATCCATTATTCAGTCAGTGGGGTTCATTATTCACCATCAGCTGCAGTTTGAAGCATCAGAATGGCAAAAACAGAGAAATGGCTAAGTCTGGAGTCAAAACATCAATTTAATCAAAGGCGCCTAATTTTCTAAGGTATCAGATGATGATTTTAGCAGTTGTTGCTCCTAGCAGACATTTCATCCTTGTCATGCAAGCTTCGCGGTGGATATCTCAGCACGGTCGCAGGATCATTCAATCATCAGGAAATCAGAGTTGAACAGGGTCAGTTGTAACTTTGTAGTCAGCTACAAAATAGGAGATTCTCAAAAATCTCATAACTCTTGCAAATGGACGCCTAGAAGGTCAAATTTCGGTTTTCTAAAATCAGTGAAGTTTGCTGGGCACATCCAAATGCTATTTTTAGCAAAATGATTAAAATTATATTTTTGCATGCAAAGCATTAAAAAGTAACGAATTTCTTCAAAGAGCTAAATATTGGTGCCTCTTTTTAGTTTGCATGTTTTAAATTAAATATTATTTTTGTCTAAGACTCGGAGAGAGTGGCAGTTCAGCTGGTGAAGGGCCAATCAAATCCTTCCTTCACAGTTAGGGTTTGAGCGGGTTCCATGCATGATGGTATGAATTTATCTAGTTATGCAAGCATGGCATTCATCATTTCATTCATCCAGCTTGAGCAGAGGTGAATTCTTCCCAGAGTTGGGCGAATTTCTTCAGCGGTCAATTGTGAAGGCACAAAAAATATTCTTTTGCAGGTACAAGTCAAGATTCATCAGCAAAATTCAAGGCAGAGTGGCGATTTTGACAGAAGAAGATAATAAATAAATAAAAATTAAAAAACATCTTTCTTCTTCTCTAGATTTCTTCCATCTTCTCGTCTTAAAATTTTCTCACATGTTTGAAGAATTGGCGTTTTTGGCAAAACAAATCATCTAGGTTGATTTAGAATTGCTTTCTCAGCAAAACCCATGCGCTAGAATTTTCAAGAAAAATTTGTTCCAGAGCATCAGTTCTTGAGGCTTTGATTTTCTGAAGTGAAATTCCTTTGCATGGTGGAGTAGAAGTCGATATTTTTTGAATCTAACGTTGTGGATTGTCTTAGAAATATCTTCTGGACAAAATCCATATCTCAGATTTTCTCGGGAAAAATGTCTTCACAGCCCCTCAGATCTCAACTGAAAACCTTTTGCATGCGGGCCTAAATCACATTTTTTCACAATTCTGACATTGTGGGTCATCTTAGAATTTGATTCTACATAAAACCCACGTCTCAGAATTTTCTGTGAAAATTGCCCTCCGACAAGCTATTTTTAGCCTCATTAGGAGAGATTTTTGGTTTTTTGGAGAAGTTGTCAGAATATAGCCATGTTCACAGTCAACAGGCGAGTTTTTCAGGATGTAGTTCACGCAGAACGAATTCAAGACCAAGTCAGTCTTAATTCATGATTTCATCAGAAAAGCTGACATTGATTTGTATCAAGCGCATCGGAAAGGTTGACAAGAGTAGTCACTCAAGTTCACATGGTTTCATGTCTCGTATAGCTGATTGTCTTCCAAGGCCAGTTTAGAGGGTTGATACCGTTGGGTTTCTGTGTATGCAGCATGTTCATTTGTATTTCTCACAACCAAAGAGTTCGCAGTTTCATCATGCAACACTCTTCCATAAAGAAAAGCATGAAAAACGTGAGAAGCATCAAGCTGCAGAGGAAACAGTGGCCATCACTTCAGTTACAAAGCCGCCATAGTTACCAGCCAGTGAAGGGCCAGTTTAAGTATACAGAGATTTTTAGTTTTGCTTGAGTTGCTAAGAAGCAGTGAATTGATAGTTGAGACATGTGACGACCTCTAGATGGTGATGCAGTCACTAACCTCGTGGAGGGGTTACTTGCTCGAGATCAGGGTCAATGAACTTCAGTTCAAGGCGTCCCACCTTTTCCAAGATAGACATTAGACATAGGAGTTAAACTCGAGGCTTCTTTCCGAGTTAACTGGTTGTTACACATTGCATGTATGTCTTTCTTGGAAACATCTATGTACACTTGGAGCTTAGATCAAATCTTTCAGTTAACTGATGATAGCATTCCAGTTGACTTGCTTTCAATAAGGACGTGCATGTTGCACCTTGTCCATTTAGATTAGATGTTTCAGTTAACTGATGGTAGTTTCCCAGTTAACTGTGTAGGTTCATTCAATTAGGTTTAGAGAATAAGATCTTGCATGTCTTGCAAGACTATAGTTGACTCAAGGTGATTTTAGGGTTGCCTACACCTTGATGTCTATAAATAAGAGCTTTCAGCTCATTTGTAATTAGCTTTTCCTGGTGATAGAGAATTGCTGCGTTGTCGGCAACATGCCTATTCTCAAGATTGGTTCACCCTTGTAAATTAGAACTTTTGCTTGATAGCATACATGCTGCGCCTACCTTGCCTGTAGTATTGCTATTATTGTATCTGTTTAAAGAGTGATTGTTGTTATAATAAATTGTTGCGCCTACCTTGCCTTCATGTTATTGTCATGGTGTTTATTCGATCTTAGTTAAATGGGGTTGCTGGTTTGATCGTTATTGCATGCGTATTGCGTCTATACAATATACTGTCCCAGTTGCTTACCTTGTGTTTTGTTTATCATGGGCCTATTCAGAAGAGCAAATAGTTGCGCCTACCTTGCCTTCATGTTGCGAAATTGTACTTAAAGCTTATCGTTTGATGTGTGTGATAGTAGACTCATTCAGCCAAGCAGATAGTTGCGCTTACCTTGCCTTCATGTTGTGAAGTTGTACAAGGTTTACCGTTTATTTGTTTGTTTTAATAAACTTCTTCCCGGATTAGCAAATAGTTGCGCCTCCCTTGCCTTCATGTTGTGAGCCTGCACCTGAAGTTTATCGTATAATACATTCCTGCTCCATTTCCTCATGCTCTGTTTCTTGAGGAAACTGGATAGATTTAAAGAAGTTTGCTTAGTTGTAGTTACATGATCTGCGAAACCAGAAAATACTTAGCTGCAACGTTCTAGGTTTTCTTAACCTTGTGCCTCTACCAGCTGAGAACAAAAAGATAGGACATTAGTTTAGTTTTCTATTTCATGCATTCCAGCACAACGAGGGAGCTTCCCCTCCTAATTTGAAGAGCACTCATTGCGTAGTGTGCATAGCTGTACGTACAAACTCACACTCCAGAGGTGTTAGTTCTTACGCCAACAAAGGGCAAAATAAGAAGGGGTTGCCAATGGAAAAAAATATGGCATTCATTAGAGAACAAGAACAAGTTGATGCTGAGTGAAAGAACAAAATTAAGATCTCATCCTTTAGCAAAGAGAACATCAATGACTTTACACTAAGTCACAAGGTTCGGCAAACTTCAAGCGTGGAGTTTGAATTTTATTGAATCTGATTTTTTTTTTGAAATTTGCCGCATTTTTTTGTACAGAAAAAGCTTTGTTTTTTGCATTAAAATATATTATTGAATTGTCGTAATTTTTCTGCCACGGTTTTATTGGGTTTTCCTGTCGTGATACATTTCTGAACTTCATTATTGGATGGCCGCAATCTACAATTTCTTCGTCCCGTGGTAGAGGAAGCCCGAATAAATTTGGCCATTGGGAAAGTGACGCGAGAGTGTTTGTCTTCTAGGCCTCTCGAATTCGAGGTGATGAATCCTCAATTTATAACAAAGAAGAACAGATACGCCTACATGTCTTTGGGCACACCGCTATTGAAGATATTCAGAGTTGTTAAGCTCGATTTGGAGCATGGAAGAGATTGTGAGGTTGCACCGTAGGTGTATGGCGATGGGTGCTTTGGCAGTGAGCCCTTTTTCATGTAGCGGACTTTTTACTTGAACGCGGTAGAGGATGATGAGTACCTGGTGGCCTACACTCACAATGAAACCACTGGACTCTCCCACTTTGTGGTGATGGACACGTAGTCTCCAACGCTACAGATCATGGCCTCTGTTGATCTCCTGTGAGAGTTCCCTACGGTTTTGATGGCCTCTTCGACTAGTCCATATCTGTCATTGTTGCCTGCCAATTTTTTTTTGTTTCTGTCTATTGTTTTTCTTTTTCTTCATTGGTTTTAATTGTTTTTATTTGCTTTTTCCGGATTTTCGTTTTTTATATAAAGTTTATGAATTGCGATATAGTTTTTTATTTTTATATAATCATAATTATTAATAATGTTATAAATTTATAATAATATAAATTATAAACTATAAATTATATTATATTAAAAAAATTGTTATGACTTATATTTATTAATATATATATTTAAATTTTTAATAATATAAATTTAAAAATGTAAAAATAAATTAAATATATACTGTTAAAAATTTAATATTAAATTAAATTAAATATAATTAAATTTTATTAAATTAAATTGTTATATAATAATATAACTTTATACTATTCTGTGATATATTTTTATTTTTTATAATATGTTTATAAAATCAATGTTAAACTATTTTGAGAATTTTGTGGATATATCTTATATTTTAAAAATAAAATTTACATAAGGCGAATTTAATGCCAATTTTTTTTTTCGATTTTTTTCCTTGCCAAACTTCATCCGAATTTCAATGTTGCCGAACTCAAATTCAAACCTCATGACTTAGACTTTACCTAGACATTCAGTAATGGCCTCTCAACATCCTTTCTTGGAGACACCCTATATCCAAGTAGAAGATCCCACTCCTTCCTGGAAAAGAGGCCCATTGGATAAGGCATTTCAAATTGAAGCAAGAGACATTGTAGAGGAAAAAGTTGCATGTTGCATTTAGACCAATGGTCTTCCTTTCAACTTGGTGAGATCACCATATTAGCGTGTAATGGTGGCGGCAATCAATAGTGCACCTTCTGATTTCATAGGTCCTCGGTATGAAAAGGTGCGCACCACCTTATTAGTAAGAGAATTTTTTTTGTAGAGACATCACTCAAACCAATTATGGATCCTTGGATTGAAATAGGAGTGTCTATTGTTTCTGTTGGATGGAAAGATTGCAAAAACTGACCTTTAATAATGTTATTGCAGTGTTCCCCAAAGGGCCAATGTTTTTGAAGGCAGTTGATTGTGAGGGGCAAATCAAGGATGCAAAATTCATTTCTAAAATTCTCATTGAGTCCATAGAGATGGTGGGTCCTGAAAATGTTTTTCAAATCATTACGGACAATGCAAAAAATTGTAGGGCTGCAAGTGCTTTGGTTGAGTAAAGGTATGAATACATTTTTTGGACACCATGCACCATACACTCCCTTAACTTGGTGATGCAAGCAATTGGCACTCAAATAGAGTGGGTGAAAGCTATATACCAAGAGGGTGAGGAGATCCAAATGTTTGTGACAAACCACCATATGTCACAAAGCATTTTCACAACTTTCTCGAATTTGGAATTGTTGAAGATAAATTTAATTTAATTATTTAATTTTATTTATGCCATGTAATACTTAAATAATATATTTAAATGTGTTATTAACTTATGTTTTACATGATCCTAGGTTGTTGAGACCTGATTTGCATCACATACAATCCTTTTTAGACAACTTGTGAAGGTGCGAGAGGCATTGGGTGCCATGGTTATTAGCAACCAATGGAGTATTTGGAAGCAATCAAGTTCAAAGAGGGCCCAAAAGGTCAAGTAAAGAGCTGTAAAGAGCTGTATGGGAGAGTAAGGGGCTGCAATCAGGTTTATCTGGTTCAGCAGCGATCCATTGTAATATAAATACTTCTTGTTTTGAATGGTACAATTAATACAACCCAGCTTCATGCCAAATTGCTGGTTACAGTTGACAACAAGAGCAGTTACCAATATTAATCCAGAATGATGACTGAAAGCCCAACGCCCAGTACAAAGAAAATCATGCTCAACTTTGGTTGTATGGACATGACAGATGAAATAGTATGGCCTGGACAGGGGAATAATCTTTGACAAAAATCTGCACTGAAATTTAATTAATACCAGGAAATGAATATAAAATTTGACTTCACAAAGATCTCACCCATCTAGTATTGTACAGCCAAAGTAGTGTGCAGGTTGGTACGACTCGTTATGGCATTTGAACATTGCACTCTTTTCCCTCAAGGGTGCAGCCTGTACATAATGTGAATGATAAACCAACAACAAGCAATAGCAAAGATCTCTTCCGCTAGCTATAGGAATGGAATCATGCATTTGTACTGCCTAGTGTGGCCTTTTGAAACAGTCCAGCCCAAAAGATACCTTGTACTTGTATGGCCAGGCAAGGAATAATATTGTCTGTAGATTATTAGTCAGTCCAAAATATGGAAATAGAGATCAACAATAATAACAGACCAGTATGGTACAAAATTTAGAAATCAACACATCAAAAGTGGAAATCATCAAACCCTGAAAGATACCCTCTCAATTTTTTCTTCATTTTCAATATCAAATACAATGTAACCATGCACCCGTTAAGGTTAGCTCCAAAACCAAAACGATGCGGAATAGTAACTCTAACCAAGAATGCGCCCTAAGATCCGATGAGGGAGGAGGGGCGGGCATATGGTCAGAGGATCCCTAGGATCTAATTAACTCAATAATTGAACTGATTACAATTGAGAGAGAAGAATTAAACTCAACACCAAGAATGTTCACCAAGATCCTTGGAAGGCGAGGTGATAGCATACGACAGAGTACTAATTATAAAACTGAAAAGAACTTAGGCGGATAACCAGCCATGAGAGTTTTTCCACACTTCCACTTAATCAGTGGGGGGAATGAAATTACAAATAAACAATTCATCTGCTGCGGCAGGCATCCACTCAATAGTGGGAATTCACCATTTGACAGTGGGTACAAGAGAGCTTAAACAATTCGTTTCTCCACATTGGCGGTATACCATCCAGGGGTGCTTAATGTGAAATTAAAGAAATAAATGCAGCAATAATAGACTGGAACAATACTATTGTTTACAGTCTTACAATATGAAAAAAAGCTGCAAATTACATGAATATTACAATAAATTTCAAGCACAAAGATACTGGATGATTCCACATTAGATATCTACTAAACTTGATGAAGAAAAGACTAGAAATTCAAACTGAAACAAGTCTGATATAAAATCTGCAATTTTGGAAATGAATTACCAGCAACTGCAAACTCACTTAAATGCTCATAACTTCACCAAATTACCTCCGAATTGACTGAAATCTTTTGCAAAGGCTCTCTAGGAGTATGGCGCCCAATAACAAATCAGAAAACAACATCAAATCCTCCTCATTTATTTCGCAAGAATCCCAATGTGCTCTAAGAGGGTACAGCCTGGCTAGATGGGCAATTTTGCTCTTAAAAATCAGGTTCTTTGAAATTAAATCTCAGCTTTCATGGAAAGGGTCACCCGTGGTCAACAATCACATAGCACAAATGCCCATAATGAAATAAAATTTATTCACAAAGCTGCTAACAAAATTCTATTTCAGCTGTATGTGAACCAACAACATTAAAACTGGAAATTCTCACCAATATCTTCACTTTGATGCACAATATGCACTTTTGGATGAAGCACATTCTCAAACAACCATCTAGGGTACCATAGTTTCAGGCCCGAAGAATGGAGTAAACTTGCTAAGCTTTCCCTTAGCCGGATTCTGAAATTAATTCAGTAGCATAACTTTACAACATTTTCCAAGATCATAAATGAGAGAGCAAAGGCCTTCTTTTATAAGTTTTGAGGTGACCCTTCAGCTTCTCCATAAAAAAGTCCCTTTCTTGCTCTTGAAAATATTTTAATTTTTAAAATATTTCTTCCCTCTTATTTTGGCGTCCAAAATTTAGGGAGATAATAAAATTTTAATAAAATAATAACCATCTCCAAAGTGGCATCCCATCCTTCAAATAAATAACTGACTTTAGAAATATTAAATATTTCTTTTATCAGACGTCGTCCCTTTTATGACCACTTTTAAAAACAACATGAAGTTATTATGCTAGGCCAAGGTCATAAAATATTAAAATCATTAAATGATTTAAATAAATCATTTATTCACAAATGCACCTCAAAAAGCCAAATTAGGGAAATCTCAACTGCTCCGCTCAAAGTGAAAAGCTTACTGTGCTGTGGCCGACTAGAGTCTTGCTAAAAATAGAACTTACTAAAAATAGTAATTTCTGAAAAGTTACTCCGCTCACTTTGCATGTCATACCATTGTGAAGCTCTCAGAAAACCCAGAAAGAATCCTCACTCCAAATCTCAAAACTCCAATGTGTTGGCTAAAAACAACAAGTTCCGGAAAAGGTTGTCTGATGGAGATGCATGTCACACCATTCCGAAGCTCTCCAAAAACCCATAAAACATCACTGGACATGCATCAGAAACTCATACATGCAAACCCTCAAAACTGCTCTAGAATCCCAATAGCATAGGAAACCCTAATTTTACCTCTATCAAACCTACGAGCTTCCGAAAATAGGCTATCAAGCATTGAAGGGTGAAAGGAAAAAATGGGGACATTACAAACCCACACACGAATTGGATACTAAACTAATTAGCTGAAGCACATTGCAATCCTTATATGGAACTGCACTTAAAACTAGGAGGGTTTTTGTTGTCGAAGCTTACAAATTCAGAGGGTTTTTCTCTTTGTGAAGAAATGAAGAAGAACGCATGTTCATTTTTGAGAAACAAAATTGTTTCAAAACAAAAGAAGACCTTTTTCCAAAAGATTCATCCAATTTATAACGTTTTATGGGGAAATAAAATAATATTGTTTTCTTTTTTTGACAAATATTGCTCACAATTATTTTTTATGAGGAAATAAAATATTATTAATTTCTTTTTTGACAAATATTACTCAAAATCTATGTTATTGGTTCAAGTATGATCCGTTTCAGGTTTGGATACTGGTCTAGTGTGGGCAGGGTTTGGGATTTGGCTTGTGGGTTTGTTCTAGGAGAACTTGGGAGAACCCATGACGAATGTTGATGTATTTTTAGAATTTATTGCAGCCCACAACAATTTGGCCCATTTTCTAAATTATTTTTTGCTTTTTAAGACTACTTTTGGAATCCCCTTTTCGCAAATGTTTTTTTTGTCTTTTATATCACGTCATTTGAATTTTGCATTCATGTTTTGAGGAAAAGATTCGAATGTTGTGCAAGAAGTGGCAAAGACCTAGTAGGTAAGCAAACCCACTTCCTTACCGTTGAAAAGTACTAGTGTGTTTTAAAGTGGGAACAACTAAGAACCAACATAACTAGTAGACCAAGAAGCATAATGTTAAATCAAGTCCTAGTCAATGGCTCTCTTTGATCAAGTGAAAAGGGAACAACTTTAAAGAGATAAATGGAGTTGGTCGTCCCTTCTCGCCATTTGCCTTGAATAGCTTAGAAAAGGCATTTGTAGGTGTGTAATGTCCTCATTTTTGGCTTCTCTTGCATTGCAATTGGCATTGACCTTCTAAGTGTGTCTCAGCATTATTAGGAGTTATTTGATGTTTACAATGAGCTCAGGTGGTTTGGAGGATTCATATGCCACTTTCAGATATGATTTCCGGCTTCCGATGTGGTCTCCAAGATTTTTGGAGGGAGTATCTATTTTTATTAAGTCACCTGGTTGGGTCTGTTTATCATCTTTCATCATCGGGATCACTCCTGCACAATTAGTTTTTAGGTCCAATGCATTCCGGTTTTTAGTTCCAATGCATTTCGGCCATTCCCGCTAATTGGGTGTAATATTGAGCTATATTTAGTTAATTTTACTAAGGTTGCCATTTTAATTAAAATATTTAATCGAGTACCTCAGTATTATAGTTTGTTGGAAAGAGAACGAAAAGATTTAAATGATGGGACGCTTAAAAGTGACATTTTAGTGCCAAAAATGTTTCAAAAGTAAAATACATCACTTTTTGGAGCTAAATGGCTCAATAAATTGTTTTTACAAGGGAGTTTTTTGGAAAGTTACCTAAAAAGCATATAAAAAAGGGGATTGAGAGTTCATTTGGTATTATGGAGATTATTACTTTCTCTTTGATGAGACCTTTGTGGTTTGGGACATTGAACTCTGTTCATATCAACGGTCTTGGGGACGAAAAACCTCTCGCAGATGATTAGCCTCGGTGGTGAAAGATCCTCAATTAATTCAATGTGGCTCATTTGGAGTTCGAAATTGTGCGGAAAAGAGATTTGCAAGTGGTTCTACATAGGAACTACGCAGAAGCTTAATTGTTTAATATTTCTCTATTACAGGGCCAAATTTGAGGAGGATATCATGGGCAGATTTGTGAGAGGATTAACAGCAGATTAGAGCAGCAAACAATTGCAGATTTTCACGCGCATTTGCTGGCTGTTCATTCCCTTTTGCTCTCCGTACAACTCAGACTTAGACGTGGGAGTTTGTGGGTCCAAGCGCCTAGGGTTTGGAGGGACTATTTGTTGGTTTTGAGGTGCCTAGGGTTGCTAAACACTTCGGTATTAAGTTCTGGGTGGAGATGTGCAGATTTGAGGTATTGTGAAGCCATTTTCAAGACCTCTATTCGCTGTTCTAGATTTATTTGACACTTATAATAATAATCACTTAAAACACCTTTTTTAAATAATTAAATACAAGTTGTCTTTTAATTTTTACTTTTGAATCTTAATTTAATAATTCAATTAATTTTCCCTTTTTCTACTATCCATTAGCCTATTGTAAAAATTATGGAAAATAGGCCAAGGGTCCAGCAAACTTACACTTGAGAAGGGGATACGACAAACAATTACAAATCAACTCATGTTCTTCAAATCAAGGATATGAATATTAAAGTTCAAAGTCATTAATGTTCAATGACAAATATCTTGTGATCTTTCATGATATTAGGTTTGAACCATTCCTTCATAGAGTTAGATGGCAATGAGAATCTTGGGCAGCACATTTGTCTGAGCTTGATGGTGGTTTGCATTGGGAATTTCTAGTGTGTAGGTATCTTCGCATCCAAAGTCATTTTAATTCATGGCTTCAATTTATTTTAGGTTTTTCATTCCTCAAGTAGCGCTTTTCAGTTGGAATTGTCAGTTATGTTTTCAAAGTAGGGATTCTTATAATTTTATTGCTCTAGGAATTATACTTAAGTTCCTTTGTCTTGTGGATGGCTAGGGGATATTTTCTCCCAATCTCCCATCTCCAAGATCTCTGAAATGTTGGGGATGCTAGTTTGATCTGGGGAATGTGTCGCCATGCCATGCTTGTTTTTGTAGTCGGTGTACAATGTCTATTATTATGCTTCGGTAATATTAGTTATCCGACTATGTATTAATTGTTTGTTGGCTTTGGGTAGTTATATGCGTTGGTTGGTTGACGGTTGTGTTCTTCTTGGCAACCGTTGGGCTCTTTAAATACATTGTGTATCGTCAAGGAGAGTAGTATAATCTAGTTGGATCAACTCTGATCCTTGGCTAACCATCTCTAGTCTTTGTCTGTAATAATTTCATGACAAATAAATATATATTTTATGCATGTATTTGGAACACATTGTCATCTCCATTATTAATTCATGTATTTAAATTATTAGACAGAGAAACACACATTTGGCATTGTTGCCTTGAAGAAATCGGGTCAGATTTGAGAGGTTCATGCCCTTAGACCCCAATAAAGGCAGGAAGAGACCACAATGTGGTCAATATCAAGAGATTAGGTGATCTTTAAGGATCATCGAACAAGAGAAGAAAGGAGATAACTGAGAGGTGAAGTTGTAGAAGGTGAAGGGTTTCTGAGGTAAAGCCTGAGACCACATGAGAGCAGAAGTTGAAGTGTAAGCAGAAGCCGTAGTCAGGAGAGAAAGAGAACTTTCATGACAAGAGAACGAACCAAGGGAAAGTGGGAAGAAGTAGCATGACACCTACCATTCCTTGACGAAGCATACATGGACCTCTCCAACCTTGCCAACTAAGCCGGAGAACCATTTGGACCATCAACGACAAACAAAGGAGAAAGCGAAGAAGAACCCACCAATCTTGCCATTAGCGAACTGTTGGGACCATCACCTTCATACAAAGGAGGATCATCGTTGGGTGAACAAGGTTCGCCGTTAGGCGCAAGGGAAGGTGAGGGAGAACCTAGCAACCCGACTGTCAGAAAACCATTCATACCATCGAAGTTGAGCGAAGGGGAAGATGAGGGAGAACCTACTGATGGTTTGACAGAGACCATATGTTAGATTGAAGACTTGACATTGACAAAAGAACTAGACATTGGAAGATCGGAGTTGTAATGTCCCCATTTTTTGTGAGCATCAGAGTTCGTAAAGATTAGCCTATCACTTGACCCTCGTAGGCTAACAATTATGGATAGGGGGTCTTCTGTAGCAAGTCAACCGGTGATTAGAGACATTACTCCTCAGCTGGATTCAGGTTTTGGCCTTTGCACAGGTTATTTGACTTAGATTGGCACACTTACTATTTATAGTAAGTCACTGTTCAGGGTTTCTATTTTTAGACGAGCATCCGATCACATGGAGAACAGGGAGAGTCAACTCCTAGCTCAGACGACTTAGCAATCAGACAAGTACATCAAGAGATATTAAAGTTGAAGTGACTTAAGTGATTTATTTAATATTTTAATATTATTAAAAAGTTATAAAGTAACTTTATAATAATAAAGTCACTTTAATATATTAAAATGTGTAAGTGAATAATTTAATGTGGGAATAAATCTTTTATCCCACATTGGCAAGGAAGGTGTTTGAGGTCTCCTAAGGAAAGAATAAAAAGAGAGGGTAGGAGCTCATTCTTGGTATCCAGCTGATGAATATTATTTTGATTGATTTTTATTGTGGAGCCTAGGGCTTTCGCAGTTTCCTTCTTTGATCATAGAAAACAAAAACTTCCTATTGATAGCATAACTGAGGGAGTGAAAGATCTCTTGAAGGGTTGCAGATTGAGGAGAGGATAATTCAGTCCTTTCATTTGTGCAAATTGGTGAAGTTCATTTGCAGGTTTGGAGTTTCAGTTGGAAGTAAAAAATTGGAGAAGAAATACAAAGAATACAAGGGTTTGATGCATATCTACCTGCAGATTACAAAGGCATTGAGGAATATATTTATTGCTGGTCGCTACAGTAATGCTACAGTAATGCTACAGTACACGTGAACAATGTTGTGCTACAGTGCCGAGCTACAGTACTGCGCTACAGTCTGATTTAATTACCAGTCATTTCTAGAAATTCTGATATAGTATTTCAGTCACATAAGTCATTCATGAAGGTTTAATATGCATCGATTTCATTGGAAGGCTTGGGCGATTATCTCATAGGAGCTTGGCAATGACATTTGGACATGATTAATTGAAGTTGCAGCTGTCTACAATTGATTAACAGAGGACTGATATAAAAACAGGGGCGGCTCATGCTAAGCCAAGTTTGATTTGAAGACAAGCTTTCATTCATTGCAATCAGGGGACTACGTCTTCCTCCAACATAGGCGATCTTTGTACTAGGTTCTTGCATATTCATTTAGCTCATATTTGTATTAAGGTTTGTTGTAGATGTACATGGACATTTATATCAGACATTGACATTGTATGAAGATAATGTTATGAAGCCAAGAGGCTTGGCTAATCCTTGATTCCTTTGTATGCACATTGTCAATCAATAAAGGGGAGATAAGTTGCTAGTCTAGTGTTGATGTAATGTTCATCTTGATTCAAGCAATAGTTTGCATACCAACTGTTTGTTGTAATACTAGTTGGCTGTAGGTGATCATTTCTCATGTTTAGATCATATTTATGCATTGTAAATTACAAAAATTAGTGCACATCCATTCTAGGACATTGCTTAGACATCTTAGGGGTAATTTGCAAGCATTAGAACACTCTTTGAAATCATTTTCAAGCGAACATATCAGACCAGCAAGCTAGAAGATTGCATGTGAATTGTTTGACAATATTTCATGAACCTATAATCAGCTTTTTGAAGCCAGATTGAGGAAGGCTCTCCACAGAAGACGAGGGAGAACCTATTGATGGTTTGACAGAGACCATATGTTAGATTGAAGACTTGACATTGACAAAAGAACTTGACATTGGAAGATCGGAGTTGTAAACACTAGGACAAAGGGAGCATCAGAAGGACCTCAAAGGTAGCTTGAAGGTGTCGAATGTTGAGGAGGCACGAGTAGAGGATTGCGGCATACCCAAGAGTGCAATGAACGCACTAGAACGCATGAAACAAAACTGTCCAAACAGGTTATTGACACAGAAGGTGCATCGGAGTGGTAAGACATGTGAGTCAATTTGGGTTGCAAATGATCAAGATGACAGAGCATATTGTTTGAGAGCATTTCCAACGACTCTCAGAGGCATAGTGATTGTTTGGTATACATAATTAGATGTAGTTCAGAAAGCTATATGGGATGCATTAAAAAGAGCATTCCGTGAAGAATTCAAACTTTTGAGATTCAACAGCGAAATCATAGCAGAGATATACAACATGAAGCAGGGAAAACATGAAAATGTGCGAGCCTATAATTGTAGGTTGAAGGAGTTACTGGTGAAATTAGAAATCCAACCAGTCGATGGACTAAAGAAAAGATGGTTCATTGAAGGATTGATTTCTTTGCTGGGGAAGATACTGAAAGTAGTGCCTCTGTCATCATACGCCGAAGCCTACTATCGGGCAATGGACATAGAAAGTGAAGCTAAAATGTCCTCGTGCATTAAAAGAAAAGCATAGGAAAATGGAAGTTTAGATGTCAATCGTAAGGATGAATCAGGAATGGTACAAGCACTCTGGAGGGACATGCTCTTGATGATGAAAGACGTGAAGGCGGAGAAAGAAATTAACAAAGAAACTAACGAAATATGTTGTATTGAATGCAAAATTGAGGGGCACAGAAAAGATAATTGTCCTAAAAAGAGGTTTTGTGAGATTTGCCAGGTTATGGGTTATTTAGTAACAGAGTGCATATACAATTTGAAGACCAAGAGTACACAAGCAACTCTTTACAAGGGGAGGAGTCCACTCCATCGATTGCACATAATACATCTTCAGGTAGTTATCGAAATCAAAGAGGAGGACAAAGCCAAATACAATATGACCCTAAAGAACGCCCTATCATACAATGTGGAGAATGTAGCGAATGGGGAGGCTTTGCAAGAGATTGTCAGAACAAGCAAGATAAAGTGCAATTACTGTGCAAATGGTGTGGAACTAGAAATCAGGAAAACATTGAATGTCCAAAGCACAAGGCTAGTGTCAATGTGATTGATGTAAGGTACTAAATTATTTTTCATTACTAGTGTCTAAGCAAAGAATGTCGTGTATTTGGACCCATGTATAGAAAAAGAAAAGTTTTGTGAAGCAAGGGCCAAACAAGAGAATGCTATGGACAATGAACATTGCCACTCACATGCAAATGAAAGTATGGTAACAAACCTATTACAATTTGAGAAAAATATTGCACGACAAGTACTTCAAGCTACTGTACCAATTAAAGTAGTTGATTTATTACAGAGTATTCTTGAACTTCAAAATACTATTGTATTGGGTGAGAATGAGACAGTGCATGCTATGGCCCAATTGGAACCTGGTGAGAATAAAGAACCAATAATTGAACCTCCGCTATCAAGCGACCAAGTGATTGATCCAATGCTATTGACAATTAACCAGTGATCCATGGGGATCCGTCCCCCTCAAAAATCTTGCCGTTTCTGAGACAAGGACGTTTCCGAGACTCAGAGACAGCGGGGAAACGTCCCCCCACTACCCCCTCGTTTCTCCACTACCTCCAAGACATCTCTCTTTTGAGGGGAATTTTGGACGTCGTTGAGACTTCCAGACGTCCCCCAAAGTGCAAGAAACTTCCCGGCGTCTTCCTTAAAAATGCTATAAAAAATGTTTTCTTTTAGAAAACAAAAGTAAAATTTATAAATTTAAAATTTTAAAGTATTCTTAAAAGCCTAAAGGGCTAAATTGACCATGCCTTTGACTTTTTCCTCTATTTTCATTTTGCTGTACATAGTGCCTTGCGTCTCATTGACCGCAACACAACTACATACAAGGAGAGTCTAGGAGCTAGATGGGATGTAGAGCTAGAAGAGCCAACACAGATAGATGATGATGCTACATAGATAGGGCTGGTTGGTATTGGTTTAGATGAGCTTGAGCATTTGGGGTCTAGCAATTCCAGTGATGAGAAGATTGAGATTGAGCTTGGGGATGATTAGATCATTAGAGGCATAAGGCCATTAGGCATTTACTATTTAGTATTTTGTTTTTGAAGTTTGAAGTTTGAATATTGTTGATTGTAATTATGAATCATGATTATGAAATTCAAATTATGAAACATCTAGTTCTTGTTCCAATGTTTATTAAGTATATTTTCAATTTGATTTTCAATGTTCACTAGTTCAATGAAATCATTGCAATGTGTTTAAACTTTAAACTTTACTCATTCCTTAGGCTTCTACAGCTATATATCTTTTTATAACTAATTTTTCAAGTGCTAAATGTATTTGAGCACACCGCTCCCTCGCCACCCCCCTGACGTTGTCCCCCCGCCGTCCCCCCATCTCCCTCAAACTTAGATCCCCTGCCGTTGCATCCCCAAAATGCGTCCCCTGTCGTTCCCCCGTCCCTGTCCCAGAAACCTTGTGGAACATTGGAATTAACACAACAAAGAAACCAACAGTGATGAATATGGAGATCCTTGGAAGGAATCTCACCAATAAAATTATTGATGGTGGGTCGGGCGTGAAGGTACTTCCAGAAGACACTCAGAGAAGTCCTGTCAAGCCAACCCTTTGGCCGCCAACTTTTTAATTGGTGGGTGCAAATCAACAAGGTATTAAGGTACTTGGAGTTTTAATGGGACAAAAGGTAATTATTGGAACTCAAACATTTTTGTTGAACTTTGTGGTCATCTCATTAAGGAAGAAAGTGTACAACACATTGTTAGGTCCATAGTTTGCGGACTCGCCGGACTCGGGAGTCCGTTGGCCAGCCGAGTCGACTCGCCACGGACTCGGGAATCGATTGCAGGAGAGTCCTGGGTCGGGACTCTCGAGTCCGACCTCAAGACTAGGCCAAGTCCTGAGGTCAGACTCGGGAGTCCCGACCCAAGACTCTTCTACGCGGCTGGGAGTCAAAATGGGTTAAAAACCCATGTTTTTTTAAACTTTTTCTTTCATTTTAACATTCAACTTTGTGAATTTCAGGTCTGCAAATTGATTTCAGATTGAAAGAAGCCAAGAGAACGAGCTATAAAAATCAAAATAGAGCTAGGTAAGTGATCTAATAATTCTTTTTTTTTTTTGTTTTCTTGCATTCAAAATAAAAAAAATCAAGAAAAATAAGGGGAAATGCTGCCAATTTTTTTCTATTTTCCTTAATAGCCTAATTCCTACTATTTCTAGCTTGGTTTTGCATTCTTTTTTTTTTGCAAATGTTTGAAACTTTGAATCACATTTAATTGCTGATTTTTTAGAAAACCCTTGCTGATTTTCTTTTTTTCATGTTGAACTTGAAACAACAATGTCGTCTTCAAATCCAAAGGGAACGAGAAAAGACCCTGCATGGAAGTATGGAATACTAGGAAATAAAAAAGGTGAAGTGACATGTACTGAATGCCAGAAATGGATGACAGGAGGAGCAAACAGATTAAAATACTACCTTGCAAGAATACCCAGGCAAAATGTGGAGAGGATTTGATGGGGGTAAGTCCTCATTTTCCAATAGAGTTGAAGGGGAGAGGATTGTTGCCATAGTTTTTGATGAGACATTCATAAAAAATGGAGAGGAGTTGATGGGGGTAAGTAGCAATCACATAAAAAAAAATTATACATGATAATCTTTTTGCTGTTTTTATTTTTTGAGGGGTTAATTTTGTTATAATTTAACATTTGTTTTCATTTTTTTAGGTGACAAAACCTTTGGTGAGGGTTCTTCGTATGGTGGATGGAGATGGCATGCCAATGGGTTTCATCTATGAGGCCATGGATAGGGCCAAAGAGGCCATATCACATGACTATGGCGGCAACAAAAGGAAATATGAAATCATATGGCTCATCATTGATTGGAGATGGACAAACCAACTCCACCAGCCGATTCATGCCTTTGCCTACTTCTTGAATTCGAAGTTCTACTTCTTGGACACATTTAAGGCGGATGAGGAGGTCATAAAAGGTCTTGTCACTTGCATTGATAGGTGGTGCCTGATCGTGAGCTAAGAGATAAGGTGCTTGATGAGTTGGAGGTGAGATTTGTTACATCTTATTTATGAATTTGCAATGTTGAGCCTTGACTCTCTATGAATTTTCAATATTTGATTTACTTTTTCTTTTATCTATTCAAGGTCTACAAGGGTGCAGAGGGTAGACTCTTTTCCTCCCAACAAGCAATTGAAAGGAGAGGAAAACAACAACCAGGTAAAAAATGAAATTAGAAACTTGATTCTTACATATAGATTTTTTACTTTATTCTTATTTCTTAATACTTATATTTTTTAAACATGTTTTTGTAGATCTATGGTGGGAGAACTATGGTGCTAGCACACCAAATCTTCAAAAGCTAGCCATACGTGTCTTATCGCAGCCATGCAATGCTTCTAGGTGTGAACACAATTGGAGTTTATTTGAGAAAATTCACACAAAGAAGAGAAACAGGTTGACTCAGCGGCGCGTAAATGATTTAGTTTTTGTTCGGTACAACCTTCGCCTTCAAACTAGAAAGGTGGAGGGTGTTTCACACGAGTCCATCGACTTGAATGACATTGATCCATATGGTGAATGGACTATTGATGAACAAAATGATGAGGCTGATGTCTTCCTTACTGATGAGGATCTTGTTGAATTAGAGAGAGCAGCAACAGAAGAAGAAGCAACAAGATTGGATGCCATGGAGGATGACGAAGACACATTTGAATATCATGTTTCCCTTGCTCGATCTCCTAGTCCTCGTTTGGATACTATAGCACAGGCACCTTCTAGTTCTAGGCCTCCAAAATTGAGTACCATTAGGAGGGGAAAGAGGAAGATGTAGATTACATGTGGTTGTTAATATTTTCCTCTTTTTGACATGATTATATGTAAACATTTATAATCTTATGATGCTGTTATACATTGAAACTATGAGTATTTGATGACTATGAATGATTAAATTTCAATTATTGAGTGTTTGATGATCATATGACATGTGTAATCTTTGAATTATGAGTGTTTGACAATCAAATTAGGCTCTTATGTTCTCTAAATGCATTGATTTGTTCTTGTTTTTTTTGTAAAACTACAGTTTTTTTTTTTTGCCGAGTCTTTTCTCAAGTCCGTCCCGAATCCCGAGTCCCGAGTCCAAGTCATATATTTGGGCTGCCAAGTCTGCGGCGACTCCGAGTTTGGAAACTATAGTTAGGTCGGGTTGGTTGGTACCAACCAAAGTCAATCACAATTGGAAAAAGAATACAGTCATGTTTAGACTATGAAACAAACTCTCTTCCTGGTCTATTTCACTAGCAAATGGAGGACTATCAAGTATTTCCGTCGACTTGTAATTTTATTGAAGCTAGGACTCTCAGTGAAGAGCAACCAATGAAAATCGATATTGAAAAGTTGGATTGTTTATGCGTGTGGGATGCAGTCCATGGTTGACAAAAGACAAAAGTTGCAACAAAGGTATTTGACCTTGTAGAAGGCAAAATAATGGACGGTACATCTCAGAATACTAAGCAAAATATTTATGGTGGAGCGTACAAATATGGGTCAATTCAAATCAACTTCACAAAAAAATTTATAGAAAAAGAACAAGAAAAATAGAAAATAAAGAAATAGTGGAAAGGAAGAGGCAAAAATATTATTTGACAATTGAAGGAGAAAATATTAAAATGATTTCGGCGACAATTATTAAAATATTGAGGATAAAAATCAAAGTGAAAACATAGAAAAACATTAAAAAACGGCGAAAATTCAAAATATAAAACAAATTCTAACAAAACCGTATGGAGTACGGGCAAAGGTATCATGTACAACCAAGACAATGAAAGCACCATATGAATTAGAAAAGACACCGTACAATAGAGGAAAATTGATGTTCAGACAGTACAAAGGAGAAACAATAGGAAGGAACGATTAAATCTTTGCACGGTATGATAGGTAAATGGCAACGTACGATTTGTCAGCATCGTACGGAAGGAAGGAGGAGACAATAGTGTATGGTATAGCAGAAATAACACAACTGTATGACCAACATCATTGGCAGTACAAAGGACGAAGGAGATGGTACAAGTACACCCCATACAACCAATGATAGTATGAAAGGTATGGATAACAACGACAATAAATTCAAACCTACAGTCAGTCCCTCAGATTACTGTATGGCCTAGTAAGTCATTAAAATGGTTTAGGGCAACAATCGTCATACACTGCATTCAACAACATGGTATAGTACGACATCCATCAACAATTCTATTCCATTTCATACCATTCATCGGGTCTTTAAACAATTGGCTTTGAAACTACATTGTATGGCCCAAACCCAACACCCACGTCATATGACCATCAACTGTCATACAACAAATTCCTTCCCTAGTTGACATCATACACCAGTTAAATAGTGCAAAATCTCTATTTTTTGGCTCTATCAATATTGTTTTTTGGCTCTTTAAAAATAATGAAAATCAACTTCGTCATGGAGTTCTTTGTGGTTTTGAAGGTCTTAAATTGGGCATTGCCCCTTGACATCGTAGGGGGTGTTGCCCCCAAACCCCCACCACACTCATTTAATTTGCCAAGTACAGTTTGAGTTCGAGTTTGCAAATTACACTTCCAAGTTTGGTTACCGGTCCTTGTCTACAATATCGTCATCAATTTGGCGCGTCTTCCCTAATGTTACTTGATGTTTACTTGTTGTTTGGAAGATGGCTTTTTCTTGTGTGTGTGTGTGGGAGAGGGGGAGAGGGGCGGGGGGGCATGATGTAGTCCGACTATTTATTAATTGGCTGTCGGCTTTGGGTAGTGTTGGCGTAAGAACTAACACCTCTGGAGTGTGAGTTCGTACGGACAGCTATGCACACTACGTAATGAGTGCTCTTCAAATTAGGAGGGGAAGCTCCCTCGTTGTGCTGGAATGCATGAAATAGAAAACTAAACTAATGTCCTATCTTTTTGTTCTCAGCTGGTAGAGGCACAAGGTTAAGAAAACCTAGAACGTTGCAGCTAAGTATTTTCTGGTTTCGCAGATCATGTAACTACAACTAAGCTAACTTCTTTAATATCTATCCAATTTCCTCAAGAAACAGAGCATGAGGAAATGGAGCAGGAATGTATTGTACGATAAACTCAGGTGCGGGCTCACAACATGAAGGCAAGGTAGGCGCAACTATTTGCTAATCCGGGAAGAAGTTTATTAAAACAAACAAATGAACGGTAAACCTGGTACAGCTTCACAACATGAAGGCAAGGTAGGCGCAACTATTTGCTTGGCTGAATGAGTCTACTATCACACACATCAAACGATAAGCTTTAAGTACAGTTTCGCAACATGAAGGCAAGGTAGGCGCAACTATTTGCTCTTCTGAATAGGCTTATAATAAACAAAACAAAAAGGTAAGCAACTGGGACAGTAGATTGTATAGACGCAACACGCATGCAATAACGATCAAACCAGCAACCCCATTTAACTAAGATCGAATAAACACTATGACAATAACATGAAGGCAAGGTAGGCGCAGCAATTTATTATAACAGCAATTACTCTTTGAACAGATACAATAATAGCAATACTACAGGCAAGGTAGGCGCAGCATGTATGCTATCAAGCAAAAGTTCTAATTTACAAGGGTGAACCAATCTTGAGAATAGGCATGTTGCCGACAACGCAGCAATTCTCTATCACCAGGAAAAGCTCATTACAAATGAGCTGAAAGCTCTTATTTATAGACATCAAGGTGTAGGCAACCCTAAAATCACCTTGAGTCAACTAAAGTCTTGCAATGCATGCAAGATCTTATTCCTAAACCCTAATTGAATGAAACTATACAGTTAACTGGGAAACTATCATCAGTTAACTGAAACATCTAATCTAAATGGACAAGGTGCAACATGCACGTCCTTATTGAAAGCAAGTCAACTGGAATGCTATCATCAGTCAACTGAAAAATCTAATCTAATCTCCAAGTATATGTAGATATTTCCAAGAAAGACATGGCATGCAATGTGTAACAACCAGTTAACTCGAAAAGAAGCCTCGAGTTTAACTCCTGTGTCTAATGTCTATCTTGGAAAAGGTGGGACGCCTTGAACTGAAGTTCACTGACCCTGATCTCGAGCAAGTAACCCCTCCACGAGGTTAGTAACTGCATCACCATCTAGAGGTCATCACATGTCTCAACTGTCAATCAACTGCTAGTTAGTAACTCAAGCAAAACCGAAAATCTCTGTATACTTAAACTGGCCCTTCACTGGCTGGTAACTATGGCGGCTTTGTAACTGAAGTGATGGCCACTGTTTCCTCTGCAGCTTGATGCTTCTCACGTTTTTCATGCTTTTCTTTATGGAAGAGTGTTGCATGATGAAACTGCGAACTCTTTGGTTGTGAGAAATACAAATGAACATGCTGCATACACAGAAACCCAACGGTATCAACCCTCTAAACTGGCCTTGGAAGACAATCAGCTATACGAGACATGAAACCATGTGAACTTGAGTGACTACTCTTGTCAACCTTTTTGATGCGCTTGATACAAATCAATGTCAGCTTTTCTGATGAAATCATGAATTAAGACTGACATCGTCTTGAATTCGATTTGTGTGAACTGCATCCGGAAAAACTCGCCTGTTGACTGTGAACACAGCTACTTTCTGACAACTTCTCCGGAAAACCAAAAATCACTCTAGATAAGGCTAAAAATAGCCTGTCGAAGGGCAATTTTCACAAAATATTCTGAGACGTGGGTTTTATGTAGAATCAAATTCTAAGATGACCCACAATGTCAGAATTGTGAAAAAATGTGATTTAGGCCCGCATGCAAAAGGTTTTCAGTTGAGATCTGAGGGGCTGTGAGGACATTTTTTCCCGAGAAAATCTGAGATATGGGTTTTGTCCAGAAGATATTTCTAAGACAACCCACAACGTTAGATTCGAAAAATATCGACTTCTACTCCACCATGCAAAGGAATTTCACTTCAGAAAATCAAAGCCTCAAGAACTGATGCTCTGGAACAAATTTTTCTTGAAAATTCTAGCACATGGGTTTTGCTGAGAAAGCAATTCTGACTCAACCCAGATGATTTGTTTCGCCAAAAATGCCAATTCTTCAAACATGTGAGAAAATTTTAAGATGAGAAGATGGAAGAAATCTAGAGAAGAAGAGAGATGTTTTTTTATTTTTATTTATTTATTATCTTCTTCTATCAAAATCGCCACTCTGCCTTGAATTCTGCTGATGAATCTTGACTTGTACCTGCAAAAGAATATTTTTTATGCCTTCACAACTGACCGCTGAAGAAATTCGCCCAACTCTGGAAAGAATTCACCTCTGCTCAAGCTGGATGAATGAAATGATGAATGCCATGCTTGCATAACTAGAGCAAAATCGTACTACAAAAGCAAGACTGCAAGCTCAAACCCTAACTGTGAAGAAGGAATCCGATTGGCCCCTCTCTAGTTGAACTGCCACTGTCTCTGAGTCTTTAGACTAAAAATAATATTTTAATTTCAAAGCATGCAAAGAACTAAAAGTGGCACCAATATTTATCTTTGAAGAAATTCGTCACTTTTTAATGCCTTGCATGCAAAAATATTATTTTTATCATTTTGCCAAAAATAGCATCTTGTTGTGCTCAACACACTTCCCTGATTCTAAAAAGTCAAATTTTGATCTTTTAGGCTTCCATTTGCAAGAGTTATGAGATTTTTGAGAATCTCCTATTTTGTAGCTGACTGCAAAGTTACAACCGACCATGTTCAGCTCTGATTTCTGGATGACTTGAATGAGCCTGCGACTGTGCTGAGATATCCACTGCGAAGCCTGCATGACAAGGATGAAATGTCTGCTGGGAACAACAACTGCTAAAATCATCATCTGATACCTTAGAAAATTAGGCGCCTCTGATTAAATTGATGTTTTGACTCCAGACTTAGTCATTTCTTCGTTCTGCCTTCTGATGCTTCAAACTGCCGTTGACGGTGAATGATGAACTCCACTGACTGAATAATGAATTCATTGCATGACTAGAAGTATTCTGCATCCAATGACTGTATGTGAGGGATTTAAAAATTGTATTAAGAACCCCAAAAGCATGAGCGCCCCTATTCTGTGATAGCTCAAACACCATTTTGACAAAAGTGTGATTTTCATCTGAACACCATACTTTGACCCTTGATACCGGGAACTGGAATGTTCCAATATGCGTGCCGTCTGTCTTGTTGTACAGTTTGGTCAGCTTGAAAAAGATGTTCTTGGAGACGACGAAGCCAGAAAATTGCTTTTAAGGCCTCTAAAAGAAAATCGCCTTTTTCAAAGAAAATAATATTCTTACACTTAGTCATTTTTTGAACTGCCTTCAATCAACTCTTCTTTACAGCATTATCATCTTGACCTCGCACGTACGAGCATTCGCCAAATCCCGGAGGTTGTCGACTAGACTCGTTGGATAGCTTGAGTAATTGCACACAAGTCTTGTGAAGACCGTAATTGCAAATAACCCCGTCTGGCAGGCCTAAAGGAGAATCGCCCCTAGCCTACAGCTGTGCAGCTTTGTGTAGCTATGCTTCACCATCCTCTGTTTTACGTGCTCGGTAGGACCTCTGTCAGAATTACTCAGAATGCCGGATCGTCTTGTGAACGGGTGCACTGCAAAGCTGGACTGAGCTGGAAGAGATCTCAGGAAGACCTCAATTGCAAATTTATCCATCAAACAGGTCTTATTCAGGATCGCCCCTGGGCTACAGGGGAGCGGATTTGCATTCTACAAAACTTCATCTGACATGTATCTTGCTTGCAATTTCCAGTTCCACCGCCGATAACCGGATTTTTGTACTGGATACGCTTTCGCTTGATAGCTCGTTGAAAAGCTAAACTAATTCTGCAAAGGCTGAAACCATCAAAACACACATGCATCTAGATCTGGGCCTTCAAAAAGAAAATCGCCCTTGGGCTAGAAGGGAGCGGATTTGCATCTCTAGACTGCCTCCTTGATGAAAACACTCTTCGTAACCTCTGCTTCTGTCTTCGTTTGCCGGAGTTCTGTAACTCGGATAATCTTGCTTCATGGCTAATCGGAAAGCCGACTGAAAACTGAACATAATGAATGTGTTCTTAATCCAAAACACTCCAATCTTGACCTTCAAAAGGAAGGGCGCCCCTAGGCTACAGGGGAGCGGATTTGTTTTGAATTCATTGATTTTCACCATTTTATGCTTTGCAAACGCTGTATCCATCCCTGCTGTTGACCATGTCGAAGCGTTGTGACTGCTGAGGTGTGTGGATGACTATACTTCATCATTTTCACATGTACGGACACTATAAAGTTGATTTGCACGTTGATTGCGCAAGTGTCTACTACGTTACATAGTGAAAAGTTCCCAGACTTAGAATATTTTAGCACTTTTTGCCAATCTGAAAATCCCCTCCATCAAAAAGCATTATTTCCAACATCTTTTATCGTAGAGCGTTCCTCTTTGAGTTTCAGGCTTAGATATTGACACCTGGTACTGGCCAACTGCCATTGATGACCCCGAAGATCCTAACTTTTCTCCTAAAAAAGTGAAAACTACCCACCAGCCTTAAACTGACTTTTAACTGAAACTGACTTCACCACTGTGATTGTGATGTGAAATAAGCCAATCAAAATTAATTTCATCCAATTCTGACAAGTTCCTATTTTTTAGGGTTTCGGGCTAAAAATAGATTTCAAAACCCCTAATTTTCAAAATTTTCAAATTTTGCCAGTATCTTCCTGGCATCACACTGACTAAAAGCCCATACTTTATTTGCCCGAAAATTGAGTTTTGACCCCACTTTTACAAGGTTTAGACCATTTTAAGCGAAATGCTTTAATGAAGCAAAAATTTCGGTTTGGGTACAACAGGTAGTTATAAGCGTCGGTTGGTTGACGGTTATGTTCTTCTTGGCAACGATTGGGTTCTTTAAATACATTGTGTATCAACAAGGAGAATAGTATGATCTAGTTGGATCGACTTTGATCCTTGGCTGACCATCTATGGTCTTCGTCTGTAATAATTTCATGAGCAAATAAAGATATATTGTACACATGTATCTGGTATGCATTGTCATCTCCATTATTAATTCATGTATTTAAATTTTCAGACAGAACAACAAACAGTTTTCATCCAAAAGGGGTTCTGTAGGGAAAACTGGTGATGTAATTGCTAAAGTTCATTTCTTTTCCATGCTTCTTGTTTTGATTTTGTTTATGTGCTTGTTTCATTCTCCAGTATAATGGAAATTAGACAGTAACCTATGTTAAGCTGGTTTTCATGATAAAGGATTTAGAAATTGCAGATATTTATAGCAGTGTCAGTCATAGACTTTAGAATTCCTTTTGATCAATTTCTAATTGGTATAACCAAGACAATTACATATTGAGTCGTGTTCTTCTAATCAAGGAAATGGATATTTTATTTTGAAGTTATTAATGTTGAATACCATGATATCTTGTGATCTTTCATGATATATGGTTTGAGTTATTCCTCCTACTTTTGGATAACAACGGGAATTTTGTGTAGCAAATTTGTCTGAAGTTTGATGTTCTTTTTTATTGGCAAGTTTAAGTGCATAAAAATCCTTGCATGTAAAGTCATTTATATAGAATTTGTCTTCAATTTTTTAATTTCCTCTCATCGCCTATGATCATGAACAATTTAGTTTTCAAGAATTTTCCAAAATTTTTGCTTACTATGTTTCAAAGCACTTGTCTGATTGCTTCCTTCTACATAATTTTTGGGAAATCGACTTTTCCCAATATTGTTGTGGTGGTTTGAAGACGGGTATCTAATATTGTCTCCAACAAACCCATAGTATTTCTATAGTTGTTTCTTCTTATCCTTTAGTTGAGGAGTGCATTCTTTTCTTTGTTTTCCTTTATTTCTTGCCTCTGTCTTCTCCTTATTCTGAAATGAAGGTTTCCTGGTTAAGGCCTTTTGAAAGGTCTTTAAAATAAAAATTCAAAGACTGATCAGTTGTAGGATTGAGATGAAGGTAGTGTTCAAACTCCAATAACTTGCTCATTAACTTCTCCACCTCTCTTCCATTATGTGATTCTTTGTCTTTTCTGATACTTCAATTATTTCTAAGATAAAATAATGCTTGTGCATATGAGGTGATGAGGCAATATATACAAAAACTGTGAATGATCTTGTGGAGTAATGGAATTTTAATCAATGTCTTTTACCAAATTCAATTATGTAGATTGATGCAGACAATTGTTAAGTACACATATTTTTGTTTTTAATGCAGCTAGAACATCCTGCACATTTTCCCTGTTTACTTCACATAGCGATGTGCTCAGCTCTGTGCAATGACTCAACACTGCAGTATAATCCAGACAAAGGGTCCTATGAAAAAATTGGAGAGTCTACAGAAGTTGCTCTTCGTGTTCTGGCAGAAAAGGTTTTCATGCTTTATCATTGATTTAAATTTTCCATACCTATTTTCAATTTCAATTTCAAACAAACATTTGCATTTTGGAAAGACTGAGGTTCGTGAATGAAATACATGGGAGTCTATTTTAAGGTTTGTGGGCTTGAATGTATGAAAGTCGGAAACACATGGTAAAGTGTCAGGTCAATCTTACAGAGAAGAAATTGATCTTTTGCAGGTTGGCTTGCCAGGTTTTGATTCGATGCCATCAGCATTAAATATGTTAAGCAAACATGAGCGGGCATCTTATTGCAATCACTACTGGGAGAATCAATTTAGAAAGGTACGTGTTATATTTATAGATAATTTTTTATGCTTAGAGTCTTTCTTTCTTCTATCCATCAGTTGAATTAATAAAACCTAGATGAGAATATGAACAGTATGTACAAAATATATCTTATTCTTCTATATTTGGATCAAACCCAAAGTAGCTTATTCACAATTAACTCTACATAATCTTCCGATAAGGAATCATTTAATTGTCTATTTTATGGAAAAAAGGAAAAATCATGCTTTTTTATTTTCTTAAATAAATCGATTTACTTCTCTTCACCTTGTCTACATTATTCTTGTCTTCAAACTTCTTTAGCGGAAAGCTAGTGTTAACTTTGCAGTCATTATTTTGAGAATAAGGATTGTTAAAATTTCACATCACTATTGGTTAGGTGCACCCTGTATTCCCCTTTTCAATATTTGAACTTCTTGTAACTTTTATTTCTTTTTTAAGAAGATCCATGCCATGTTTTTGGGTTCTTTTGTAGCCATTATTCCCAAACATATACTTAAGTCTTATGAACTTATTTTTTTACCATTTTGTAAACATTAATATAAATATAGCTCCAATTTCCAAATTACTGTTGAAATTGATTTCTAGATCCCATTATTAGCAAATTCTTGTTGAGAACTTGTGTTTGTTACCATAAATGTTCAGTTTATGAGTATGATAGTTTTCAGAACTTTTTACTCTCTCAAGAATTCCCAGGGATTTGTTTCGGTCATATAGAACTTCAGTACATCATATGCTTTGAAAAAGGACAGTGATGTTGGCAGAAGTACAGATTCTTTCGCAAACTAGAATTCCCAATAGTTTTCTTCAAAAATTATTTGTATTCAAGAATTCTTTACACATATTTTCTTGAAGTAGAATTTCAGAGCTAGATAAACTGGTTGCTTATTTGTCGAATCTTTCAAAGAGATTGCGGAGCTTGGTTATTTGTAAGGATATGATAGTTTCATAATTGGAAACCTAAATTTTGGCATAGGCTTTGTTATTCACCCAGGCATTTGATATTATGATATATATGTGGTTATGGAGTGGTTGACTTGTGGTACATTTAAGCCATGTTAGAAGCTTCTTGTTGTGGCCAATAAAAGCTATATTGAATTTTTTTTTACTTCCACTGTCTTAAATGGGAACAAAGCAGCAACCAGCTAACCAAATGAATCATATAATATCTGCTGCAAGGCAGCATTTAACAATCTTTCTGAACCTCCAAATGGCAAATATACTGGGTTTTTTGGTTGCAGTTCCATCAATTTGTGCATATAGCAGCTTCATCCTGGTCACATACTGGGTGGTTGAAGGATTTGATAGCAATCATAGCCAGCATTGAAACATGATAGTACTGCGTGATGAATGGGAAGCCATGCAAATAAATATTTGAGGGTCTATTATTGTCAACACTACTTTTTTATAAGTTTATCTCGATTCAAGCTCTAGCTTATATCTTCCAGCTGAGATAAAATAGCAAGACTATGATAGAAATCTGAAATATTCTCTCTCAATTTTTTCTTGTTTTTTATTGAACATTTACAATGTAACCAAGCACCCATTAAGGTTAGCATAACCCAAAACATTGCATGAAAGAACTCTAACCAAGAATACGCCCTAAAACCACTTAAGGAGGAGGGGCGGGCATATGGTCAGAGGATCTCTAGGATCTACTGAATCAAATATTACAATGATTACACTGAAAGAGAGAGATTAAACTTGACACCAAAAATGTGCACTCAAGATCCTTTGATAGGCGAGGTGCTAACATATGGTGGAGTACTAATGCTGAAATTGAAATGAAATAGGCGAATAACCAGCCACGAGAAACTTTCCACACTACCACCAAACAATGGGGGGAAAAAGATTACAATTCAAAACTAATTCATCTGCTGCGGCGGGCATCCACTCAATAGTGGGAATTCTCCACTTGACAGTGGGTGAGAAAGAGAGACACAAATGTTTATTCTCCACACTGGTGGTAAACCAGCCAAGGGTTAAAGTGTTTGCATTAGGAAATCACAAGTAAATGCAGTAAGAACAATGACTGGATTAGTACTACTAAATCTCAGCCTTACAATGAAAAAAATCTGCATTTTCCATGTGTTACAATAATATAATCAATGCAAACTTCTGAAGAATGTTTATTACAATATATAATCTTCTTAATCGCCAAGATATAAGCCAAAATCTGAATGTTTAACAATCTGATATGCATAAACAGTAGACTGAAAATGTCAATCAGCAAACATGTAAATCAAATGAAATGCTCATAACTCTTCAAATATACCTCTGAATGATGTAAAATAAACTGCAGAAGTATTCTAAGAGGTAGATGCCCAATCTCCAACTCACAAACTGCATTAAAGCTTAGAGAATGATTAGGCACGAATCCCAAGGTAGTCCCAACATGGTACGGCCTTCTTGAGGGGCGATTTTCTACTTAAAAATCAGAAACAACAAACTAAAATCTGCAAACTTCAAGGTGGGGTCGCCTCAAGCATAGAATCATGATGATCAAATACCCATAATCAAATTAGCATTACCCTTAAAGCTGTTAATGATTTTCACCTACAGCCATGACTGAATCAACAACAATAAAATCTGGAAATAACATTTGAATCTTCACATTGAGGCTCAATGTGCACTTTTGAATGAAACACACTCTCAATCCATCATCTAGGAAACCATAGTTTCAGGCCCGAAGAGTGGAATAGAATTGCTAAGCTTTCCCTTAGCCGGATTCTGGATTTCAAACCAGCAGCATAACTTTGCTTTCCAAAACATAACATAATCAACTCTCCACAATGCAACAATATATAAGTTTCAATGGGCAAATGAAACACTTTGAATTCCAAGAAGTTGAATCACTTCAACTTCCCAAGGGACGCCATTTTCAACCATTCATTTTATTGTAAAATAATAAAACATTATTTCCCTTCCCTTTAGGCGTCCATTTCTATTTGCAACAATAAAGCATTTAATAAATCATTAAATGCTCAACATGACCCCTTAATGTCCCCTCTTTAAAACAACATGAAGTTATCTCTCCTAGGTGTGGGGGTACAACTTAAAAACATGAAATTAACTAAGTATAACACTTAGTCCAAGGAGATAACCAAAACCAATGCCAATACTGAAATTGAAGGATTACCACAAATAGCATGATGACCTGAGCTGAACTGCAGATGATGATACTGCCAAGATTAGACTTACTAAAAATAGCCACTACCAAAAATAGTAAGTTCACTTCAACTCAACAGAAAGCCAAACTGAACTGCAAAAGATTGAGTTGCTGTTAGAGTGATATTGCTATAAATATACTTACCAAAAATAGCATATTGCTATAAATAGTAAGTTTGCCAAAATCACATCTGTATGCCAACTGAGCAGTATCATGACTTACTATAAATAGTAAGTGTTTCCAAATATCTTTTAAGCACAAACCGGGCAACCAACATGACTTATTATAAATAGTAAGTGTTCGGAAAGGATGTCAGATTCAGATGCAAGTTACCTCATCCTGAAGCTCTTCAAAAACCTAGAAAGCTCCACTAGACATGCGTCAGAAAAACACACATGCAAGCCCTCAAAACTGCATCTGCAACCTCCTATAAAATAGGAAACCCTAATTTCCATTCTGCTTAGCCTACGAGTTTCCGGAAATAGGCTAAATCCAATTGTAGATCGTAGGACTAAATCGGGGACATTACAAAATCATTGAACATTTGTGAGATGGACATTTCAGCACTTTAGCAGACACCTGGTTAATGGATTCATATTATTTATTTTATGAGCAAAATGAAGACTTTCCAAATGCAAAAAGATGGAGTACATAATTGCAGACATTTTGTATTGGATCCATTTAGCTTCAGTTCATCTGGGACATGATTTGACAAGGTTTCTACATGAGGATTGTTGTACCCATAATAAATTTTTGCTTCAATAAGGCATTTTGCTTAAAATGATCCAAATCATGCAAAATTGTTGTCAAAAGTATGTTTTAGGTCAAACAAAACATAGTGTTTTTGTGGGTTTATGTCAAGGAAGATGCAACGTTCTGAAAATTTGAAAATTAGGGTTTCAAACCCTTGTTTTTAGGAAAACCCTAAAAAATAGGACATTTCCAAAAATGATTAAAAATGATTTTGATAGGATAATTTGATTTCACGATCACACTGGTCAAGTCAAAATCACCAAAAAGTTGTTTTACTCTGGTGGGTCTATTTTCATTTTTTAGGAAGAAAGCTAGGACCTCTATAGTCATTAATGGCAGAATGGCCAGTACCAAGTGGTGAAATCTATGCTTCAAAAGCTTCAACGAAGAATCCATGGAAAAAATGCTTGCAAAGATGCTTTGCGATGGAGGGGATTTTCAAAAGTGAAAAATGCTGAAAATTGACTAAGTCTGGAAAATGCATGCCTTGCTACCAAGGAGGTTGTGCAGTTGAATGCCTTAGTCATTTTCCAACACCCGTACATGCAGCATGGGGTAGGTGATTGCTAGGATACACATGTACGCGTCGTCAACAACAATGCTTAAATCAGTTTAGTTGCACGACAAACATGACATGCGAAGAGATGAAGATTTTCAAAGAAAATGATGAAACCACATGCTAAAAGTGCCCCTGCTGACCAGGGGCGCGCATGGAGTTAAAGGTTCAAAACCAGTCATCAACTTTTACCAAGGCAGTCATCTCCTTCGTGCTTTTGTTGGCTTTCCGATGCATCGTCAAGCGAGATACCTAATTCATCAATCATTGACAAATGGAAGTGGAGACAGGAGATGTTGAAGGCATGTGCCGTCAAAGAATTATAGTCAATCAAAGCAAAGGCGCCCTTGCAGGCTAGGAGCGCCCATCATTTTGAGCCACCTATTGAGGTTTTCAACAACTGCTTTCTCCTAAGCATCTCCCCAACATCCTCTCAGCTTCACGATCAATCCAATTGCACGTTCACAAGACTTGTCTAGCATTCACAAACAAAGATCAAGCAAAAACCACCAAAGATGAAGGCGAGATGAAGAACACAAAAAATTGGCTAAGTGTTAAGGAAATTGCAGCTTCCTAGAAATAGGTGCCCAACTTTTT
Source organism: Sequoiadendron giganteum (assembly GCA_007115665.2). Taxonomy (NCBI): domain Eukaryota; kingdom Viridiplantae; phylum Streptophyta; class Pinopsida; order Cupressales; family Cupressaceae; genus Sequoiadendron; species Sequoiadendron giganteum. Next base: position 387,453,935 of record CM021110.1, read on the forward strand.
GGGCAATCAGATGTAGTCTGCAGGCTCAGTGACCTCCAAGATGACCTTCTCCGTTTTGATCAATCTCAACAATGACACCGTTAGCAAAGACAACAAACAAATCAAACATCTTACAACAGAGATCAAATTGGGACAATCCGTGAAAGTTTGCAACATGAAAATAACAAGTTAAAAGGTCAACGACGCCCCTGCAAGCCAAAGGCGCCCAAGCTTTTGAGGCACCTAAATCAAACTTCAGGATTCGCAAATCTAGTCATCCTTTCCAAGACTGAATTGGTAACCCATCCCATGATTCAACAAGATCACCAGAATCACCAGTCTTCAGTAATCTCAGATTTGAGCACAGAGGGTCAAACTGGAGGAATTGAAGAACACTCAAGAAATTGACTAAGTTTGGTGAAAAATGCACCTTCTTGGGAAAAGGCGCCCAAGAATCAGAAGCATCAGACTCAAGTTTTGAGCTTTGTAGCTCCCAAGCACACTTCATTAGAGTTGTTTCATCTTAGCAATGGATCTATCAACAACACTTCAAGATCAACTGAGCAACCAGAACCAGGGATCGAACGGAGGCATTTCATCACAGAAAAATAATGAAAAAGTGTTCAACTCTTCAAAGGGACGCCTAAAGTCAAAGAAAGACTCAGTTGACTTGTTTAGAAGCCTTTCTATGGCTAAAACGTCCCCAAATTGGTGGAAATCAGTGTTGTGAACTCTAGATCAGGCAGAAAGACTCCTCCATCATGTGTTGGTGCCCAAACTTGATGTATTCAACATCAATCATTATATATCAAGCCTAGGCATTATAATTCAACATCTTTCTTTACAGGTTGAAGCCGATAACAGTTATTTTCTCTCCAAGACGTCTTTTGAAGATCTAACAGAGGGGTTTTCATTGTTCTTCATATTTTTGAAGATTAGTTTCATAGAGGGACAATTTATTAGAGGTTGCCTCTTCAGGCATAATTTTCCAATAGATCTAGAGAGGCAGTTGATAACTTCCAATCTTCTTGTCTTTTTCCTCTATTCTTGTCTTAGATCTTCTTGCATGTCCAAGAAAACAATGGATATTCATAGATCTGACCTTTTGGGTATGATCAACACAACTTTTTCAACAAAACCCACATGTTAGATTTTTCCAAAAAAAGTAGCCCTGTTGCTCATATTTTTTATGGTTTTCGGAAAAATTCACAAATTTGAAAAATAGACAAAATCGGGTTTGTTCAGCTCTGAAGCACGAACAAAACCCATGTGTTGGATTTTGCTGGGAAAAATCATTTTCTGGTGCCTCGTTGCCTTTGCCGCCAAAGGGCTCTTGCATGCCATAGAAAATTTTAATTTTTCAAGTTTTGACGATCTGGGTTTGTTTAGAAAATCATTCTCAACAAAACCAACGTCTCAGTATTTTTTGTAAAAAGTTGCCCCGCAAGGCTATTTTCAGCAGTCACAAAAAAAGTTTCCCAAACAGCATCATGTGTGTTACACCCAAAATGAAATTTTTGGCATTCTGCTTAAATTGAGCTAAACAATGTAAAAATGCCATCGAAGGTATGTTTTAGGTCAAACTAAACATGAAGTCTTTGTGGGTTTATGTCCAGGAACCTATGGTTAAAATTCTGAAAATATGAAAATTAGGGTTTTATGCCTCTATTTTTAAGGAAACCCTTAAAAATAGGACCTTCCCGAAAATGATTGAAAATAATTCTGATAGGGTTAATTGCCTTCACGATCACACTGATCAAGTTAGAATTATCAAAAGACATGTTTTACTCTGGTGGGTCTATTTCTATTTCTATTTTTCAGGAACGAAGTTAGGAGCTCCGCAACCATTAATGGCAGATTGGACAGTACCAGGTGCTGAAAGCTAAACCTCAAAAGCTTGAACGAAGAAGCCATGGCGGAAAAGGTTAAAAAGATGCTGTTATAGCGAGGGAGTTTCTCAAAACGAAAAAGGCCAAAATTTGGCTAACTCTGGAAGGTGCACGATTTGCTACCAAGGCAAAACACAGTCTAAAGGTGAAAAAGGTGCCCCTCTTGAAGAAAGGCGCCCTTGGATCTCAAAAGGCAAATGTAATCATTTGGCATCTTCAACTCAGTCATCCTCTTCAGTCTCACGTTGGCTCGACGACGAAACAATCAGCAAAATCATCTGATTCAAGGATCATTGACCAACCGTCAGCAAAGTATGGAGGATCTATCAGCAACGAAGATGCCAAATCAGAGAGCTTCATGGTAAAAGCACCCTTGCTAGCCAGGGGCACCCCTCAGTTACAGGCACCAGATGAATCCATCTGCTATAACTCTATACATGTTATCTTTCCAGCTTCCTCCCAGCTATGTGATCAATTCGACAGCAGGTCCACAAGACACGCCAAACGATCACGAGTTGAGATCAAGCAGAAAAAGCTAAAATTGAAGAACTGGAAAGACAAGCCAAAAAATGGCTAAGGCATGGCTAAAAGCGCCCCTCTTGAGGAAAGGCGCCCTTTCTTGAGGGCATCCGGATTCAGTCAGAATCTTCACTGCCTCCTAGGATGACTTTCTCAGCTATGACCGGTCTCGTCAGTTAGACTATCGGCAAGAACTTCTGACAAATCAAACATCTGATGAAGGAGATCAAAGACTGACAGTCCACAACCAAGATAAAACCAAGCAAAAGCTACTAGGGGCGCCCTTAAGTTTGAAGGACCAAAACTTGCCATTTTCAACTGAGAAGTTAGTCATCCTGAGCAAGACCGAGCTGGCTACTCGATGCATCATCAAGCAGAGTCATCTGATTCATCTAAGCATCGAGAACGTCAGATCAAAGCAAAGAGGGTCTAAAAAGGTCAAAATGAAGAATAGTCAATGAAAATTGACTAAGGCATTGTCAAAAGCGCCCGTCTCAAGGAAAGGTGCCCTTCTTTCTGGAGGGCTAAACTCAGTTTTCTGAGTTAATCCCTCCCAGACATATCTCATCATGCTGATCCCACCTCAACAACAGAATTGCCAGCCACTGCCAGAGATAACTGAGTAGCTAGGATCGAAGGTCAAACGGAGGCACTTCAGCCTGCAAAAATGATCAAAACTCCAAAAGGGATGCCTAAGAAAGTCAAAAGCAAATATTGACTTGAGTTAGCAAATTTTGGAGGCAAAAAGAGGCCAAACACTCCACAATCAGTGGAAATCACCTTTTTGAACTCCAAATCAGGCTCAATCATGAGTTGGATGCCCAATTGATGCTTGCAACTCCAAATTGACATATCAAAGCATCTAGGCATCCATTATTCATTATTTCTTTGCAGGTTGAGGAGCTCAAGAACGAATATTTTTCTTCTCCAACATTTTTGAAGATCTGACAGAGGGGTTTTCACCGTTCTTCATATTTTTGAAGATCTGTTGCACAGAGGGACTATTTATCAGATTTTGCATCAAAAGGCATAATTCTTCCAAATTGACAGTTGATAACTTCCAATCCACCTTTTGTCTACTTCCTTTATTTCTGTCTAAAATTCTTGCATGTCCGAGAAAACGGCAGATAATCACAAATCTGGCCAACTGGGTATGATCAACACAACTTTTTCAACAAAACCCATAGGTTAGATTTTTCCAGTAAAAGTAGCCCTGCTGCCCCTATTTTTTAGGGTTTTCGGAAAAAGTCATAATTTTGAAAATCAAACAAATTGCGTTTGTTCAGCTCTGAAGTATGAACAAAACCCATGTGTTGGATTTTTCCGAGAAAAATCACTGGTGCCTCATTGCCTTTGCCATCGAAGGGCTCTTGCATGTCATAAAAAAACACATTTTTTCGAATTTCTGACGATCTTGGTTTGTTTAGAGAAGTATTCTCAACAAAACCCATGTCTCAGAATTTTTCGTAAAAATAACCCCTGGTGGCTATTTTTCGTAGTTCCAGAAAAAGTTGTCTGAGCAACATCGTGTGCACAGTCAATCTTAAAGGTTTTCAGAATGCAATTTTCCCAAGACGAATACAAGACCGAAATGGTCTTACTCCATGATTTTCTGAAAACGATTGGCACTGATCTGCTTCGGGCACACCCAGAGGTCAATCTAGACAGATTGACAAGCATAGACACAAGTCCACAGGTTCCTTAATGATTTCACCTCGTATATCTGATTGCCTTCCAAGGCCAATTTAGAGGATTGTAACCGTTGGAATTTTACACATGCAGCAAGTTCATGTGCATTTCTCACAGTTGGAGTGATCGTGGTCAAACATCGCAGTTTCATCATCAAGCTTCGCAGTTTCATCATACGACACTCTTCCATTGAGAAAGATCAAGGAAAACGTCAAAGCTGCAAAAGAATGCAGAAGGTAGTCATTCCCAACACAGAGCAGCCATCGGTTAATACTACACTACCTTCCACATCAAAGTGGAAACACAGACAAAAAGAAAAGGAGTAACCCTCCTAAGGGAAGCAAAATGAAGGAGATGCATACATCAAGTTGCTGACAAGCGATAAGCTGACAATTGACAGACTTGTAACGGCCTCCGTATGAAGAAGTCAACGAATGAACAAAAGCACCGTTGACCAATGGTGATGAGGTGTCAAACACCTCAAGAAGGACGTCCTACCCTCCAAAGTAGCAATAAATACAACTGAAGTCAACTTGATGCCCCTTTCCAAGTTGACTCCAGATCTCCACAAATCATGCATGTCAGATCCCACTGATCTAGGATGTCTAATTGACTCCCACAATTTGTGGATCTCAGATCTCCTTTAAAGGTGGATGTCTATTTTGGAGACATATTTGTAATTTAAGTTCATTTTAGTTAGGTGTCAGTCAACTAAGGTAGACTCCCAGTTTGACTTTTGTTTAGTTTGAGTTAACTGAAATAGATTTCTAGTTAACTGCTTGCTTACCTACTTTTAGACATAGGAATAAATCTTGTTGATTGGGAAGAACTGATTGTTAACTCAAGGAGATTTTAGGGTTGCCTACTCCTTTGAGTTTCTATAAATAAGAGGCTTAGGCTCATTATTTGTTTAACCTTTATCTGCTAAGCAAAATTGCTGTGCCATTGTTGCCAGAGTTAGCTTGTTTATATTTGTTCACTCTTGGATGAGAGTTCGTTGGTTGATCGTAATTGTGCATGATTTCGTGCCTTTGCTATCTCGACCTTTATAATTCTTTGGAGAAAGCTTGAAGAAATAAATCAGATGGCGTATGCTTGCTTGATCTAAACACTTGAGTCTATTCAAAGCCTTGTTTTCAAATAGTGCATTGTTTCAATCTCCTCCTTGGACAGGTGTCGTCACCTCCTTGGATATTTTGTTATTGATCATTATAGTATGATGTTGTTTAATGATTTGTCTTGCAGCCTACACTTTGGATAGGTGTCGCCACCTCCTCGGGAATCCTGTTAGACAGGCCATCGTTCTTTGTTGTTTCCAGTGAGCTGTTTCCAAGCCTACACCTCGGATAGGGGTTCCTCCTCGTTGGCAAGTCTCAGATCCAGTTTACCTTAACGAGTGTTTACTTGTATCAAGCCCTATCTTGGTATATATTCGAGAGTTCAAAGCCTCGGCCATATTCCATTGAGACAGAGGATTCAAGTGATCCAACCCATCCATTTCGCTCTTATGCCCTCATGCTCTGTTTATCTTGAGGAGGTAGGATAGTTTAGAAGCTTAGTTAGTCGTAGTTAAGATCTGCGGAAACCAGAGAAAAGCTTAGCTACAACGCATTGTGTTTATGCACCCTTGTGTCCTGCCGCTGAGTAAGAAAGATAGGAACCTTAGTATGTCCCTTTTTTACATTAGAAAATCAGCAAAGAGAGATCTTCCTCTCTATAATCCAAAGAGCATGTACTAATACACTTGCAATAGCTATCCGTTTCCAATAAGCACTCCAGAGGTGCTAATTGAAATGCCAACAGTGTGCACAGTCAATCTTTAAGTTTTTTAGGATGCAGTTCTCCCAAGTCGAGTACAAGACCAAAACGGTCTTGGTTCATGACTTCTTGAAAACGAAACACCAATTTGCATCAGGTACACCCAGAGGTCGACAGAGAAAGGTTGGAAGGCATAGACCAATGCACATTACAGAACATCGAGCAATCCGGATTGCTTGAGGCATCATCAATCCCCATCACAACACAAAGCTTAGAATTCGTAATAGCTTGTTAGCATTACAATCCTACCACACGGCAGATTCGTTCAGTGGATGGGCGAGTTATGCAGCCTCAAGCCGAGGGATATTGAAAGGTGCTTTGCCATTCCACCATGTGCGGAAAATGTGGTCATATCTATGAGAGAATGCAAAAAGGCATTCGATACGTCAAAAGACAAGTGTCAGAAGAGAATGGCCGAAAAATGGCTTAAAGGAAAAAAGGCCAACTTGCCCAAGAATGTAGGACGTGGAGAGTTTAGGGATGAGTATGCAGTGATGATCACTCTACTCAACTGCATCATTGGTCAAGAGGAGGCAAACAAATTTTAGTCATGGATGTACTATGTCATCGCCAAAATTGTAAGCAATAGGGAACATTATGACTGGCCTACCCTCAATGATACTCTCCACAAGCAGATGACCGAATTCTTAGAGGCTCACAGGTTTCAATTGTGCTCATATCTTGTATATCTGATTGCCTTCCAAGGTGAGTTCAAAGCACTAAACACAGTGGGAACTTTGGGTGTGCAAAAGGTCCACAAGCATTTCCCGCGACTTGAGTTCACACAAGCAGAAAGGCATTTCAAGCGGAAAAATGATCTCTTCCTAATGCACACCATGAGAGACCTCAACCATGAGATGGATATACGCATATCACTAACAGCCAAGAAGGCAATGATGGATTGGGCGGATTGGTTCATCCAAATCCCCACCTACAGCTTCATACGCGTATATGGATACAAGGGTCATCCTGCCTTGTTACCCCACTATCCTTCAGATAGGGTGGTCTTCATGGAATTCTTGCGGCAGTTGTCAGAGGTACATTCTCATCTGTGCAACAAATGCAAGACGGCCGCAAACTTTCCTTTTGAGATGGGACTTTACAGGTGCAAGACAACGGCTGATGCCAAGGCCATAGACCACGAAATGGTTAGACTTAATCTTAAGTATCTCATCGAGAGACGGTCGTATGATCCTCGGGGTCACTATGCAACATACCTTGAGCAAAACTCTTCACACGAGTCTTCCATGGAGGACTATTGGGTCAACTTTGAAGATGAGTTAGATGTACGAAGATGCAATTACAGCCGGTTTAGACTTCCACAAATTGCTGACTTCATGTCAGAGGACGTGGAAGGCCTATTCGATGATGATGGGGAAGTTATGCTTCTTTGATTCTCACAACCACTTGGAAAAGTGGATTGGTATGCCAAGGAAAGTACGTCTATTAAGGAAAGGACAAGGAGGGTTGTCAGAAACAACCAACTTTACTTGGACAACAAGAAGACAAGGAAGGTAGTAATTCCCTGCACAAAGCCGTCATCGGTTCATTTTTCACTACCTTCCACGTCAACGGCTAACCCCATATAGAAGCAATGGAATAACCCTCCTAGAGGAGACAGGATGACATGACACACAAGGGGAAGAATACCGATTGTTGACACAAATCAGCAAGAGGTACATGTGGAGACAACCACAGACATAGCTGAGCCAGTGATGGAAAGAGTTGCAACTGAGCCAGTAATTGAGGCAATTACAACTGAGACGGAGCCAATGATGGAAACAGTTGCAGCCGATGCAATACCAGAAGTGGAAGCAGAGCTTCCCACTTCACCACCACCATAGTAGTCACTGGTCCCCATTGACTTGGATTCGCCACCACACGACACTGCAACACAATCCCATTTGTCAGGCATTCGGGGGCCCAACATTCCTCCTTCCAGCGAGGCTAGTCAAGATTCATTCTGGCTTGAGAGTCTCCTAGGAAGGAAGAGAGAAAGGCCATCCTACCAGTTGGACTTCACAGAGTTTGACCATGTCCCTCAAGACATGCTAGTAAAGAAGTTGAAGAAGCAATTCCACGTAGGAAAGAATGTTGACAATGAAATAGTCATAGAGACAGCTGCGCCACCTGAAGACAGGAATGCACACGAGGTAGAGGTTGATGACTTCACCTTGTTGAAGGTCAACCTCGGTAAGACCACTCGTCAAGTAGAGGCAGATCTCCTTGAAGTTGCATCAGTAAGTGTCAAGGAAAGAATGGCAAAGGACAGCGAAGACAAAGCAGCCTTAAAGGTTGAAAACCAATAGCTGAGGTTATATATATCTAGCTTGATACATGGTACACCAAATATCTCTGCCTTGCCTCGAGAGATGCTAGACCTCCCCACGGAATAAAATCACCACTAGCTGATCTTATATGGAAAACACTTGAGAAATCAAGTGGAAGAATTCATCATCAGAGGCCGGTGTATACTTGGAGAGTTGTATCAGATAAGGTACAAAGCCCATGACCTTCACGTCGAGATTAAGCAATCAAAGCAAGAGGCAGCAGAAAAGAGGCCTGGGGATGAGATCACTTTCTCTGACTTAGAAATGGCGTACAATTCAGTTACCACAGAGCATAACAAGCAACATCTTTTCACTTGGAAAGAACAGCTAGCATACAAGGTGAAAGCCTATGATACCAACTCCATGGAATTGATTGAGTACCGATAGACTGTAGCAGGTGTTATCAAGTTCGTAAGAATGTGGCTAACATCCATCCCTTGCCTTTATCAACACGAAGGAGGTGCATATATTGAGCTAGCTGAGGTACAAAAACAGTTCCAAGACCTCATCCATAGCAATCTCTGTAGTGAACCTGCTGGTCGCAAGTTGAGTAAGATTGCAGCCATGTTGGCAAAGGGAGATGATGCAGTTGCCAAGACCATTGTATATCAGCAATAGATTTCGAGTGGCGAAGAGATGTTGAAGTGACAGATCATCATCCTACGAAGCATTTATTGTCCAGAGGCAGAAGATGTCAATGACTGGTTAGAGGAATTGTTGACTAGTGGTGATGTGGTGTAAAACACCCAATTGGGACATCCTACCCTCCAAAATGGCATTTATGGCAACAGGAGTTAACTTGATGCCTCTTTCTAAGTTAACTCACTGTCCCACTAATCATGCATGTCTATCTCCACTAATTGTGGATCTCTATTTTGGAAGCACTTTGTACATTGGAGTTCACTTTTAGTTTAGTTTTAGCTAACTAAAGTAGCTTTCCAGTTAACTGCTAGGTCACCTACATTTAGACATAGGAATAAATCTTGCAAATTGGCAAGAACTAATTGTTAACTCAAGGAGATTTTAGGGTTGCCTACTCCTTTGAGCTTCTATAAATTAGAGCCTTTGCTCATTATTTTGGAACTTTTATTTACTACACAAAATTGTTGCGCCATTGTGCCAACAAGCTTGCAAGTCTATATTTGTTCACTCTTGGATGAGAGTTGTTTGGTTTGATCGCAATTGTGTATGATTTTGTACCTTTGCTGTCCCAAATCTTTGTAATTCGTTGAGCAAGTTTGGAGAAATAAATCAAAAGGCATATACAATTTGATCCAAAGTTTCAAGTTTTATTAGCGTCTTGATCTTATAATCTATTGTCTCAATCTACCCCTTGGACAGGTGTTGTCACCTCCTTGGGAATTTTGATGTTAATGGTTATTGTTTGATGTTGTGTAATGATTTGTTTTTAAGCCTACACTTTGGACAGGTGTCGTCACCTCCTCAGGAATCCTATTATCCAGTTCATCGCCCTTTGTTGTTTCTAGTAAGTTGCATCCCAGCCTACACCTCAGACAGGGGTTCCTCCTCCTTGGCAATCTTGAGATTCAGCTTACTGTAAGAGTGTTTGCTTGCATAAGGCCTTATTCTAGCATAGATCTGAAAGTTCAAAGCCTTCGGATGCATTCTGAGAGACGGTCGGCCCAAGTGATCCAACCATATCATTCTCGCTCTTGTGCCCTCTTGCTCTGTTTATCTGGAGGAGATAGGATAGATTAAAAGTTAGCCTAGTTGTAGCTAAGATCTGCAGAAACCAGAGAAAACCTTAGCTACAACCCATTGTGTTTATGCACCCTTGTGTCTTGCCACTGAGGAAAAAAGATGGGAACATTAGTCCATTTTACTTTTACGCAAACATCAGCAAACAAGAGGGAGCTTCCCCTCCATAATTTGAAGAGCAGTCATTACACGCTGTGCATAGCTGTCCGTTTCCAATAAGCACTCCAAAGGTGCTAATTGAAACGCCAACAAGGATATATATTTCAGCTATTAGTAGTGCTGAGTACCCTTTTGCTTCTGTAGTCACTATTGCAGATGGTGATAGATCCTTGAGACATTGGATCCCTTGTGAGTGGCCACTAGGGTACCTAAGATATCTTATTTTGTAGAGTGCCAGCATCACTCCATATTTTTGTAGTCAAGGCACATTATCAATTTTCTCTCTACATTTTATGGGGCATTGATAATTGATGTTAGGAGTTGCATCAGGAGTACGTTGTGTCCTTCAGGATTGTTGGCTTGGGCCATATCACCATAGTCATTCACTTGAATACATCACTAGACATTATACTGGCCCATTTATGGTGACTGACAATTATATGCTGTTCCCTCTTCTGTTTTTTACTTTGTTACAGACTAGAGCCTTATTCTCTGATGGCTTCTTTCTCTTGGTGGTTCTTTTGAACTTGGTCTAGTAACTTTCACAGGTCCATCTTGTAATCTATGGATTTTTTATACCCTTAATCGTCTAAAATTTACAATTTTGGGTCTACCTTTTTTTGGGTACTTTGTCATCCTAGATTTAATTTGAGTTAATTTATCTAGTTTCCGTTGATGGAGTTCCCTTTGGCATTCCTGGTTATCTATTGCAACTTCTTGTACTTTCAGTTCCATAGACAAACTTTGGTTACTTATGGACATTAATATGTTTTCTTTAACAAGTATCTTGGTGGGAGATCACCCCATTGCACTCAAAAGGGTTTAGTCCCTATTGTGCTATCTATGGTCAAGCTAAAAAAATTCTATTGCATTATTTTTGGAAGAACACTCTCTTTACATTTGGATTTCAGAAACTTGAAGTCTTATTTTTTCCTTTATTGATTATTCCAAATTAAATTATGTCATTTTAGGATATGTTTCAATGTCTATTGCTGGGCGTGCATTTGATCATAAGATCATAACTTCTAAAAATGATAGTTTAACATTTTCAGGTTGCTGTGTTGGAGTTTACTCGTGATCGAAAGATGATGAGTGTTCTTTGTAGCCGTAAGCAACAAGAAATTATGTTTTCTAAAGGTGCTCCTGAGAGTATTATTGCTCGTTGCACAAATGTTCTTTGCAACGATGATGGCTCTGCTGTGCCTCTGACTACTGATATTCGATCAGAGTTGGAAGAAAGGTTACACAGGTTTGTTATTTGGCATTCGTGTTTCCAGTTTATGTATAGAGAGAGAGAGAAAGAGTTGTCTATGTGGTGGATTACTTTATTGTGGACATCTCAATGGTAACTTTTACTTCAGAAGAATTATCTTCACAAAATTTTGATTTAAGATTTTTTTAAGGAATGAACTTGAAGTTATTATGTAAACATGCTGAATACAAGTTGGAATCATTTGGGTGCTTATTATCAAATGGTCCTTACTCTCCTAACTTAGTTTTATGAAGTGTACCGAGAAGTTTTGCACAGACAAATTAATCCCAATGATCACACTCCTTCAGTGGTTTACTTCTGTTTGATGCTTCAACTGTAATTTGCATGGTCACTATGTAAAGATTTTGGACTTCCATTCTCGGTTACAAATGAATGTAAACATCACCATTGAAAGTATACTCGTAGTGCTGAAAGTCTATGTTCATTAAAAACAGACTACCGAATGGATTAAGACTACTTAAAACTGTCTTCCAAATCTTTGAAACTGTGAAAATATGAAATTTTTGTCTTTGTTTTCTACTTGAGCAATTTGGTCTCCATCTCCCTCAAGTGTACCTATCTTGCCACTTTCCATTTAGCATCTTAATTGTACTGTATTTGACTATGATTTGAACATTTCTCATAAAAATATTTCTTTTTGTCCATTAAATCTCAAGAGTACTGACCAAATTGTGAATCCAAGTAGTTGTATTGGACTTCATATAGTTTTTCTATGGTTTATAATTTATAACCAGATTTGCATGTAAATGGATATGGTATAGGATATGGGTATGGTACAGATACAGTTGGATGCGATTTCTTTAAAAAATATACTTATAAAGTTAGAAGGATATATAATATAACTTGAATAATATTATTTATATATAGTTTGATTAAATATATTAGTTTATAATATTTATTTTGTTAAATTGTGTTTGTATCTATTTATGTGTGTATATGAACACATTTTTTTATGTTTTTTTTCTTTGCAAGTATTGGATCTTTTTTCATAAAGACTAAATTGGATCTGTATCTACACATATTGTATATGGCTCATATATGGATATGTCTGGATACCGTGTTCATACCATATCTGGAAGTGTTGTATCTGTATCCAGTATCTGATATGCTGATACTTGTATCTTGACATGAGCAGGAAGTATCTGGCAACTCTGTTTATGACAAATAATCTTGTTAGGCACTGCTTTGCAACTTGAGTTGCTATACTTAATTTTTTTTGGTTCTCTCTCTCTCTCCGTCTCCCGCCCCCCAATTGGTCTTTGATGTTAAATATATTATATTGCAGCTTACATGTTCATGCAAAGCTATCTTGAAAGGAGAGTTTTCATTTTTCTTTGGGCATCTGTCATTCAGAGGTGATGGCTTGGGATGATTGTGCTTCTTGATTTTTCCATTTTTAAAAGTCTGCAAATCCACATTAAATATTTTTAATCAAATAAAGTTCATATTGCAAATGAATGGATAGCATTGTGTTTAAAAATACATATGTAATAGATTGGGAGGGAAAACTTGAATATGAATCTCAATTTTCCCTAAATTAAATTGGCAGAGAGTATATGTTTATGAATATGAAAAGTAAGGGGTTGTATGGAAAGACAATTTGTAGTTGGTGTACAATGTCTATTATTATGCTTCGGTAATATCGGTTATCCAACTATGTATTAATTGGTTGTCAACCATGGGTAGTTATAACCATCGGTTGGTTGATGGTTGTGTTCTTCTTGGCAACCGTTGGGTCCTTTAAATACATTGTGTATCGTCAGGGAGAGTAGTATGATCTAGTCAGATCGACTCTGATCCTTGGCTGACCATCTCTGGTCTTCTTCTGTAATAATTTCATGAGCAAATAAAGATATAATTTACGCATGTGTCTGGTATGCATTGTCATCTCCATTGTTAATTCATGTATTTAAATTATCAAATAGAGCAACAAACATTTGGTGTCATTGCCTTAAAGAAATCGGGTCAGATTTGAGAGATTCATGCCCTTAGACCCCAATAAAGGTGGGAAGAGACCACAAGATGGTCAAAATCAAGAGATTAGGCGATCTTTAAGGATCATCGAATAGAGAGAACGAAGGAGAGGACTGAGGGGTTAAGTTGATGAAGGCGAAGGGTTTTTGAGGGAAAGCTTGAGTCCAACTGAGAGTAGAAGCCGAAGTTGTAGTTGGGAGAGAAAGAGAACCATCAAGACAAGAGAACGCATGAAGGGAGAGTGGGAAGAAATAGCATGACACCTACCACTCCCTGACAAAACGTACACAGATCTCGCCAACATTGCCGACCAAGTCGGAGAACTGTTGGGACCATCACTGTCGGGCGAAAGAGAAGGCGAGGGAGAACCTGCCAACCCGGTTGTCGGAAAATTGTTCATATGATCAAAGTCGGCCAAAGGGGAAAGCATGGGAGAAGCTATCGACGGTCTAACAAAGACCATACACAGGATTGAACATTGGACATTGATGGTAGAACTGGTCATTGGAAGATTTGAGCCGAAAGCACCAGGACAAAGGGAGCACCAAAAGGATCTCGAAGGCAACCCAAGGGTGATAAATGCTAAGGAGGGACGAGTAGAGGATTGTGGTGTCTGAGAGTGCAGGGAACACACCAGAACATACGAATCAAAACTCTACAAACAAGTTATTGTCACAAAACATGCATTGGAGAGGTAAGATGGTGACTGCTCTAGCAAGTTCGAAAGTGGAGCAGCAAAAACTTCCAAAGTTCACGGGGAATGGGTCAAAGGATCCTGTGAGACAATGCAAGACATGTGAGACAATCTAGGTAACAAATGGTCAAGATGACAAAGCATATTGGCCGAGAGCATTTCTAGCGGCTCTTAGAGGCATAACGATCGATTGGTATACAAAATTAGACATAGCGCACAAAGCCACATGGGATGCATTAAAAAGAGCATTCCAAAAAGAATTCAAGCTTCTAAGAGATGGCAACGAAATCATAGAGAGATATACAACATGAAGCAAGGAAAATATGAAAACATACGAGCCTATAATTGTAGGCTAAAGGAGTTACTAGAGAAACAAGAAATCCAACTAGTTGATGGACTAGAGAAAAGATATTTCATCGAAGGATTGATTCCTTCACCAAGGAAGAAAATGAAAGTAATGCCTCCGTCATCGTATGCTAAATCCTACAATCGGGAATGGACATAGAAAGTGAAGATAAAATATCCTCGAACAGTAAAAGAATAAAAGAGGAAGATGGAGGTTTGGATGACAATAGTGACAATGAATCAGGAACGGTACAAGCACTCTGGAGGGACATGCTCTGGATGATGAAAGAATTGAAAGCGAAGAAAGAAACCATCAAAGAAACTAACGAATTGTGGTGTATTGAGTGCAAAATTGAGGGGCACACAAAAGGTAATTGTCCTAAAAAGAGTTTTTGTGAGATTTGCTAGGTTATGGGTCATTCAATAAATGAGTGCTCATACAATTTGAAGACCAAAAGTACACAAGTACTCTTTATGTAGGGAGAGGGGTCCACTCCATCGATGTCATAGAATGCATCTCAAGGCGGTTATCAAAATCAAAGAGGACGGAGCCAAATATAATATGACCCCACAGGATGCCCTATCATACAATGCCAAGAATGTAGCGAATGGGGACACTTTGCAAGAGACTGCTAGAACAAGCAAGATAAAGTGCAATTATTGTGCAAATAGTGTAGACCTAGAAATCATGAAGACATTGGATGTTCGAAGCACAAGGCTAGTGTTAATATGATTGATGTAAGGCATACTGAAGTATGGGCCATTACTAGTGCCCAAGCAAAGAAGGCTGTGTGTATCCAGACCCATGTACAAAAAAATAAAAGCTTCATGAAGCAAGGGCCAAAGTGGAGAATGCTATGGACAACAAACGCCGACACTCATGCAAATGTAAGTATGGTAACAAACCAGTTACAATTTGAGAAAAATATTGCACAACAAGTACTTCAAGCTACTATACCAATTAAAGTAGTGGATTTATCACAGAGTATTCTTGAACTTCAAAATACTATTGTAGCAAGGGAGAATGAGACAGTGCATGTTATGGCCCAATTGAAACCTAGTGAGAATGAAGAACCATTAACTGAACCTCTGCTATTGGGCGACCAAGGGATTGACCAATGCTATTGACAATTAACATGACAAAGAAACCAACAATGGTGAATATGGAGATGCTTGGAAGGAATCTCACCAATACAATTACTGATTGTGGGTCGAGCGTGAATGTACTTCCAGAAGAAACTTGGAGAAGTCTCGTCAAGCCAACCATTTTGGCTGCCATCTTTTCAACTCGTGGGTGTAGATCAACAAGGTATTAAGGTACTTTGAGTTTTAATGGGATAAAAGGTAATTTTTGGAACTCAAACATTTGTGTTGAACTTTGTGTTCATTTTACCAAGGAAGAAAGTATATGATGCATTGTTAGGTCGAGGTTGGTTGGTGGCAACCAAAGCTGGTCACAATTGGAAAAAGAATACAATCTCCATTGAGAATAAGGGTCAAAAGTATTTAATTGATTTGAAAAACCATGTAGTTAGTGAGGAAGTGGTCTTCTTAGACTTGTCAGATTGAAACTCCTGAGAAGAATGCATATAGAGTGAAGGTCTAATGGAACCAAACGATGAAGGAATTTTAGAGTTACAGTCATGTTCGGATGACGAAACAAATTCTTTGCATGGCCTATTTCTGTCAACTTGTAATTTTCTCGAAGTTATGATTCTTAGTGAAGAGCAAATAATGAAACATGATTGTGGAAATTTGGATAGTTTATGTGCACAAGATGTAGCCCATGGTTGGTAAAAGATGAAATTTGCAACAGAGGTAGAAGAATGCAAAATAATGGATGATACATCTCAGAGTAAAAAAAGAAAATTAATTAACTTGGAAGACACAAATTTTGGTCAAGACAAATCAACTTGAAAGAAAATTTATGAAAAAAGCAAAAAATAAAACCTCAAAGGTGAAAAATCAAAGTGAACATATTAAAAAGCATTAAAACATTGCCAAGAAAAAATGAAAGATAAAAGATTCGTGGGCAACAGGAAGGGTCTAAGGTCACCATACATCATAATCATCACAAAACCGTACGGTCAAACCACAAAGTTTAGTACAATGTAGTACAATGGAGTAGTGTACGGTCTAGCAAGAGCAGTGAAAAGGGGAGCACCATATGGAAGAGCAACGAACGAAAGGATGTCGTACGATCAAGCAAGAACAGGAATAAACAACGCACAAAAGAACATAATCGATACTGTACGACTACGACTTACCCAACACATACAAGAAAGGATGAAGACAAGACAACACACAAATATCCTCACCACCGTATGAGGTATAAATTGGATTATATCGTGCAAGGAAAAGGCCATCACATAGAAGAAAGCTAATAGACTACAACCCCTTTGTAACCTACGACCAAGGTTGGATCAACAGGTATAGATAGCAGCAAGAATCAATACTCAAACCATTAATACTGTACGATCTCTAGATAAGGGGACAAGTTCAATTGTACGATCAGTCCTCCATACTACCCTACGACCTAGTAGAACCTTGAAATGGTTACTGTTTGGGCAAAGGACAACAATATAACCTCATAAAACAATCACTATACAGTACATCCTATAACATGGCATAGTACGACAAACACCAATCCACAAGGTGCGGTGGAGTGTATATCCTTGCATGGTATGGTAGACCAAGAACAACAACATATAGAATAAAGGTGGTAGCAATGTACGATATAGCAGGAACAAGGTACGACTACATCCCGCACAACTCCTAGGAAACTGGACAATACAAAGAAGTAACAAACGGGATTCAATACATTAACTCCAAAAATTAATAGAGTACGGTGGTCGTTTTGGTCAAGATTGGCATGGAGGCAACAAATAGTTTTGTCCACCCTTCAACGACATCATTACCTTTGCATTGTACGACGTGGCATATGTTGGTTAAGCATTGTGAAATCTTTATTTTTTGTCTTCGTTAGTATTGTTTTGTGCCTCTCAAAAAATCATGTAAATGAGGTGCGTCATGGTGTTTTGTGTGGTTTTGAAGGTCGTAAATTAGGTGTTGCTCCCAGATCCTTGCAAGGGATGTTGCCCCTTGACCTTGCTGGGGGCGCTGCCCTTTGACCTTGTTGGGGGCAGTGTGCTACCCCTAGACGCCTGCTAGGGGCGCTGCCCGTTGACCTCGCTTGGGGTGTTGCCCCCAGACCTCGATTGCACTCATTTGATTTGCCAAGTACACTCCAAGTCCAAGTTTGCAAAGTACACTTCCAAGTTGGGTTATTGGTCCTTATTTGCAATATCATCATTAGTTTGACATGTCTTCCCTAATGTTACTTTATGTTTACTTGTCATTTGGAAGACGGCGTTTTCTTTTGGGGGGGATGATATAGTTGATGTACAATGTCTATTATTATGCTTTGGTAATATCCGACTATGTATTAATTAGTTGTTGGCTATGGGTAGTTATAAGCATCAATTGGTTGACGTTTGTGTTCTTCTTGCCAACCATCGAGTCCTTTAAATACATTGGGTATCGTCAAAGTGAGTAGTATGATCTAGTTGGATCGACTTTGATCCTTGCCGACCATCTTTGGTCTTCTTTTGTAATAATTCCATAAGCAAATAAAGATATATTTTATGCATGTATTTGGTATGCACTGTCATCTCCATTATTAATTCATGTATTTAAATTATCAGACAGAGCAACAAAGTTTACACAAAATCTTGCGCTTATTCAAATGTTGGAAGGAGAGAAATCCATTTTTGTAGTGTTGGGTGACAGGAAGAGACATATTCCTCATGCTTGTACTGTGCGGGTTGTTTGTTGCCCCAGTGAGTGTAATGAAACAGGGTAAGGAAGTGAGTGTGGTGTCATTCAGTAGATTTGCTTCTTGTTGTAAGTTGATGTCTTAGCTTAGGGACATGGGATGATGGAAAACTGTCAAAGACTGACAAACATGTTATGCACCCTGAGTAAACAAGTGTCATTTATGGTGTTAGTTTGTAATGGAAGGTGATAACATACATTGATTTATCAAATTCTAATGATTCAAACCAAAATTTTAATGCATTTTATTTCAATTATATTTGAAATTGTTTATTTTTGCATTGTAAAAATATTTTTGAACTTTGTAATTGAACTCATTGTTTCATATCCTTGGTCTGTGGCACGTGCTGTCAAACTACTTATCTGTATCTTTAAATCTTGTCTTTGTCTGTGCAGTTTTGGGCAAAAGGAGACGTTACGGTGTTTGGCTCTTGCTCTGAAACGGATGCCACCAGGACAGCAATCGTTAAGTTTTGAGGATGAGTCAAATCTTACATTCATTGGATTGGTATTTGCGAAAATTCTTTCAATGTTCAAGTTTTCTTTGTCAGGATGTGTTGTTGGTGATCATGCTTTCTTGTTCATTTCATATTGCTATTTGATACAATTATCCGTATTCATAGGAATATAATTCTGCTGGAATATCCTATAGCCTATCTGATGAGCCTGCCAGGCTAAATAGATTGACCAAACTGACATTGAGGTCTAGGCCATTTTCTTTCTTTAGATATATGTAGTTTTCTTTCTTGTCATTTACTCAAGTAAATTTCTATTTTACTTCATTTATGAGTTATATTTATTTCTACAGGGTATCCCAAGCTTTTCATAGTTGCCTGTTTTACTACTGTGTAGGTTTGCCTAAAAGTCTGTTATTTTTGAGTGTTTTAGGATTCTGTTACAGAAGCACAGCATAAAGAGTTACACTTGCTCCAACTTCGGCAAAATAGCATACTAGTTAATGGGTATCTATCCTAATTCCTGATGATATATGGGCATTCTCTTTGATTGGAGACCAAACTATTGGTACTGGTAGGTTTTATGCTACCAAAAGAATAGTTAATAACTATTTAATGTGGATGTTCATACCAGTCTGCAAGTAGGCCCCACCTTATATCTACCGATACATGGTATATGAGCACAGATTCAGGATGTGTTCCAAGACACCATTTCTTCCAGCAGACCTCATGCAGTTACTTTGAAAATTAATAATTGTTATTTGAAAAACAAAAAATGGAAAACTTAAAAAGGTCTGTTTCTTAATTGCATAATGAACAAACAAACGCAAATATTTAAACGTTAGAACTATCATCCATTATGATTGGGTTTCTCATTTCCCAAATATTATATTTAATAGTTAAGAGACTTCCTAAATGAATAAATGCATGTATTTATATTATAAATAAATATGATGTAAAATATATTCATTTTGTAAAGATCATGTGAAACATTATTTTCTATAGTTAGTAGATTTCCTAAAGAAATTAACTATGTATTTATGTAATGAATATATATCATGTGATTGCTTGTTTATTTCCCAATGCATAAATTGAAATTCACTGATCATGATTCATATCTTATTAGTATTGTTTCAATATTTTCATCCTTAGTGTTTATTAGCTATATGCAATTATATCAGGTGGTTTTTCTATTAATACATGAAAATATATATTATACATAATGCACTCTTATACAAAAATTGAAATTCACTAATCATGATTCATATCTTATTAACATTGTTTCAATATTTTCATCCCTAAGTGCTCATTAGTTATACAGCTATATGCAATTATTTCATGTGGTTTTTCTATTAATACATGAAAATATATAATATATGTAGTGCACCCTTGTACAAAATTACCTGGGTTTTGTGGGGTCTGTTGTTTAATCTGTATTAATATTGTATGCACTCCTGCACCCTTGCAACCAACCTTGGTCCAATATGATAGTGAGTGTATGAGTAAGTAGAGGAATGCTATTTAAGAACTTGTCTTTACTTCATGGTAGCTAAGTTGCTGGTTTGGTTTTGGGTTCAGGTGTAGGGGTTTGGTATGCAGATATGACAACTTTCTTTTTTTGGTCGTAGGGATTGTCCATAAATAAAATGTATAAAAATCAAGTAGGTGGTCCTTCGGTTCGTCTGCTTTGGCATCTTTGCTGATCTGTCTTGTTGCAAAATGATTATTAATCATCTATTTATTTATGAAAGGCTTTTTATGGTTTACCATTTAAATATAGATGCCTAGAGGATATAATGGGAATTTGGAATAAACATAGGCAAATCATTGACTTGCAGTCGAATAGAAGTCAATACTTCCCCTTCATTTGATCCAAATTCCCATTATATCCTCAAAGTGTCTATATTTAAATGGTAAACCATAAAAAGATTTTTCGTTAATAAATAAATAATTAATAAATATTTTGTAACAAGACAGATCGGTGAAGATGCTGGGGCAGTTGACCTGAAGGACCTTCTATTCCTGCCTGAAACTGGAGCCATCCAACATGACCCAGCTGACTCCCGACCCCTTTACTTCCTCACAGATGATTTCTGGAAATGGTTGGCGTCTCCCTAAATAAGCTTAAATGCTAATATTTTAATAAATTGAAAAATTAAAAAATCTAACCCAAAATTTAAAAAGTAAATCTATGTTACCGGATTCTTCTCCTAGGTGCTGGATTCTGATTCTGATTCGATCTGGATTCGGATTCGGTTTCTGATTCGATCTGGATACGTCCAGCCTCCAGGAAACAAATAAACTATGACATTTGAGTTTGACTAATTGACACTGTAGTATTTTTAATTTTTATATTTTTATGGAGGTTTTGTTTATTATAATTAAATGATCATGATGCTATGTGGTATTTTGAACTTAATTACTGCTTTAAATATGTATATATTTCAGATTTTTATATGTTTTTGTATTAACGTACCCAACCCCCAAATTCTTTTTGACCGAATCCCGTACCGGATTTGTGTACCCGTACCCAAATCCAAAAATGAATCGGTAACTTAGAAGTAAATAAATTAGAATTAAAAGGATAATAAATATTAATAAAGTTATACATGAATTATAAGTTTTAAGTTATTGGAGGTATTGGCATAGTGTGGTGGTTTAAATGTGGTGTTGTTATTCTTGCTGTGGTTTAACTTCTTTTCATCTAGTACTACAAGAAGGGCTATCGCCTCTTGTTTCACCTCTTCAGGGGCTGCTAGACATTCCTTGGCATCACAACAAGGATGCTTGCAAGATGGTATTTGAGGCAATTGATGCCTCCACTAAGCTTCTTCGTGCACTAGGTACAAATAACGCTCCCTTGTATTGGTCCCATTATGCCATATTTCCAAGTGGGGTCACGACTACCAACGGGTCTCCTTCCAACGAGCTGACATGCACTTGCTGAATTTGAATCAGATGCAAAGCTGTATGCCATTGTGATTAAATATTAGCCTACAATATCAGTAACAACAAAAAATAGTGATTAATTTTTTTTCAACATACTGATTTTTTTACAAATCATTCATAAGTAGTTATGCCATTATGCAAGATAGAGAGATTCCTAAGTAAATACTATTAGATTTCCACAATCCATATCATAGAATTTTGCAGTTTTCTGGATTCGATTGTGTGCCAATCGAATCCAGAAAACTACAAGATTCCTAAGTAGTTTAGGATGAGTCTATTGAAATACTTAATGTCTATCAAACAAGATAAAATGCTTGTAGGTGATTGTCTATGAAATCTCCGTCATCATAGAAGGGTCTAAACAGTCTATTAGATGTTTGTCTAAACAATTTGTGACTAGAAGATGTAAAGAACAGATTACATTAAGAATGATAAGTGGCAAAATCTCCGACTCAGCAGTTTTTATGTTTTGTCAAGGCCTTAGGCTAAAAGACAACTGAAGCTTCTTAATTAAAAATAGTAATATTTGGTTCTATGACGTTGGCTGTATATAGACGAGTAATAAACATCTGCCAGAAACTTTAGTTTGAAAGAGGGAAGATGTAGAAATTTGAAAAATCATTCAATTGCTGTCAAAGTCTAAGTCAAAAATTATATTTGATGGGAGTGCCATTTTTAGATGAATCAAATTGAAACTTGGGATAAAAAGAATGTGTAATCATGTTTTATGTAAATAGTGTATTATACTTTTAAGTATATTAACTGTTTAACATCAAGATATGCCACTCTTCATCATCAAAATTTCATTCAACTGATTAACAAGTCTAAATCAAAAATTACATTTGATAACTGTCATGTCTAAATCAAAAATTATATTTATTGATGAGGTGCCACTCCCAAATGAACCAGATCGAAAGTTCAAAATATTTTTTTCTAGATATAGTCATATTTCATTCATCAATTTGCATATTTTTATTACGTTGAAAATAGTAAAAACATTGACACTCATCATAAAAATTACATTCAACTGATTAACAAATCTAAATGAAGAATTACATTCAACTAGCTAACAAGGGCTAAATTGGGGCTGAATAGTATGAAGACAATTGATTTTTAAAACCCATCTCTGTCTTTATCTTAGAAGTTTCTGAGTATATAAAATGCTGTATATAAGGATATTGAAATCCAACAATATTCAATGTGGCATTTACGAACACAAGCATGGAGTGGTTTTTAATTTTTAATAAGTAAAGCCTTGTTGAACCCAACATGGTCTCAAAAAGTGAAATCGTGGTCCAAATTAATTCTGAATGTGAAAAATTTTAATGCTTATAAAAAAAGAGAAAAAAAAAATCGAACTTACCTCTGAATGTGAAATCACAGAGTCCAAATCAACCCAAAATCGAAGTCCAAATGAATGTATGTTTGTAAATTGTAGGGTCAACTGCAGGGTTTTATAGGGAAAATATTGCGTCAAAATCGCGTCGAAAACGTGTTTTGAAAAACCTGCATTTTTCCTGCATCTCTGTCCTGTGTTTCCCTTCCTGCATTTCCTAGTGGGTTTTTTGGTGAATTTCTGGCAAGAATGAGCGGGTTTTGGTGAGTTTTCTAGCGAAAATCGGTAAGTTTTTCCCTGGTTTTGAGCTGCGAGTTGCTTACGTGGGGTTGTGATCTGCAAGTACTTGTGAACTTGGCAAGTACTCACCAAGTCTGCTATCCTTGGTTACACCTACACATAATCAAGAAGAAAACAAAAAGGAAGAAACTATTTCTAGTTTTAATCTTTGTATCTCTCTTTATACTTATTCTTACTATTAAGTCTCTTATCTCCTATTACTGCTTTCTAATACATATTCACTATATTTCCAAAAATGATTTTTCTTTCACTTATCATACCTCATGAAGAATGCAAATTTATGCATTGCATATTTAGTTATATCCTATGTTACACCGACGTCGGGGACGGGGGGACAAGTTTCCGGGACAGGGGGACAAAGGGGCCTCGATTTGGGGACGGCGGGGGGGCGGCGGCTGTATATACTATATACCATACATATGGTACTTAAAATGCTAGTTATGAAAAGATGTATAACAATATACTTGAACATTGAACATTGAACATTAAAATTTAACAATGAACTACTAAATGAACCATTGAACATTGAAGTTTTCAAATTTGAAAGTAGAATACGCAATACTACAATGTAACAATTGTCGAATCAGCAAATGGAAGATTTCTATTATAATTTATATCATAAAGATGATAACAATGAGTAGCATGATATGAATATCAAAACAAGTACAAACTACAAAGTCAAAATGCCAAAATGTAGTGAAGCAGGCGGAGGCCTCTAATCAATGTAATCATCCCTCGGGAGGTCGGCAAACTCCTCATCACTGGAACCACTGGACTCCCCAAGGTCAAGATCTGCCAAAGGAACACCAACCAGCCCTAAACCTGCAACATCCTCATCCTCATCAATCTGTGATGGCTCCTCTGGCTCTACATCCCATCGTGTTGCTGGGCTCTCCTTGTACACACGTGTCCTGCGGTCAGTGATACGCAAGGCACTATGTACAGCCACTAGCTTCTCTGCTCTCCTAGAGGTAAGTCTGTTCCTCTTAAGAGAGTGGATGAAGCTATAAGTAGACCAGTTCCTCTCAGAAGCTGAAGAACTAGAAACCTGAGACAACAAACGAATGGCTAGTGTTTTAGTCAGTGATTTCGGTCCATGACAAGTCCACCACAAAATCGGATCCTCCTGTGCCATAGTTCTTATATCCGCCTTTGCCGCAGCCTTGTAACCCCTAAGAGTAGCAAATTTTGTCCACTCAGTGCGAATGTTGCCAGCATCTTCAGCATCATACATTCTATCAATGCACTTGAAGAACCCTTCCTTCACCTCACCATCCTGAATCGGTGTAACTCTACCAGGCCTAGGCATGTACCACTTCGGATTCAATGAATAAGAAGCCATGTGCAAGGGAGTGTTTAGGCTATCCCATCTGCGCTGAATAATAGGCTGAATGTAAACATTGTAGAATGTTAGAGTGGGGTCCTTCTCTCGCACAATTGCCTTCATCTGGCCAAGCATCGAATCAATGCACTCATACACCTCTCCAAAGTTAGGTGCATCCCCATCCCCATATCTGATGACTTGGACAACTGGTTCAATGATGGCAACAATATATTTTGCATCATTCCAAAATCCATCACTCTTCACTATCTCCTTCACCCTCTTCCCCTGCTCTATCCTGGCCCCATCCCACCGATTCCATTCTTGCGTCATAACCATGACTTGCAGTGGCTCTTGCAACTCAAGCATTCTCTCCATAAGAATGAAATAGGATGCATATCGGGTCTCAACTGGTTTCAAGAACTCCTTCTTCGCGAAGCTCCTGAAGATGGCATGTGAAGTGTGGTGGTTGCAGATATACATCTGCACATCTCTAGCATTGTTGACCACTCCTCTAATCCACTCAATCTTCCCCATGTCCTTGAGTGCATTGTTCATGGCATGCACACAACATGGAGTCCACCAAATATGTCTGTATGTTGTCTCGATAAGCCTCCCTGCAGCTCTGCACACATGTGCTGCATCTGTCACTACTTGGACCACATTTTGTGGCCCAATCTCCTCAATAGCTGCCCGAAGGATCTCAAACTGAAAATCAACATCTTTTCGATGCCTTGAACAATCAACTGCCCTGAGAAAGAATGGGCCCTCTGAACATGTAACTATGACATTGATGAGTGGACGATGCCTAATATCCGTCCACCCATCCATAACAATGCTGCATCCAGAATCCTCCCAACATGCCCTCATCGTCTCCATCAATGAACTGATCTTGGTATAGTTGTTATCCAAGATCGTTGTCCTCAATTTGTGCTCACCTGGTGGCACATATGATGGTCCTCCCTTCGCCACCATCGACATCATCTCCTTATAATAAGGAGATCGAGCTACATGAAATGGGATTCCATTGGCAAAAAAGAACTTGCCAATGGAATCATCTATCTGATCCTTCTGGTGCACATTAAATAAATCAGCTATGGGGTTAGGCTGATTTTGCATCTTGCGTTTCCCCTTGCCCTGTTGCGATTCAGGCATAACACTATAGGTGGATGAAGGTCCTGAGGCTGCCCCTGACAATGTTCCTGCTCTAATATGTGGCTGCCTCTGCATATGCTGCTCCTGAATCTGCTGTATAGTCTGAATATTTTGCCTAGCAGACAAGGTAGTAGGCATAGGAATTGTCGCGTCATCTGGAACACCCCAAAGCTTGTTGAACTCAATTCTGTATTTCATATTTTTAGCTTCCTTCAAAAAAGCACATGCTCCCACACCTTTTCCTGGCCAAAAGAGGAAGTGAGCATTAACTCTGGTGATGCTCCCAAACCAATCATCACCACAAATGTTGCATTTCCATTTTCTCGTACCACCACATGATGTTGGGGCTGTTATTCTTGTTGCAAACTGTTTGAGAGGAGATTTGGGATCATAAGGACCCCTAGCCCACTCTGCCAAAAGCTGAGAGGGGCAATCTGTAGCAACTGCTGCACTAGCTATGGAACTAGTTTGTCTTTCTTGATTTGACCCATGTTCACCCCCCTCATTGTGCTCATCCTCATGCTCGGGTTCATATTCTGAATGGCTTGCATCATGAGAATGAGTTTCCAATTCCATCTCATCCTCACTCATTTCATGACTGTGGGAGCTCATTTTGACACTGCATTTCACAAAATGAAAAAAAAAATCAATAAACACATAGTTTCAGCCTATGCCCTACTTTAAAATTAAAAAAATAAAACTCTATATTTTAAATTTTAAATTTCAAAACAAAATCTTAACTAATTTAGAAAATGTTTAAATGAAACAACAAGAATTAGAAATGAAACAAGAAAATGAAACAACAAGAACTAAGAACTTATAATTTAGAAATGAAAATGAGAAAATTCAAAAAACTAAAACAATGAACATTGAAAATCAGAAAATAAAAGAAAAAATCAGTTCAAAACCTTACCTTTTGCTTGAAAAATCTCTTCAACAAGCTGAAGAATCTTCCTCCTCTTCTTCTTCTTGCTCCTTGACACTCCTATTCGACTTGCAATCACTCCTTTCACTCCTCCAATCACTGTTTCCTCAGCTCTTCAGTCTTCTTCTTCTTGCTGTAGCAGACAAGTAGAAATGCAAATGTGGATAAAAATGAAGTTAGAAGGGGCTTTTGATAGCATAGAAGAGTTTAGATGGGGCCCACATGCCCTTAGGGTTCGAATAGAACAAAAAAACTAATAAAAAAATGTGTTTTTTTCATTTAAAAAACGTCCCAATGGATTGTCCGCCGCGGGAGACGCCTGGGCGTCTTCGAGACGCTCGAGGGACGCCCAGGCGTCTCCCTCAGCGTCTTGGAGACGTCGGTGCGTTTCGGCGTCTCCAGCAGCCGGGGAGCAATCTGGTGGCGCCTCCGGAGACGGGGAGACGCCGTCCCCACGTCTCCGGGACGTCCCCGTCTCGGAGACGCTAGGGCCCAGTGGGGGGACGCGTCCCCGGGGTTCACTGGTTATATCTTGCTTTGTCTTGTTCAATGTAAGAAGCATGAGTATTTTGTGAAGTTACTGGTTTAGGTATAGGTACAAGGTTTGGGTTTCCTAGTATGGTGGATTTTTTTCCTCGGGTTCAATATGGTACCTACCTATGGGTACATGGAAAAAAAAGGGAAAAGTCCCCTTGACTGCAATGAGGAGTCCTTATGTCTGAACACATGTTACCCTGTTTCTAAAAACTAGTATTCAGTAGTTGATGGGTATAAGAGTAACTCGCCATATTGCAGCATGATATTCTAAGAAGACAATGTAATACCTTGTTGCAAAGACTGCTTGAACGAAGATTCACTTAATTTGTGACCATTGGGGAACCATATTAAAGATAGTAAAATCATCCATTAATGATTGAATAAGAAACAAGGGCAAAGTTTCTTACTTGTTGAAGTCGTCTTTCTGTTCTTAATGAGAGTTTGCTCTTGACTTCAATCCTGATTCTTGAGGTCTGTCTTTACCAGCAGGGTTCTGTATTGTTCATTTTAAGACTGCAATACCTTTATGAATACATATTATCCTGAATCAGTTGTCTTGGCTATAGGACAATGGTTTTCTTGAGTAGGATAAATAACTAAGTAAATATGTGTTGTTATTATATGTTTTTCTTTGTTCTTCAAGTTTGAGTTTTTATTTCAATAAATCTTTTGGGGACGTTTAGCCATCCTAAATATAGTTGAGGGCTAAGTTGCCAATTCAGGTTCAAACATGGACTCAGGTACGGGTTTGTAAATATGTATATTATTAAAAATATATATTTAAAAAAAATTATTAATAGTCATAATTGTTAAGAAAAAAACTCATAATTTGCAAACAAGAAAATACTCATAAATTAATAATTCAATATTTCATCTCAACTGTTAGTACAAAATGAAAATTATAATCAATATATTCACGAGTGTCTTTCTTGTACTTGTCTTGAAGAATGCAAATATCATGACTCCTTGAAGATATTAAGTTTCTAAATTCAACCACCAGAACACTTTATATTTCTTCATCTAGGAATATTCTTTTGAATGTGATCTTGTACCCAACAACAATCTTTTCATCTCTATATGGTGCAGTCCTTATTATTCAAATTGCCTTATGAAATTAATTTAGCATAATGGATTCTCAAAGATGTCACTGAACTTGTAATTTGTTTGCAAGATAATTTTTCTAAGAAATAAGAACTCATAAATCTCAGTGTGCATTAATTGGTTCTTGTTTGTAGGGTTTATTGTACGAAATTTATGTTTGTATAGTCTGTGACGTTTAGGTGAGAAACAAAAACTAGTAACTATTATCGAGATTCGATATGTTATGACGTATCTTTTCATTCTAGTTAGATGTGATCTTTATATAATGATTATTTTTATTTATATTATAGGTTGGAATGCTTGATCCACCAAGAGAGGAGGTGAGGAATGCTATACAAACATGCATGTCTGCTGGAATACGTGTTATTGTTGTTACTGGTGACAACAAGGTAATGCTCCTTGCTGGCTTGTGATTTTTATCACTGCTAGACTTGTAATCTGCATATATGTCCGTTGATTAGTCATAGTACTTTAACTAGATATAGCCATGCTGCAGTCGACAGCAGAGTCTCTATGTCGTCAAATTGGAGCATTTGATCCATTGGATGACTTGGCTGGGCGTTCATATACTGCATCGGAGTTTGACGAGTTATCACCCATACAACGGGCATTAGCTCTACAACGTTTGGTACTTTTTTCAAGGTATGAGAGAAATATAAGGCATGGCAACATTCTGTAATCTCAGTACTCAATGATTCCTTGGAATTTAAGGGAAAAGTTGTGAAGCCTTTGAAATTATTATTATTTTTTAAATGTTTCAGATTTTGTTGTTCCACTAGCTTTATCTGTTCTTTATGTATGCTTGCAAATTGCTAGTTGTTATTTAGAAGCACTTCTGGTCACGCTAGGAAGAAATTTAGATAGATTAGTGAGATGGAAATCTTGAGTTTGTGTGAAATGCCTTCATGGGAGAAATAAAGTTGGTCTATATTGCACAAGTTGAATTCCTGTATTATTTTTAGTTGTCTCTTTGCAATCTGGTTAGATGTAAATTAACAAGCTATATAAATATCTCACCCTAAATTGATGGCCAATAGGAAGTAGGCAATTGAATGATGGAGGACTTCAAAGGATCTAGGGCCATAACTATCAAAATAGATAGGATATAAACATCTCTTGTTTTCAGTATTGCTACAGTAGGGCTGCTTGCAGATCGTGTCAAGCACCATAATTTGAGGATTGTCTTTGGATTCAATGGTCCTTAGTACTCATATGGAGGATCTGACTACATTAGTGAACAGGGAGATAAAATAACAATGAAGTTATGAAGCATATCAAATAATTGTGAAGGAATGTGCGATAAACAGTTTTACAGGTCTAGTGGAAGTATAAGGATCCACGACATGCACTGTACAAATGATTATTTGAATCCAGATATAGCGTTTGAACTTTGCAGAATATTCAGTTGATGTATCCACACTAGACTTGCTCTATAAATGGGAATTCTTCGTACATTTAATTTTTATAAGAAGCCTTTTAATTTGTCCATATTATGTGGAGAGAGAGGAAGATATAATTATGATGCCACAATTTGAAGCATAGTTGAAAAAATCGCCAATTGCAAAAACTTGGCAAGCTTGGAAAACTCGACTCGGAAAAAACTTGGCGAAAACTTGGCAAAAAACTTGGCAACTTAAAAACTGCATAAACTTCAGTAAAAATGCATTTTTTTTGCAAAATTCAATGATAAGATGCATCCAATGAGTCAATAAATGAGTAAATAGAAGAGACAAGCTGAGTCTAGTTTTAGTTGATTGATTTGAAAGAAAATTAGATACAAAATGTCATCCCGGGGCAGCCCAATTTAAGACCTCCAAAACCACACAAACCTTCATGGTGTACATCATTTTGCATTAACAATAAAACCCAAATTAAGACCATCAAAGCCACACAAACCTTCATGGAACACATCATTTTAGTGTTTTTTTTGAAGCAGAGCATGCAAATGAATGAAAAAAAAAACTCAAAATGCCTTTTTGTTCGGCTGCCTAGGCGTTTTCTTGATCGTGCGGGTTTTTTCAAAAAACTCGTCATACTTTTTGAAAAAACTCGTCAAAAGTACTACGAGTTTTTGGCATAGAAGTGCATGAAAAACTAGCACCAAGATCTGCGCTAGTATTTGGCGTACAAGTGCATGAATCACAAGTAGTGCCAATGGGACCGTCACTAGCACTACTATTGTGCCCATGCTATTGCTAGATATTGGACTGCTCATATGCAATATGGTGGGAAGTGGAAGCATCCAAGTTAGTATGCTCTAGCTCTATATCCCACAACTTCGTCTCCCCTTCCTTGTACTCACATTGTTTGTGTGAAAGGAGACAAGTTGGAATGCACATATACTAAGTTCTCTGCTCTTTTTGAGAGCAATTTATTGCGCTTTACTGAGTGGATGAAAGAATATGTGCTCCAATTCCTTTCAAATGCAGATGAACTAGCAACCTATGAAGACAAAGTAAACAATTGAAGTTATATATTATAAAAAACATAAAATTTAAAAAATAAAAAATTATAAATGGAACTTTTAAAACTAAAATATAAATTTTTATTAAACTTGTGATAAAACTTTGATTGCAAGGGGCTGCAAATGTTGGAAGTATTGTCCATGGAAGTACCACCAACTATGAACATCCTTTAAGAACCTATCATGAAGAGCATCAACACCTTGACCATTTGAGTGCACAAAATCAATGAACTCATTCATGACTACACCTCGTAATTCAGGATCAGGGAAGAGTCTCATGAATGTTGCCTTGCGCCCTTTAGCCACTTCAAAATCTCTATATGGAGGAAGCCTTCCTGGCACTAAAATAATTTGACTACTGTAGTATTTTGGAATCAATGCAAAGGAAAGAAGGTGTAATGGAGTTGTCATTTTCTTCCATCGTTCTTCAACAATTGTTTGCACTTGTTTGAAGAAAGTCTCTTTAGGGTCTTTCTCTTTCACAGTTATGGTGCACTTGATCTTCTCAAGCATTGAGTCTATACCATCATATATCTCTCCAATGCATGGCTTGTCCATGTCAGTATAGCGAATCATACTCAAAATGGGCTCGGTGAAACTAAGGAGATACTCCACACGATCCCAGCATGAGTCATCTAATATCTTCTTAATTTTTGTTGCCCTTTCAGTGCTACTTTGCCTCCAAATAGACCAATTGTTGCTAATCACCATACTAGAAAGTGCATCTCTAACTTTCACAAGTTGTCTTAAGACGATTGTGTTAGAGGCAAAGTGGGTCTCTGCAACCTATTGCAAATTAAAAAAAATAATTAAAATTTAAAAATAAATTTTAAAGAAGAACTAGAATACACAATCAAATTATGAAAATGTAAATATTACTTCACTTACCTTCTATAGCTCCAATTTTGAAAATGATCTAAAGATCCCTTAAGACAAGTGGTGGTTGGTGATGAACATTTGAATGTCCTCAGCCTCTGCATACAATTCTTTGATCCATGCAATTTTATTCCCAATCTTTTGCAGCATAAGATTGAGTGAATGAACCACACAAGGTGTCCAAAAGATATGTGAACATCTTTCCTCAACCAACAACCTTGCAACTCTACAATTCTTGGCGTTGTCCATTACAACTTGAACAACGTTGCGGGGTCCCACTTCCTCAATGGCTGCAATGAGAATTTTTCAATAAATTGTCCATATTTTACTTGCCTCTCACAATCCACGACTTTCAAGAACATTGCCCCTTTAGGGGACATTGCTATGACATTGATCAAAGGCCTATTTTTTGAATCCTTCCAACCATTCGAAACAATGGACGCACTTGTCTCAACCCATGAATCCCTTATGGGCTTCAATGCATCTTCAACCAACATGACCTCTTTTTCCAATAAGGTGCCACACACCTTCTCATAACCCGGGCCCTTGTACCCTTTTGGAGCTTCATTAACTGTTCTCAACATCTCTTTCCAATATGGAGAATGAACAACATTAAAAGCTATTCCATTTGCATATATGCGTCTTGCTACATTTGTGTCGGCAATGGCTCTACTCTCATTTTGAAATGCAAGTTCCAAAGGCCCCTTTGTTCTTTTGTTTGCAATGGGTTATACACTTTGAGCTTGAAGATCCGGAGTGGCCATAAATGGGTGGTCCTCTACCACAATATTGGGATTAGATGGGGGCTGCATTCCCTTTGATTTTTTTTTTAATAAAGGGTGATTTCCTTTTTGGTATTCCAGTGCATCTGCAGCTTCTTGCTCCATAATGTATCCTATGACTATCTCATACCTGGAATAGGTACATTGTCTTTTCTAGGGCACGCCTTGATGCCTTTTCTAGGTATGCCACACAAATGTGTTTTCACCCTAAAATATGAACCGGAATATTGAACATCACATCCATTGCATTTCCAAATGTAACCACTGCCACTTGGAACTGGTTGTATGTCATAGAATAGATCCACTTTGTATGATTTTCATCTAGTTGTATGTCATAGAACAGATCTCGACATGCAATTGATGACAAGTCAATGACACAGTTGGTCATCAAGTAGTACAATTAACGAGCTTTGGATTGGGTACAGCAACCTTGAATCAACTTTCAGATTGCAACTCTATGAAGAAACCCAATTGATTGGTTTAGAAGAATGTGAATTTTTGTAGAACAACAATGTGTAGGATTGTCAAAAAGAGATTGCATGGAAATGACTCAATGAAACAAAGGGGCCTAATTTCTTGCTAGAGATATTGAACTGAAATGATTTCAGGGAAGAGCTCAACTTGATGATTACCATGCTCAATAAGATGACAGGTCAAGTAGAAGCAAGAACTTTCAAGAATTGGATGTTTTACATTATTAACTCCATTTGCAAAGTAAGAAGACACATTGATTGGGGCTATCTTTTTAGCAAATCTATTGATTTCCTATCATTGGAGTTCTCTAGTATTGGGGCTTCCCACATGGTATCGTGTGTAATTTACTTTGGTTTGGGCTAGAGCTTTTATATGGTTTGAAAAGGTCCAAATATGAGGATGCTTCTTCTTGCAATATCCACAACTGGAGTACAAAGAATGGTACAAGCATTTCAAAAGAATCAATAATTTTCTTACCATGTTGATAGTTAAGGATTTGGAGAATGAAAACTATGTGCAAATTTTAAAGCACATAAGATTGGTTACTATAGAGTGGATAGATTGGTTCATCAAATTTCCTACCTTCACCTACAAGAATGTGTGTTAATTTGATTCATGTAATTCCAAACTACCACGGTACCCAAGCAATGAAATCCTTTTGATGCAATATTGTAAGCAATTGGTAGTTGCACATGAGCATTATAGGAAGAGACAATTGGGAGCTGATTTTCCAATGCAGATCAGGTCATATAGATGGGAAAATACCATAGATTGCATGACAGCTGAATTGTCTAACTTTAACCTCATATTTCATTACAAGAGTAGGTGCTTTGACTCCAAAGACATAATGGTTGAGAGTCCTGGAATCAAATTTGCATGTGATTGATATTGAGGGTTTCAGGGCAAATTTCTTTAATGAATATGAAGATCAGCTAAGGGAATTCAATTTTGAGTGAATGCCAAATGAGTTGGTTGATTTAGGTGAGGTCTCCTTGATTTGTTTAGTCGAGAAGAGATATCCAAACATTATCATTGTTTAGTTGGTCTGTCAAGGATGACATTTTTGAAGATTGGATGAATAAGGCAATGATGGACAAATTGCAAGGATTCTTAGAAAGGAAGCTATCATAACAAACAAAGATAAGAAGATGAAATCTGCTGCAATAATTTATGTCAACATTTCTCCAGTTCTTGAAGCAATAGTAGTTACTCTACTAGCTCCAATTTTTATTTAGCCAAAGATTAGTTCCTGAAGCTTCTAAATCTCGTATTCTTACATCTCCTAGTACAATGGTTCAGCCCAGTAAAAAATTACAGCCATGGAGGTAGGGATTCAAGGGAAAAGTATGTGTAATATAGAATGGATCCACGAAACTTTGAACAAGAAGAGGAGAGTGATCATAGCACCATCACATAACTTGAGCCCAACCTCCAGCCTGATCACATGAGAAAAGACACAGAAAATCAAGAGACAAATGAGATTATTGCAAAAACTTATTTTCCTCCTACAAATAAAAACTGCTTTTCTCCTACAAATGAGGAAGGGAATATTATTGCAAAAACTGCTTTTCCTCCTACAAATAAAAATATCCAAAATGTAGAGGTTGCTGATTTTCAGTTTTTAGAGACCAACCTAAGATTGGTAAACAGACACATAAATATTGACTTGTTGCACTTTGCCTCAAAAAATGCCAAAGAAATGTTAGAAAAGGATGGTGAATTAAAAGCAAGGTTGAAAGTAGAAAACAGAGAATTGAGAGCATAAACGCTAATCTTATAAATCTAGTATTAGAGCTAGGAACAAGTCCACCAAAGAGTGGATGAAAGACCCCGAAAGCAACCTCATGATGAATTAGTGCCATATGGAAGGACAAATAAGTGGTGGATTAGAAATTGTTCTGAGAATGGCTTGAAGACAATTAATGATTTATTCATTTTGTTAAGGGAGATCCAAGATACTGTTCAACAATCCATTAAGTTGGGGTGTCTCATGACTACTAGATTTCATCATGTAGTAGCATTTTGACTAGCCTAGAGCTTATGGAGTTTTGGTGAGTCGGTGAGTTAATGAGATTGGAAGTGACAGCAATTTCCAAATATTTTCATATTCTTACATGGATAGTTGGTTGACATTTTCTTTCTAAAACACAAAATCATACTGTAAAAGTTGTTAGGGAAAACATAGAGAAGTTGCAAATTGTAAAGCAAGATATTTTATATTTCTACACTCCTTTTTCATTCACATTGATAGAAGATAACTTTGATGTAGTGAAAATTATTTTTGAGTAGCTAGTTATGATGCGGTTGGGAGGTTTGGTTTTCAACATTAGCAAAATGGAAGAATCAATGAGAATTTTAGTTACTATTGGAGCATACAAACTTAAACTACCTGATTATCAGACATTATGTGAACAGTAGAAGCTTTGTTCATTGATAGTTGGATAAAGAAGAATTAGGCCAGGAACCACCAATTGCTAAAATTAGAGTGTTTTTTGATAAAGTTTGGTTTGCACGGGAAAATGATGAAAGATTGTCTCCTGAATCAGCATATCATTTTGATATATCAAGTTTAGATGTTGATGATATAAAAGTCATTTTTTGGCTATTTTCCATTTTTGGTTGATGTTTATTGTTGAGTAAAATATAAGAGCCAATTTTAGACTAATTGTATTTAATAATTTGTTTTAGAATTTTTACTTTTTAAAGTAGTTTTATTTTCCACTTTCTGCAAATAAGGATTAAATTGCTTTAAAGTGGTGTTTTCATTGGAAAATTTTGCATTGTTATTTTATACTTAAAAGCTACCTGTTCAGAGCTTATAAATAAGTGTTTTGACCATATAATTTATAATGAGAGTTGATGCTAGACTTATGTTGCAAATATTTTCATTCAAACTTTGAAATTTAATCAGTGTGTTGTGTATGTGAGAATTTGATTAGTTATTAATAATAGGATTCATGTTTAACTTTGTGTAGCACTTGTCTTAATTCTTTGAAGTAGCTTTGTATGCTTCTAAGAAATTATTTGTTTTAAACCTTGCACTACATTTCTTACTGCTGGTGGAGTTTTTCTTTTGGTTCAAATCAATCCTATTGTTGATATGAATTTGCTGGTCTTTGCTTTAAGCGACGCATAGCATTTATTTCCAATCCATGTTATTGCTTAGCTGCAAAGCCACAAACTTGGTAGCTGCTATGTACTTTATTGGTGCATCAAGATGTGGATCAAAGATGGGGTCTAGGTATTGTCAAGCTAAAACCACTGTGAATATCACCTATGGATGGTTGAATGATAGGACATGGTGTCATATTTGTAATGACTTGCAAGAGTCTTACTATTTGTCTTTGTCTCATGTTTTAGGGATGAAACATGTCAAGAAGGGATGCAAAGTTATGTACCTAAGGATATGATATTATATGTATATAGATGGATGAAGATATTGACATATGGCACACATCCCTTAAGTTAGTTATATTGGGTCATATTAACAACTTGTGTAATTAATCATATTAGATAATGAGTAGGCCTACATTGGGATTAGAGATTTACCCTTCCATTATGTTATATGGAGGAGGTCTATATAAAGGTGGTGATTATCATTGTAAATTTGTAATGATATGTGAAGAATATGATATGTTTTTGGGATCTCTTGGAGATATAGCATGGAGTGGTTCTTTCCATAAGGATTTATTGTATAATGCTACACTACCTCAAGGGTTTACTTTATTTCTGTATATATTGGATATTAGGGCATCTTGGCCTATGAAAATCTCTTGTGTTGATCTCTCTTCTGTGTCATCTTATTGCCATTATCATAGGTGTTGGTCTTATCAAGTGGTATCAAATCAATATGGCAAGAAGCTACTCTATGCTATACTACCTATAATAAATTGTTTTTAAATATTTTTATTCTAGGCAGTATTCTGGGTTGCTAGTAGGGGGGCAAAGTTTTTTGTGGTTAAAGAATCTAAAAATAAGTCTTACTTTTTATAGAACAATATAATAGTGAGTTTGTTATTATAATTTGATTAAAAGGTTTATCTATAGTTTAATAGTGAATTTAGTATAATAGTACATTTAAGATTCATCAAATTATTAAGTGAGAATTCTTCCTGTTGGTCTTTGCAAGTGTAATGTGCTCTTTTGCCAAAAACTTCCCAGGAACATGGCAGATTCAATTATTTTGGACCTTTTTATAGGTAGGTGAAAAAATTCAATATATTTTTGAAAGATATTAATGCAACTAACTAATTAGTAATTTGCATGTCTAATGTAATGATGTAAGGCAAGTGGTCTGATCCAATTCAAAGATTTTTCTTATTGCTTTCTGCTTTCAAAAAGCCACGTTTGAAGTTGTACTCCATCAGAGAGAGTCAGTAGTTGTGGTCTGATATATATATGCTTTCTTTCTGGATTGCATTATTAAAATGTACTGAATCCTTTTGACTATGGTTTGTCAATGTGTAGAAGGATGAAGTTTGAGCCTAAATAATTGCGATATTGTTGGTTGGATGTTAATAAATGTCACATTGTGTCTTGTATTTTAGGGTTGAACCTGCTCACAAAAGGATGCTTGTTGAAGCACTACAACACCAAAATGAAGTGGTAGGTCCCATACAATCATGTTGGGATAGAGTGATATGATATTCTTTTTGTTGACTTTAAATGCATGCATTTTCTATTATAAACTTCTTGTTGCATAACTTGTTATTATGCTTTAATCATTTTGGCAAATGCATTAATTTTGTACTGTTGCTAATTGCCATTCCTCAGAGTATAGTTGCTTTGATTTAAAATAAAAATGGAAAATACAATATACAGAACAGAGTGCTCTAAACAAAAGAAATAATGTTACACTTTGCAAGCAGCAAACCAATATTGCCCAGCTGGCATAAATTACTGATAATGAACATAAAAACAGAAATTAAAAGAAAATCTAGGAAATGAAAACAGTCCTAAAACTGAAATTAAACAGAAAATACAGAATTAATGATTTTAAAGCCATAGACAAAATTTGGATCTCTAGGGCTTTTGAAGTATCCATTAGACTGTAACCATAAACTTGTTTACTAGCTAGAAGCATTCTAAGACAGAAAATTATATAGAACAATGAAAGAAGAAAAGAGAAACCTATAATATTCCATCACATGATTCTAACTTAAGTGAAAAAGCCCATCTGTTCACTCATTCTTAGGAGTTTTGTTTGCAAAACAATACACTCCCATGAGGTGCACATTCTGTTGATGGTTCCCCATGGAGGTGAGATATCATTCATGGATCTTGTCTTCGTTTAGTGCACAACAGCTAGGATAGTTTGTTTGGTTTATACATAAATATAATCTTATGGAACCATTTTTAATCAGATAAATACTAAAACACATGATCGAGGTGACAAACTATTCTCTTGTATGCAGGTTGCAATGACAGGTGATGGAGTAAATGATGCTCCTGCTCTTAAAAAGGCAGATATTGGCATAGCAATGGGATCAGGGACTGCTGTTGCAAAGGTGGCACTCTGATTCTTTAATTTATCTTTTTAATGTGGAATAACTTGACCTTTTGGTGGACATAATGGTTTCTTCAGATTCAGAAAATTTCATTTCTACAATGTGAGGATGTCTCCAAAGGCACATTCTAGAAATATAGTATTTAGAGATTGGTATCTGTTATGTGATAGATTGAGTTAAAAATGAAACTTAACTTTTAAGCTTTTATGTCTTTGATTGCTCTTATCTAAATTTACATGAGGGGCTAATAGTCATGCTATGTTACTGAATCAGCCAAAAGTCTAGGCATACCTTTTAGTGTTTTAATTTGTTACCTTTGTGACAACACAAAATGGAACAATGTGTGAGGAAATCCTCTCTTCAACTTGGTAGAGGAAGCTCTTTGACTTAAATTACTTCTAAAATCTCAAACAAATAAACTAGATTGTTATTTATGTACATTGTGCAAATTATCTTCTAGGGGTTTTGCATGAAAGTAAACTGCTTTAAAACAATTTAGATCTATCTTTTTTAATCTTAGAAGTAGCAGCACAAGACTAAGTACTTATCTCATGTAATGTTCCCTCCTTGCCTTTGAGCAGTGGAGTTGTCCATTAGCCTATTCCAGAGTTCCTCTAGGCTAAGTGGAGTTTGGTAAGGGAACTTAGAGCCATTTTCTTTTTGTGGAGGTTTTCAGTGTTTTGGGTAGGACTTT
This sequence comes from Sequoiadendron giganteum, assembly GCA_007115665.2. Classification (NCBI taxonomy): domain Eukaryota; kingdom Viridiplantae; phylum Streptophyta; class Pinopsida; order Cupressales; family Cupressaceae; genus Sequoiadendron; species Sequoiadendron giganteum. The sequence continues at coordinate 387,493,033 of CM021110.1, forward strand.
CTATTTTTAGCAGGGGGCCTGTTTCATCACTTACTGTTTATAGTAAGTTGCAAAATTCTTCAGTTTCTATGCCAGTTTGGTGTTTCAGAGTATTTACCATTTTTAGTAGTTGCTAAAAATAGTAAGTCTATTTTTGGTAACTGGTCTTGGCCAAGGCTTCTTCAATAGTGTCCTTTCGAGTTTGGGCGTTGGATTTTGCTAAGGTTTGATTTATTCATTATTTATTTCCTCAATTAAGTCGTTTTTATTAAGTTACTTTATCTTAAGTGAAGGGGTCGGAGGGTCATGAAAAAGCACCTTGGCGCCTAGTTCAATAACTTAAGTTGTTTTAAAAGCAACAAAAGTAATTTTGCTGCCTGTTTAGTGGGACGCCTAAGGGAGACATAAGGGGAGTTAAATTATTTAATTAAAAAAGCTTATGAGGAGAAGGGTGTAGCTTTTTGGAGGGAAAATATTTTGAACTTGAGTTGCCCTAATTTCTCCTTAGCATTATATAACCTCATTTTGGGCTTCATTTGGTTATCACTCAGTTTGACAACATAACAAGATGCTGCCGGTTTTTCTCTAGAGGTCTACTGCTGCGTGTTGAGGACGGAAACCCTCTACACTGGGAGTTGGTTTCAGTGGTGAGAGACCCACCCTAGTCAGATTTTTTTAGTGGTTCCACCCATGGATCACACAGTGCTTCAACAGAGTTCAGATTTTTAGGGTTTTGAAGGGTGAAAGATGAATATTTATATGGTATTTTAATTTGGGTTTGTTAGTGTTAGTGTGTTTTGGAGTTTACTTAATTTTGGAGGTGATTAGTAGACGTTTTTGGTGTGTTTTTGAGGTCTGATATACTTTATCAGAAATTTGGAAACTCATTTTTTCCCAGAAGCTGAAGGTCGAATTTGTTCATAACACTTTTTTGGCACATGATATCGTTCTGGGTCTTGTTTCTTTGGAAGCTCCTCTCCAAGGCGCCTCATCTCATATATTCGCTTGCATTTGTTTAAGGAAGCCGGATTTTCTAGGGCAGATTGCCCAGCCTTGGAGGGCCGCCCCTGTTGGTGATTTCTGGTGAATTTTCTGAGCATTCCGATCTGCTGTTGTATAGGTCTGTTACTGCTCAAAACAGGGTTGGTTGAGCAGATTATTGTATTGAGTTTCAAGAGGTTTTGGTGGCTTTCAAGATGGAGTTTGAATGTTGCAAATCTGGAGCTTATTGACTGTTGTTTGAAGACTTTTTCCAGGTCTGATCTTAATAATATCAAGTCTGATTTCTTGTATGAAAATCTGATTTTCTGATATGTTATCAAATGAAATATATTCGTGAAAGTTCTAGCTATTTGCAAGCAAGTTCTTTCTGTATTTCCATCTATATCATGCATGCATGAAACAATGAATGGCATTTGAAATCATCAAACAAACATCAGCAAAAAACATTCCAATCAGCAAAACAGAAAAACAAAAAAAAATCAGGGGCAGTCATTACATCTCACTTCAAGTTTTTTAGTTTATGCAACCCATAGTTTGAAGACTCAGACTCAGCTCTAACTTGGCAGCCCAAAATTTTGACTTAAACTCAAGACTCAACACGAACTCGGCATGGACTTGGTGAAAAGAAAAACTCATAATTACACACAAAAAAAGAAATCAATGCATTTAGAGAATATAAAAGTCTAATTTATCTATCAGTTTGTCATAATTCAAACATTACACATGTCATATAATCCTCGAACTCTCAAAATTTGAAATTTCAGTCACTATGTCTATTGTGTTTAGGCTTTAGAAGAGTTTGAGCTCAGGACTTGAGAGTCTGAGCTTAAGATTTTGGAGTCTTGGAGTAGGACTCGATCAAGTACTCTCCAAGACTCGATGAGACTTGGTGCAGGAGTTTGGTCGACTTGGTTCAACCAGCTCAGAGTCTCAGGAGTTTGGTGAGTCTTGCAAAGTACTCGCATAGTCTTCAAACTATAATGCAACCAACTAATAATAATATTTTTTGATTAAAGCAAAGATCAACAATTTAATATTGACAATATTATTGGATTTGAGCAAAGGAAACAATATCAATGACAACAATGAATGAAGTATGAGATTGAAAAGAACATTAACCTAGAGATTACAAAGCTACTCCAAAGGATAGATGTAATAACCCCTCTTCTCATGTCCCTTGCCTTATGATAAATAAAATAAAATATATATCCTATTTGGGTCAACTCCCATCCCTTGCGCCCAAGACAAAGTTTATGCATTGCTGGCCGACCATATATAATTTAAATTAAATAACATTTTTCTGGCTGACTTAATCACCAAGTCAAAATATGCTAATCGCCTATATTAAAGTAAGTATGTGTATATTAAAAGGCAGGGATTAACTAATGTACAACAATGATTAAATATATGTATAAGACAGTGATTATATTTAAGGGTGCAACAACAACAAGAAATAGTAAAAGACAACGCTCAACCTGAAGAGGGACATGTCCCTTATCGATGGAAAGATACAATGTAAAGGCCATGTCTTTTCCCCCATCATTCACGGGGATATAAAAGGAGACCCATTTCAAAGAAGAGGATCCTCGAAGGAATTAGAAATAATAATCTGCACTCAAAAAAGCAATAGACATTGCTATAATAAGTAATTTGTGTACAATTGAATATACATGCATTTAATAGATAATTTTGATAGGCATCTGAAATTATTTTTAGTTAATTTCAGTGTTACCCCAAGTTTCTGAGATGGGGATGGTAGGGGACGGTAGAATGAGTCCCCAAGATTCTGGATTTTGAGGCCAAATTTGGGGACGGCGAGGGGACAGCTATATAAAATATAGGGAAATTTTAAATATTTATATGAAAACATGGATAAGGCATGCATAATATACATTATAGAACCTTAACTATATGTTGGACGTGTTTGTCAATAATTTGAGAAATTTGCATATCCCACTAGTTTTGGATTCTCTTCCATTGCAATACAATAACATCTCATCATGTGTATGGTGTTTGTGTTTCTCATTATATGCTGGGTGTATGTTGATAATCTTACATGTGTAACAACGGTGAGAAAGAAGTGGTTTATGAGGCATTATTGGCACCAAAAGTGTTGCCAATCCAAAATCATGACCATGGGATAAAGTTAGTGGTGTCATGTACCATCGTCCTCCTCTTTGGCACTAACTTTGTTGCAGGTTTTAGAATTGTGCTTCATAGGACTTCTCTAACTTTGGTTATTATCATGCAATGTAATTTACATGTTTCTAAATAACAAAAAGTTTACCAAAAATTGGGGCACATTCTAGCAATCAAGAATTTAGTCTCACTATAATAGTAGTACATTTATCATCACTACTATTGTTATTATTTATATTCTTGTTGCAATAGTAGTACACCTTTTATAACTTCTTATGTCAGATATCAAGATATCCAGTTCCCAAAGAAACCACAATGTGAAGACACTTTTTTTGTTACATGTAGAATTTCTGGACAGCACTGGTTCATCACACATCTTTCTAATTTTTAGGTGAACATATTTAGTATACACGAGTGGAGAAATCATGTTGCTATTTTGGACAAACATACAAGTATATTTTTTTTTGTGATCAATATTGAGTCTGCAAAGAAATACTACTCTTTTCTTTTTTTTTTGACCATGCTTTGATGCGAGAGACGGTCGGGGGACGTCTTAGGCGTCCCCAAGACGGTCAGCCATCCCCCTTTTCTCATTGACCATTTTCTCGTTTCGAGGACATTTCCCAAGTTTTGAAAAAAAAAAGGGGATGCTAGGGGACCGTCCCCCAACCGTCCCCCTATACCTGGGACGTCCCAGGGACAGGGATGGGCTATTTTAGGGGGGGGGGGGAGGGGACACGTCCCCGGGTTTCCCTGGTTAATCTCATAATAACTAATTTGCAATAAGGAGAGAATTGTTTGTCTAATTTGGTAGATAAGGAAATAGTGAAACTATTTATATTATCATAAACATCATCCTTTTGTTTAAGCAATCATGTGTAAGGTTGGCAAGGAAACATGTTAGGGAAGGGCGGTATAGGTTCTCTCATTAAGTACGCCAAACCTAAGTTGGATGGGATTGTCTTGGTTGGATGTTCCTTCCACTTGGGGCCAAGGGGGGCATGAGCACCCCCTTGGGCTTAATTGAGATGAATAATGTATAGGTTCTCACATTGTAATTATGCCAACCCTAAGTTGGACGAGATTGTCTTGGTTGGATGTTCCTTCCGCTTGGGGCCAAGGGGGGTATGAGCATGCCCTTGGGCTTACTTGTGATGAACAATTTTTCTATCACCCTATCATGCATTTCTCACCAATCCCTACCATGATTGGTTATTGAAAAGATTCTTTAGATTGGATTCAAGTCTAAGTTGTCATTCATTATTTCATAAATATTAGTAGTTGATTTATTCTTAAGTTTAATATTTATTATATATTATATAATTTACTATGGAATGTTATTGCAAAACAATCTTATGTCATGTAAGTGTCTCTTAAGGCAATTTCAGGCATACACCAAGTAGGGGACATTACAATAGAAGATAGATACCACACAAAGACAAACATGGATCTTCTTTATTGATAACTTGACAAACTTTCACAGATACAACTTGATAACTTAACTCTTCAACTTGGAATAAAATCTTTGCAGAATAAGCCTAACATTAACTCATTCTAGTCAGCATACAATGCCTTTATTAATTTTATTAATATGGTTGTATCTGACTATGTATTAATTGTTTGTCGGCTTTTAGGTAGCTACATGAGTTAGTTGGTAGACCGTTGTGTTATGCTTGGCAATTGTTGGCTCTTTAAATAAACTTTGCATAGCTAGTGAAAAGAGCTTGATCCTTTGCTTATCATCTTGGTCTACTTTTGTAATAACTTTGTGTGAATAAAGATATATCTTACTACTCTATCTATTCATTTTTTTAAGTATTAATTTTATTCGAAAGAAGAGTAAAAAGTTGACCTTGGTGCCTGAAAAAGAAATTTGGTTCAATATAAGATATTCATGCTCGTAGACTTTAATAAAGGTGGGAAGAGACCACAATGTGGTCAAGAACAAGAGATCAGATGATCTATAAGGCTTGTAGAGCAAAAGAAGTGGAGAAGACTATGAGAGGTCATTGAAGAGACTTCAATATTGCAAATCCAAAGCCTAATTTTGACTTGAAGATAGAGTTAGAGACAGAGTCGAAGTCATAGTTGGGAAAACAAATATCAAAATATAACCACTACAAATAATAGTATGAAGAGTGGTAGGCAATAGCAAGATAGTTTCCGCTATTGGACGAAGTGTGGGTCAACCTTGTAGACCAATTTTGGTACAAAGAATCGATAAAGCCTCCTATAGATAATGGAAGTCTTTGTTGAGAGACAAACTCCTTCACAAACAGAGAGTTGCTAATAGAAGAAGAAACTGAGCCAAAAAAAATTTGGCCAAGGGTTGGAGAGCACATAAGAAAACCTAAAGGTGAAACAAGTGTGTAGGATGCAAAATTTGTTGGAAGAGTAGAGAATTCTCATGTGGCCGAGAGTGCTAGAGGTGTATTGGAATGTTTGAATAAAAAAATCCTTAATGAGTAGGTTCTAGGCACTAGGTTTTCATCATAGCAAAACCATGGCGACTCTACTTTCCAGCTCCAGTACAGAAAGGCAAAAGTTGCCCATGTTTACATGCAATGGATCAGAGGATTTCATAAACATTGTAAGAGCTATGAAATAATTTGGACAATAAATGGCCAAGATGATAGAGCATATTGGCTATGGTTGTTTCTAGCCACTCTACAAAGTGTAGCCATTGACTAGTATATAGAGATTGAACCAACCTCTAGAAATACATGGGAAAAATTAAAGAAGTCATTTGAAGAAGAATTCAAATTGCTTTGAGATGACAACAAAATCATAGTAGAAATTTACATCACAAGGCAAGGTAAGCATGAAAATGTAAGAGCTTATAATCTTAGGACCAAAGAATTATTTGTACACTTGGAAAAAGAACCTGTTGATGGGTTAAGGAAAAGAAGGTTTATTGAATGCCTCATTCCTTTATTAAGGAAAACAATGAAAGTGGTATTGCCTTAATCCTACATAGAAGCATACAATAGGGCAATGGATAGAGAAAGCAAGGATGAAATGTCCTATTGAGCCAAAAGAAAAATAGATGAAGATGAGTGTTCAAATAGGAGTAGCAATGGTGAATCAAGAACAATACAAACGCTGAGGGATATGCTTTGGATGATGAAGGAATTGAAGATGGAGAAAGAAACCAACTAGGAAGCCAAATAACTCGAGTGCGCTGGTTGCAAAAGTGCAAGTCACATCAAAACGAAATTGTATTGTGACATTTGTTAGGTTTTGGGTTATTCAATAAAAGAGTGCTGGTACAATTTGAAGAAAAGAAGTGCACAATTTCTTTACATGAGGAGAGCAATCCACTCCACTAAGCTCTCCATCGAAGCCACAAGATAACATGAATGCATCTCTGGGGGGATGTTGAAATCAAAGAGGATGTTGGAGTCTATATATTACAACTCCAAAGGTCAACTTGTAATACAATGTTGGCAATGTGATGAATGGGGACATTTTGCAAGAGATTGCCATAGAAACTAGAACAAAATATGATTAATGTGCAAATGGTGTGGATGCAAAGATTATGAATACATCAAACGCCCAAAGAAAATGGCCAACATCAACATGATTGATGTAGAGAAGAATAAAAAAGTATTGGTCATTACTTGAGCTTAAATAAGAAGGTTGTGCACTTGGACCCATGTACAAAAAACAAGTTTGTGAAGCAAAAGCCGAAGTGGTGCATGCTATGGATAAGGAAAGTCGCCACCCAAAAGCAAATGCAAGTATAGTAACAAATTTATTGCAATTCAAAAAAATTATTGAAAGGCAAGTAATTCAAACTAGTGTAGCAATTAAAATAGTGGACTTATTACAAAGTATTCCTAAACTTTGAAATGCTATGACTAATATTATATTTGGTAAGATTGAGATGGTGCATGTTATGGCCCATTTAGAATCTAAAGATAATCTCATAACCAAACTGCCATTGACAGGAGACGAAGTGATTGATTTGATTTTACCATTGGTTAACATGTCACAGAAACCGGTGGTGATGCACATGGAGATCTTTGGAAGAGCCATCACTAATACAATTAGTGATGGCAGGTTTGGTGTGAATGTACTTTGAGAAGACACTTGGAGAAGTGAAAGCTAACCATTTGGTCCTCGACTTTTCAACTAGTGGGTGTAGATTGAAGTGTCCCACCCCAAATGGAAAAATCTTTGTTGTGATTTTTTTCAATTTCGAAACTCGTGAATAGTCATTTCATCAAACAGTTTGACTGAGTGTTGTTTTGAGCTTATTTTCGGAGTGTTTTTAGTAATTGGATACATGTACCATTTTATCAGCTCATTCATTACATTGCAGATGTTATTACAATGAGATACAAGCCACATTGAACAACCAACTTCATAAATTGAGATTGTTCTGTCTTACAATGATATATTAACTGATATGCAACTACAGCCTTATACCAACATAAGCTGAGTGATAAATGGAACTGTTATGCAAATATGAACACTCAGAATTCTATTACAGCAGTGTTTGTCTTAAAAATTCATGTCATACTGAGTGCAGCAGCATTTACAACATAAAGAATGATATATCTCAGACCCCATGCAACCTTAACAGTGTAAATTTCTGAACAGTAGTTTACACAGCAAATACACTCAGAAGTGCATAACATAACACATGAAATATTCAGATATAAATACCAGTTTGCCTGTACTCCAGAAAAAGACACCTCCAGGTATGAGAGTGCCCAGCAACAAACTCTTCAAAAAGTAATGAATGGTGAATCTCTAATGCAGCAAATGAACATGTCCAATCTAACCCAGACATTCATCTCTGTCCCAAATGCCATCAGCAGTAATGGACCTCCTCAATAATCAGATTTCAATTCAAAGGTTAGGCGCTGTCCTCACCTACAGACCCGTCCCTTTCTAAGGTTCTCACACCATTGCAAAGAAATCCACCAATAATGCTCCCACGCCTTCAATGTAAGAACCACGCCCTCCTTGAAAGCAAATACAAACTCAGAATGTAGTGAATTGATGCCTCAATAACTTCAGCTGGCAATATTCAAGAAAAGCAGAAATGTAATCCTCAAACCCTTATTTTGAATCTCTCCTATGAAACAATGAAGCACAAATGTGACTCCTAAATGCAGCCACCTGTTGAGCAACCCTTGGGTGGTATTGCACACCTATAGATCGCTTAATCTGGAAGAATTAACATTCTCCAAGATTGATTTGCAGCAAGAAACCCTTGTTTCTCCTCCACGCAAAGCTTTGAAATTTTCACAAGTATCAATGAATGAATGAGAATGCTTTTTCATGAGCTTTTTATACTTCCCCCATATGGCATGATTTCCAAAGCACTTTTAAAACATTAAATATAATAAATGTCATTTGCTTTTGTTGCCAAGTAATATAACTCATAAATGGCATCCACTTTATGCCTTTTAAATAATGATTGTATGTTATAAAATAAACCATATATTATAAGGTCAAATAACTCATTAATGATATATTCACTTTTAATATTTAACTATTATTAAAGTAATCAGTTTAATAATAATTAAAATATCATAACTCCATAAATAATCAATATCAATCAATTCTAACAATACCACGGGGAAGCCCACTTCCCATATTGCTCATCAGGATGCCTTACTATAAATAGTAAGGTTGGACCCCAACGTCCAAGGGACTTACTAAAAGAAGTAAGTGTGCATGAATGGAGCTTGTAACACCTCCAAAAGGCAACCTCAGAATACGCCCAAGTATTGGAGACGAAAACACCATAAACTACCATCTGAAGAACCATATAACTCCCACATAGGGCCCTCTAAACACCAACATTAGTCTATGAGGACTTGATGATAGGCTAATCCGACAAACATAGAAGTTGGCTAAAAAGGGGACATTACATAGATCTACAAGGAATTAAGTTTCTTGAGAGTTTTAACGGCCTAAAAGGTATTTTCTAGAACTCGCACTTTTTAAAATTTTTTTTGGTCATCTCATAATGGAGGAAAGTGCACAATGCATTGTTGCGTTTATGATGGCTAGTAGTAGCCAAAGCTGATTATAACTAGGAAAATAACACATTATTGATTAAAAACCAAGGGTCAAAAATACATAATTGATTTGAAGAACCAAGCAATAAGTGAGGAAACAACTTCATTAGATTCAGACTCCAAAGAAGAGTGGATGAAGAAATATGATTAGGGTTAGGTGGAGTCGAATGACTAAGTAGTTTGAAATTGTAGTCGTGTTTGGAAGATGAAACAAATTATCTTTGTGGCTTGTTTCACTTACAAATGGAGGACTATGAAGTATTTCCCTTTAATTGGAATTTTATTTAAGCTATGGAGATCAACGAAGAGTGGCACATGAATGATTTAGAAAGTTGGATAGTTCATATGCACTTGATGAAGTACAAGGTTAGCAAAGGCCAAAAATTCTAAATATGGTTAACATCAATTTTCTATCAAAGGCAAGCAACTTCATTGAAGATTCCAAAATTAATGTAGGTAATGCCTCAAAATAATGATATTTAAAAATTGTTTGATTTGGGGCATACAAATACTTGTCTTAACAAATGTTACAAAGGACCCTACCTATGTTGCATATTTTTCAAGGAAACACGGAACGCGTCCCCTAGTCTTTTGCCCACCGTACCGGTACCGGGGACGTCTCAGGGACAAGGGACACCTGGACAGCCGTCCCCAAAAAGTTTCCTTTTTTCGGGGACGTCCCTGAATTGAGGAAACGTTTCTGAAATGGCTGCGGGACGGTCAGCCGTCTAGGGGACAGTCAGGGGATGCCTAGCCGTCCTTCGACCGTTTTGGGGAGGGCCAGCCGTCCCCTTTTTCCTAGCAGCGATTTAACACAAAAAAAAGCCAAATTTAAAATATGTTTTTTTAATGCTTTTGTTTGTGGACCCCATGCCCTCCCAACCCTAATATGGCAACTTAAATCTTCTTTTTACCTTCATTTGACCTCATTTTAACTTGACAAAAAAAAATTGCAGCCAAGAGCAAAGTGAGAAGCGAAAGAATAGGGTTTGAAGGAGCTGTTGGAGAAGAAAAACCAGCATTTAGGAGGAGTCTGATTTTGATGCAATGTTGGCAGATGCCGAGTAGAGGCAGCCATAATACTTTCTATTACTATGTTTTGGACACTTGTGACTTTGTCATTTTGACATTTGTAGTGTAAACATGTAGCCTTTGGGCATTTTATTATTTTATATCATTTGCATCTTTATGAGTGTTCATTGTTATGATTATCATTACTCATATGAATATCTGAAATTTCCCTATATATATATATATATAGCCGTCCCTCCGTCCCCAAAATCCCCTCAAAAAAATGCCATCCCCGAAACTTGTCCCGTCGTTCCGTCGTCCCCCCGTACCGGAAACTTGGTGGAACATAGATATTTTTCCATGACATTGAAGTTAGATCAGAGCAAACTTCAAAAGAAATTTATGTAATTGGGAAAAGTTTTAGCCAATAGGTCATACAAAAAAGTAATGAAGGGAAAACTCTTTGTTGATTTAAGATAGCATCAGTCAGATATAAATGATGATTGCACTTGTGCATCATCATCATTTATATTTAATCAAACTGCTCTTAAAATATAATGTCTACAAATAAGTTATTCAAATTTCTGATGATGATCGAAATTTGCAAGTAAATAAATAATCGAACTTCATGTTATATGATCGTTGTTTGTATAACATGTGAAATTTGTTTATATTGAATACCGAATATTTCGGTGTGTTAAGGGAGTCCGCACGCTCAAGGGACACGTCCTCTCATGAGACGCGTCTCTCCTTGAGGCGTGTCTCCCTCACAAATATAAATGGACACTCAAACTTCTATTTGCAAACGTCAAAATTGATAAATGTTCTGCAATCAGCACATTTGGAATACAAGAAACAAAATCTGACTTAGAATTCTTGCACAAAATTTCAGACTTAGAATTTCCATAGGTCCTTTTAGGATACAATTTGATAAGATTTGATTAACGTTTACATGGTATCAGAGCCAAGTTGAGTGAATCAAAATCAAATCTAGATATCAGATTACTTAGAAAAAAATCTTATTTTTTAAGAAATTGAATTCACATCACATTCTTCATAATGTCAAGTGTGATCAGATTTGAAGATCGTCTTGAAGGAGCAAACAACTTCACATCATGGAAATTCAGAATCATGATGATTCTTAAAGAAAATAAGTTACTCATTTGTGAGAGAAAACAAGAGGGAACCAGAGGATGATCCAAAGAAAACTCAATGGATTGAGAACAATGAAAAAGCCATGAAAATCTTAGTAGATGCAGTTAGGGACCATATAGTACCCATTCTAGCAAAACATGAAACTGCATATCTAATGTTCAAATCCCTTGAGAGTACCTATGAAATAAACAACACCAGTAGGACTCTTGCATTAAAGAGTCAAATCAACAATGTCCAAATAATCAAAGGAGAAACTATTAATGCATACCTCATGAGGATCATTGAACTAAGGGATCAATTATCTACAATTGGATATCAAATTGATAGCAAAGAGCTAACACTAATTGCACTAGGAGGCCTACCAAACTCATGGGATTCATTTGTTCAAGGAATAAGTGCGAGATCTAAACTCCCCAAGTTTGATAGGCTAAGAACAGACTGCCTACAAGAGGAAACAAGACTTTCAACAAAAGAAAACAAACAAAAATCTATAGATGAAGACATTCATGTGCTCAATGCAACATCTAATAAAAGGGGTAAGAAAAACTCCTACGGGAAAAGATCATTTAAGAGAAAGAGAAATTCCTATGGAAAAGGATTATCCAAGAAGAGGAAAGACATCTCTCAAGTACAATGTTTTAGATGTGATCAATATGGGCACTATGCAATGAAGTGCCCTGACAGATCAAAACAACAAGCATCCTTTGCTAAAGTAGGAAAGTCAAATTCAGACCATGAATCTGAGAAATTTGTATTCTATTTAGCCTTATCAAGTCAAGTATCTAACAATATCAACAATTGGGTAATTGATAGTGGTTCTTCAAGGCACATCACAGGGTTCAGAGAACACTTAGACACTATGACTGAAGAGACTGATGAAGAAGTAACTATTGGGGATGATTCTGCACACCTTGTAAAAGGGGTTGGAACTTGCTCCATCAAATTGAAATCTGGTCTCTCCCTTCAACTCACTGGAGTTTTATTCGTACCTGGAATAAAGAGGAATCTAATATTCATCTCTGCTCTTGAAGACAATGGATATAGGGTTACCTTTATGGATGGGAAAGTTCTGGCATGGCCTAAGGACCCAACTATAAAGAAAGCTCAAACCATAGGTATAAGACAAGGTTATCTTTATAAACTATGCACTGAAGTCAAGCAAGCCCTTACCCTTGATACTTCTGATTCAAATGAAATTTGGCATAGAAGATTAGGACACCTTCATTTCCGTGCCCTACCCTCTGTGGAAAAACTAGTAACAGGATTACCTAAGTTAAAACCAACTCATGAAGGAGCTTGTAAAGGATGTGCCCTAGGAAAGAATACAAAGGGATCCTTTCACAATAGTTTGAGTAAAACCAAAGATGTGTTAGATCTGGTTCACTATGATTTATGTGGACCCATGCCTGTACCCTCCATGGCAGGCTTCCTATACTATGTTATATTTATAGATGACTTCTCTAGGAAGACCTGGATTTATTTTCTTAAGTGTAAAGAGTCGATAGAAATCCTTAAAAGGTTCAAGGAGTTCAAAGCTCTTACTGAAAACTTCTCTAGGAAGAAAATCAAAATTCTAAGGACAGACAATGGGAGAGAATACACCTCTGAAATCTTTAAGGAATTCTGCATAAATGCTGGGATTAAGAGGGAGTTTACAGTAGCCTACAACCCTCAACAAAATGGGGTTGCTGAAAGGAAAAATAGAACCATTTATGAAGCTGCAAAAGCAATGTTACTTGACCAGAACATAGAAACCTCCTTCTGGGCAGAAGCCTCTAGAACTGTTGTCTACATCCAAAATAGATGTCCACATTCTCATCTAAAAAACAAAACTCTTGAAGAAACATTTACTGGAATAAAACCTGATATTAGTCACTTTAGGATTTTTGGTTGCCCAGTCTATACTCATGTGCCCAAAGAGAAGAGACTCAAACTAGAACCTTCCGGAAAGAAAGGGGTATTTGTGGGATATAGTGAAACCTCCAAAGCCTACAGGATATTCATACCCAGGCATAAACAAATTGAATTGAGCAAAGATGTCATCTTTGAAGAAGACATTGCATTCAAAAGGGCAAGAAGTTCAAGTGAGATAGAAACTTATTCCCCTAGAGTCTTAGAAGTGGAACCTACTCCTGAGATTCAGAGAGAGTATCCTGAGGAAATACCAAATGAACTTCTATCTACTTCAGATGAGAATACAAATGACAACGGCAAGAAGAGGCCACTTTGGGCTAGAAAGATGATCAAAGAAGCTGAGAATCATGCAGCACCCAAAGGAACCTCAAGGGAAAGTAAAAGACCCAAACGATTCTCAAGCTATGTTGCTCTAATGAATGACATCATAAATTTTGAACCCGCCAGTCTTACAGAAGCCTTTAGACATCAAGTATGGAAGGACGCTATGACGGAAGAGTATCAATCCATTCTAAAAAATGATGTATGGGATATAGTGCCTAGACCAAAAGAGAAATCTGTTGTCTCTTCTAAATGGCTCTTCAAAATCAAACATGCTGCTGATGGCAGTATAGAAAAACATAAGGCACGGTTTGTGGCCAGAGTTTTTTCACAAAAGGAAGGCATTGATTATGAAGAAACATTTGCACCTATTGCCTATTACACGTCTGTGAGATCACTGATAGCCATTGCAGTAGCTAAAGGCTGGAAGATTCATCAAATGGATGTGAAAACTGCCTCCCTAAATGGGACCATTGAAGAGGAAGTCTATCTAGAACAGCCTGAAGCTTTTGTGATACATAAAACTGACTCACATGTATGCAGACTAAAGAAAACACTCTATGGACTTAAACAGGCTCCCAGGGCCTGGTATGAAAGAATTGACAGCTACCTCTTGGGACTAGGATTTTCCAAGAATGATGCAGACCCAAATCTTTACTTTAAGGTAATTAAAGGTGATATGTTAATAATTATTTTATATGTTGATGACCTACTGATAACAGGAGAAGATCGCCTCATTGCTCAAGGAAAGAAGGATCTAACTTCAGAGTTTGACATGAAAGACTTGGGCATTTTACACTACTTCCTAGGTTTAGAAGTCTGGCAGAAATCAAATGGCATCATACTAAATCAAGGAAAGTATACTATTGTTATTCTGAAGAGATTTGGAATGTTGGATTGTAGACCCATGTCTACACTTATGGAAACCAACCTTCACAAACTAAAAGAAGCAGCAGCAGAATCTAAGTGTGCAAATTTCACTCTATATAGACAAATGATTGGATCATTGATGTACTTGGTTAACACCAGACCTAATATTTGCTATGCAGTGAATGCTCTAAGCCAGTTCATGTGTGAGCCAAAGGAAATTCACCTTATGGTTGTGAAACATATATTGAGATATCTTCAAGGCACTATTGGATATGGTCTTCTTTACAGAAATGACCAACTAGATCTACATGGATACTCTGATTCAGATTGGGCTGGAAGTGTAACCGATCGGAAAAGCACATCAAGATGTTGCTTCAGTCTAGGATCGGCTATGATCTCTTGGATCTGCAGAAAACAGTCTTCAGTAGCACAAAGCTCGACAAAAGCTGAATACATTGCAGCCTCTATGGGGGCAAGAGAAGTAGTTTGGCTCCGAAAATTGCTTGTGGGACTCTTTGGTGAACCCTTGAATCCTACTATCATTCATTGTGATAATTAGAGTTGCATTAAGCTCTCTGTAAATCCAGTATTCCATGATAGATCTAAGCATATTGAGATCCCCTACCATTATGTAAGAGACATGGTAGAAAGGAATGTAACCAGTTGGAGTATATTAGTACAAATGATCAAACAACAAACATTCTCACCAAACCTCTCTAGAGTCAAGGTTGAACACTTCAAGAAGAAACTTGGTATGGTTGAAATGTAATTTGATATTATGTTTGAAATTCAAATTGTTTAAAAGTTGTACTAATATATTTTAAGATGTTTAATGTGTAAACTCTTTTGTCATGTG
Source organism: Sequoiadendron giganteum (assembly GCA_007115665.2). Lineage (NCBI taxonomy): Eukaryota > Viridiplantae > Streptophyta > Pinopsida > Cupressales > Cupressaceae > Sequoiadendron > Sequoiadendron giganteum. The sequence continues at coordinate 387,508,318 of CM021110.1, forward strand.
TGTGACTCCATGACTTTATGGGCCCTCTCCCCCTGTGTACATTATTGAAAGGTGACGATCTTTCTAATAATGAACACTTGTATGTGACATTGTAAAGTGACGACTCTACAATGATGAGTTGCACTATCATGACAGATATCATGGGACTTGATATCATTTGGATATGTCATGATAGTATCTCTTGGACACTTTGATGGATATCATGGGACTTGATGTCATTTGAAGATCATTGTGATCCTTAAGAGACAATCATGGTGGATAATTATATATCCGTGGATATGCCATGAATTATGGTAGACATCATGTGACTTGATGTCAGTGCACATACCATAATGAAGATGTGTTATGAAGAATGTCATGTGACTTGACAATATTGAGAAAACATATCATATCTTCGATATCACGTGTGAAGGTGATATTTCCACTTATTTGTTTTGAAATATCTTCCCTAGCTAAGAGGGAGTGTTGATTTAAGATAGCATCGGTCAGATATAAATGATGATTGCACTTGTGCATCATCATCATTTATATTTAATCGAACTGCTCTTAAAATATAATGTCTACAAATAAGTTATTCAAATTTATGATGATGATTGAAATTTGCAAGTAAATAAATAATCGAACTTCATGTTATATGATTGCTGTTTGTATAGCATGCGAAATTTGTTTATATTGAATACCGAATATTTCGGTGTGTTAAGGGAGTCTGCACGCTCAAGGGACACGTCCTCTCATGAGACGCATCTCTCCTTGAGGCGTGTCTCCCTCACAAATATAAATGGACACTCAAACTTCTATTTGCAAACATCGAAATTGATAAATGTTCTGCAATCAGCACATTTGAAATACAAGAAACAAAATCTGACTTAGAATTCTTGCACAGAATTTCAGACTTAGAATTTCCATAGGTCCTTTTAGGATACAATTTGATAAGATTTGATTAACGTTTACACTCTCATACAATGGGTTAGACAAAAGAAATTTATTTAAGTCAAAGAGAAAAATGAAGGTGGGTTCCACAAGAAGGAAAGAGGAAAAAATGAAGTACAAGCCTTTTTAAATGGGCGGATATATTTTTTTTAAAGATAATAAATAAAAGGCCTATTTTTTCCTATAGTATGAGCCCCTAATAAAGTGATTACAATAATTAATTTTCAAATTTCTTGTAGTACCGTACAACAACCTAGGGACAAGTAATGAAAACAGGACTAGAAATTAAAAATTATAAACACTCAACTTCCATCATATGACAGGTTACAATGGACACTATTGTATGACCTTCCAAAGGGGTGCTTATAACATCTAGTTTCCTCTTATAATCAAAATAAAATACTTCTAAAATTATGACTGCCTTCCCACCATATGATCAATGGAAGAACTATTTTAAAATTCTAATCTAAACTCCTTAGCTGTACAACTAGTTTTTCCATCCTGCAGATTTGTTCAATTAACCATTATACGATCTGCTCATTTGCCTATCATATAGCTTGCTATGAAACAAGAAAATAAATATAAGAATCAAGACGAAGTATGGTCTCGTCATTGTATGATTGCTACAAACATTCCTACATTGGACTGTCCGACCCTCACTAATAGTTCACTTTGTACAACTTCATTAGAAACTCTTAACTGTACATCTGCTCCTCCATTCTTTGTTGTACAAGATGATCAAGATGTTAATATTTCAGTGATATGGTCATTATGGGTTGATGATGTTGTCTAACGGTGACCTACTCATGGAAATTGTCCTATACAATGTAGATCACTTCAGTCTTCTATTGCTGCTGTACGATTTGTCTCCTACTAATTTACTCAATGAATCCTTTGTTGCATATGTTCAACTTCCTAAAATTGGTTATCCCTCAACATGTGACTTTGGCAACAATAGAAAATTTGTCTTAGAGAATTGTGAATTAGGAGAAGGCACTTTTTGGTTCATTGGGTGAATTACACATAATTTTTATGATGGGGCTACTTTTGAAGTGTCTACAGTATCATTTAGGTTCAATGATCCATTGGGGGAAGCATTTTAAAAGGGCAATTTGCAGTTAAATTGGGTTCCTTGTTTGTTTGGTCCTCAATCAATATTCATTCAACTGTATGGCTGTTGGTGAATCCATTCTCCATATACTAGCCTACATTTTGGCTCTGTTGGTTCTACTAATGCTCCATGTACATTTCAATAAGCTAATGATCATAGTTTTCTTTGTCAATTCTCCTTTCTTCTTTGAGTGGAAATCATCCTTACAAGTCATTGTTCATCATTTGCCATTGAATGTTCAATAGTTGTGGGCTGATCTAGTTACAATTAGGCTATTTTGGCTACTAGTAAGTGCACTACCCCGTTGTCACAAGTTTGGAATACCTCACCAAATATTACTTGATGATTACTTGTTTTCTTTGTCATCTGGAAGATTACTTTTCTTTTGGGAGGGATGATGTAGTTAGCATACAATGCCTTTATCATGTTTTGTTAATATGGTTGTATTTGACTTTTTGTTATTTGTTTGTTAGCTTTTGAGTAGTTATAGGATTCAATTGGTAGACAATTGCGTTCTACTTGGCAACTTTTTCGGTTCTTTAAATAAATTTTACACAATCAAGGAAAGGAGTTTGATCCTTGGTTGATAATCTTTGGTCTACATCTGAAACAATCAACAAATAGTGTAGTTTTCATTTCCCTTTGCTCTTTTTGCAGATTTCTAACCACTTAACAACGTGGAGCACAACTTTTTGATGGTTTTGCCACTTTGAAATTGGCAATCAGACTTATGTTTATCTTGTAGTGATTTAATGTTTCTCATTTCTTACTTTGCCTTATGCTGACATGCCCCTTGGAGGAGGCGCTAAAGGAGTTTCTTAGGTTCATAACTTTGACATTCCATGTATCCTTCTTTAGTGCTAACCATTTAGTAGCTTGATCATCTTTATTCATCATCTCCCCTCAATTGAGCAACTGCAAACATTGTTAGGTTGATAAAAGTGGACTAATGCTTGACACGTTGGTAATTTGATAGGGAGGACAACTTAATTGGCATTGATAATACAACAAGAATGACATAATTTATTGACTACAATCTTGGTTTTAGGTGAATTTTCATAGGGCTACTAATTTTGGCACTAGCATTACCCTCTATGAATCATTTTGGAATTGGATTCAATTAGCTTGTGGATTTGTCTAGGGCATGGTTTTTTGTGCACTAATTCATTTAGAATTGTTTATGAGTGTATCTGGGCAATTTCGACTGTGTCAAGGTGATTTTGTGGCAATTCCAATGGTGGGTGACAATTTCAATGCATTTTGTTTGACTTTTGACCACAATCTTGGTTTTAGATGGATTTTCATAGGGGTACTTATTTGGGCACTAGCATTACCCTCTATGAATCATGTTGGAATTGTATATGGAATTGGATTCAATTAGCTTGTGGATTTGTCTAGGGCATGGTTTTTTGTGCTCTAATTCATTTGGAATTGTTTATGAGTGTATCTGGGCAATTTCGACTATGTCAAGGTGATTTTGTGGCAATTCCAATGGTGGGCGACAATTTCAATGCATTTTGTTCGACTTTTGACCATGAAAATCCCACCCGAAACCCTAAATGAATGGTCATTTTCATTTGTGTTTTGTTCAACGAGTAACAAGGGAAAAAAAAAAATTGTGATTTGTTTAAAGAGTAATTAACAGCATAATAAGATTCATAGTCAATAGAGAAGAGACACCACAATAAGTAGTGCCATGAGTTTCCTTTGATTTTGTAGTCATTTTGATTTTCCAAGGAGTTATATAGCCAACACGCTTTTATTGTGAGTGGTGGGGGGATCGCTTATGGTTCTTTTGATTGACCTATATCATCTAATGCCAATGGTAATGGTGATGGTGATGTTGGTCTTGATAAAGATCCATATGATGCTGATTACAGAGTCTATTATTTTAATATTGAAGAATGAATATCTATCATGGCATTTGAGTTTGACAAATTGATAACATATTAGTATATTTCAAATTTGTAATGTTTATGGTAGTTTTGTTTAGTTTATGCATGATATGTGGTTATTTGGACTTAATTCCTATTTTTAAGCTGCAAATGTGTATATATTTATTATTTTTATATGTTTTTGTATGGACTTACCTAGAACATACCTAGCTCAATATTTTTTTTCTATACCAACATAATTTACTCACATATCCATACCTAATTCCAATTCAGCAAGTTATTAAATATGAAATTTCTCAATAATTAGTGTTACAAGACTCGCGGAGACTTGCCTCGGCGAGCCACCCTTGATGAGTATAGGAGAGTCAGCAGCCGAGTACTCGTTAGACTTGTTGAGTCTAGGGGAGTCTCGACCCAAAGACCCGACTATTTTAATTAATTAAAAAAAAAACCTTACAACCTTTCAATGCTTGTTTGGTTTATGACATGCCCATCTAGTATCTACAAAAAAATATGAAAATGGTGTGTGCCATGAAGGTCTGTGTGGTTTTGCATTTGGGCTTGGTGGCGGGGGCGTCAGCCCTCTACCCTACGAGGGGCGCTGCCCCTCCATCGTGCTAGGGGTACTGCCCCTCGACCTCGTTAGGGTGTTGCCTCCAAACTCCTATCAAACTATAAGTCTAAGCAAGTAATAGGCCAATGATGAATCATGATTATAAAACCTACAAAATACATATCCTCTATTGCAAATCTTTGCATCTTCACAGTCAAAGTCACAATCAAGGATTATCTTGTTTCATACATTGGACAACTTGTTTAGTATACAAGCCATAGGAAAAGTTGGCATGCTACAGTCATTGTACTGCTGAATACAAGTTAAGTCATAGTTGGCAAGAAATGCCATTTTCATAATGCAAAAATGTATCAATCATGCCATACATAGACAGCTCAGAACAATCCCATCTTTTTTTTATCCTAGCTAAGGTCAAACCAGAACATAACCATTTATCTTTTTACTTAACCGTTCTTCTTTGTTAATGAACTTGACAACAAAACATGCAGTCTTGAAGACTTCAAGAAAACTTTAGCAATAAATTCCTCACTTGAATATACACACGAGTCACTGAGACACGAGCAAATATCATGGCTACATCATCATCTAGGACCTATCTTAGATGCCAGTGCATGACTTGTCGTGATGTTGGGATGAGTCATGCAAGCTCCTTTGAGCCATAGACTTATATTTTTAGTTTTGATATTTGTTTTGATGCCATAGATTTCATATTCCATCACTTTTGTATACATTTGACAATATTTATATATCTGAATGTGTTATTTCCTTCAGCTAAAATTTGCGTTTATACTTATTTGATTGATGTATACTTGTATATGTGATCAAAATAGCTTCTATTTGATGAGGTTATTGTATCTTTAAGGTTTATTTATTTAAGGGTGCATGCAACAAGTTTTAAATCCTTAAAAATCTCTGAATTTCTTGTGTTCTTCAATATGCGGAGTCTGGGCGCCAAGTCCAAGTCTGAGTCAGAAATGAGCTTGCCGAGTGTGAGTCTTGTAACACTGCCAATAATTCACAACCTGTATACTTAATTTCAATTCTGTGCCATTCTTTTGCAATGTATTTAATACATAGCATCACATCTTTTCGCTTGATTCTGGCAATTGTTTCCTTGGACAATGTTTTGGTTGTATAATCTATTACTAATTAATGTTGAGGGTTTAGAAGGTAATTGCTGTCTTGTTAAATATTCAATGAAGTTCCTATGAATGGAAAGTCATCTGTATGTATCTTATTAATGTAATCTAATATTATCTTGTTTTTATTTTGTTGTAATCTGTTCAGAGTGCTTCTGACATGGTGTTGACTGATGATAACTTTGCTTCAATTGTTGCGGTAAGTGAGAAATGTTTCCTTTTGTGGTAACTGTAAGATCATTTGAATTAGTTAAAAGTCTTTTGTGAGTTCTCTTAATTTCGTATTAATTTTAAGATAAGAGCCTTATTAAGCAGTTCCCATTAATTTCTCTCCACTATTTATTTTTTGAAAGCAGGCTGTTGCAGAGGGGCGAGCCATATACAATAATACAAAACAGTTCATCCGGTATATGATCTCTTCAAACATTGGAGAAGTGGTGTGCATATTTGTGGCTGCTGTCCTTGGAATGCCGGAGACTCTTGTGCCTGTATGTTCTGCTGTTACTTATTGTCTGCTCTGTTAACAAAATTGTGACTATAATTTCATGTAGGAAAATGGACATTTTGAGTTTTTGAGAAAATGTTCATATTCACAGGAACAGGGAAATGTAACTAGAAGCTCACTTTTCCATGTTATATTTTCTATATGTTGGAGGTGTTATTTGAACTTGAAGTTTCAATTGTTGACCTATAAGGGAATGTAACTAAAAATTGAAATTCAGAGTATTATTTTCCTTTATGCTGGAGAAGGTATACAAGATTTCTCCCACCTATGTATTTTCACTTTCATTGTCATGTATAGTTCCTGTATTGAAGAAATATGGTTAAAGAAACAGCAGCTGCTGATGGGTTTTAGATCAATCACAAATCTGTATGTCCTAAATTTGTTTGAGGAACTGATCACTGAGTAAACTTCTTGATATCGATACAAGCATATTAGAATAATTACCATCTGTATATACTATAAACTTATAAAGTATTATGAGAGCACTTGAAAGTTTGCCTTTTCACAGTAACTACTCTCTTTTTAGTTTATGATTCTTTATGTGCACATGCTGAAACAGATCCACAAATATACACATGGGCACACACGCCTACAATCACGTGTGTGAACACAGCACAAGCCACCCAGACACATACAAACACAGAAATAGCATAGATAAACACATTGACATACACAAACACACACTGAAACACACACACACATATGGGTGCACATGCCTTGCACATGTACCCACATACACAAATATTTGTGTTGAAAAATGATAACACAATATTATTCCTGCTTGGATATTCTTGTCATAGCCAGATATGTCATGCCATGGTCAGCTGCAACTCAGATACTGTATACATGAGAAACTGCCTAGCATTAACACTTAGATTCATTTTACACACCTTAAATATGAGAAGAGAGGATCCAGAATATTGCCTGATGATTTAGAAACCTAGTGTACAAACACAGACACAAGCATAGACATATATGAACATGCACTGCACATGGACCTGCACACAAAAAGATGTGCATACACAAATATTTGTTGTGAAAAAAACAAATATGATATTGTTGTCTATGAGGCTTGAATATCCAATGAACAGGAATCTCATTCAAAAACTCAATAACATGGAAAAGTAGAGTGCTTTAAAACAAATTTGAACAATAAAGAAATATAATATAACAAATATTTATATAATCTTCCAAATATTAGTAACATTGCATATAATAGGAAAGAGAATAATCCGAAATTCTCTTCAGCATCTTGAGGAGAATCTAAAATGCTACCAACTTGTAGGTTTTCACCAATAAATGGATCTGTCCTCAGAAGAAATAAAGTGTTGCATGTAGGAAGAGACAAGGATGATGTTCTGCTAGCAATCAGTGTCAAAAGTCTGTTGGAAAAAGTAAAGAAGCTAGTGATCCAGCTGCAATTACAGGCTCTTAACTAGATGCAATTGGCAGCAACATGCAGTCTGTCATTGTCTAAATCTATTGATGTAGGCCAGTTTCAAAATAATAAGAGAATTGGAACACTATCCAATAGGTCTTGTGTTATCTCAAGTGGTATTCATAGACCCATAGTCTACTAGATACCTATTCCACTTGCTGAATTGAGCTATAAGAATAATTTAATCAATTTGGTGTCTTCATAAACTTCATGATGACTGATGCTTGGCAGTCAACTGATAATCTCTTGAAATGCAATAATAACTAAATAATTCCCATGGTAGATAGTGTGCCTGAAGTGGCATAAAAAGTTGCTTAGAAGAGTTATATGGAAATGGATGTAGTATTGGAATTTATACAGTATTAGATACAATGAATTTTCAAGATCTCATGTTAGTGTTATAATTTCTCTTTCTGGAACACACAAAATGGAATAGTATGGGAGCTTGAACCATTAGTTACAAAGCTCACCCAAACTTGATGAAACTGAGTGAGGCATAAGTTGGTTTAGTTGATGTGAAGCTGCAAGACTTGGGACCTAGGTACTCAGCGAGTTTTGTCAGACTTGCCAACTTGTTGGACCTGATGAGTCTTGTCATGCAGAATCGGCTGGCGTCCCGTTGAACTCTGGTGATCAATATTGACGTTTTGAAAAACACAACGCTTTATAATTGCAATTGCCATGGCATCAAACATAACAAAGCGGTTAACATTGCGATGTCCTCTTGGGTCAAGGCCAATGTGTGGAATCCAAATATTGAAATCTACTCAAATCATTTGTCAAACCCATCACATTCCAACAGTAGCTTCCGAAGTTGAGGACCTGCATCATCCTAACACTTTTTCGCAAAATCTCACTTTGAACTATGCATCCAAAAGACTTGAGAATGGAAGATATCATGACTTTCATTGAAGACCTCATTTATTGTTATGTGACCAAAAAATTTTCACTTTGTGTTTACCAACTATTTGTAAAGTTTTGGCGGGGTTTTTCTCTAGGCATATTTTAATAGCTGAGATTTTGTTTCATTATCATATCTAGTTATTTATTTTCATGAAGCTGATTTTTTAAGAGGACACATGGGTTTGCACCCACCCAAAGGATTCAAACCCCTTAAATGTGCAAAGGCATCCCCTATTCTAGAGTTTGGGGATGAAGTGCTGCAAGAAGAGGAATATTTCTCTTCCCATGCCTATGTCGTTTTAATCAATTTTGGCCTTCTGTTTCAGACCTGAACATTTGGATAAAGGAAAATTGGCACCCCTTATTACAGAATGCTCCAAAAAAATTTCTTAGTGCTCAAGGTTTTTTCATTGCTACTTTTGACTCCACCAAAGATAGGGACTCCATTTTGTTTAACCACCATTGGTCTTGGAATCAGCACTACTTTTTTCTTAAACCTTGGCACCCAGCGTTCAACCCTCCTTCAAAATCTTCAACATTATGTCGGTTTGGGTTCGGCTCTCAAATATGCCGCTTCAATTTTGGATCCTTTCTTGTTTCAAATCTATTGGTAACTCCTTCGGATCTTTCTTGGTTGTAGATAAGAAATCTACAGATTTTTCTCACACTGCTTTCGTTCGAAATTTAGTGCACTTGGATTTCTCCAAGGAACTTCCTGCTAATATAATTCTTAATGTTGTTGGTCGTTCTTGGACCCAACTGTTGGATTATGAAGGACTTCCCTTCCGGTGTTGGAGATGTTTTGAAACAGGCCATGTGGTTGTAGCATGTCACATCAAAAGTAAATCAACCAAAAAACAAGCTTCATGGTGGAAAGATGCCCTCTCAAAGCCCCCTCCACTTGAGCAGAAAGTAATTGATTCTTTTGCTTCATTAGCGGCTCTTACAGAAAAATCTGATGTGAAGATTGTCACTCTTCAACAAGATCAGAAAAAGCTTCTTCCACTTGGGTTGAAATCTTCTTCATTTGTGGCTCCAATAGCAAAATCTGGTGTGAAGTTTGTCACTCTTTCACAAGATCAGAATTCAAACAAGCTGGGGGCCATGAGGAAGTTGTGGGACAAAAGAATCATATAGAGGATCGGAATCTAGACATTCCATCAAGTAAAAGTTCATCCTCTGAGATGGACTCTGAGGACAACCATTGGGCATTGGTGTAGAAACGTAAGAAACCTTATTTCAAATTGTCTCTAGCCCCTTCTTTTTGCTCCCCTATACACATTGAAGGGGATTAGTTTGTAGCCTTTATGGCACTTGCTTTGTTTGATGCTAGATGATGTTGCCTGGCTTTTCCTTTGTATTTTCCTTTTCGTATATTAATATATTATATAGAGGCGTTACGCCTTTTGCCTAAAAAAAAAGAAAAAATAAATCTGCCTTTATTTATGTAAAGGAAAATAAAGTATAAACTTTCCTCAAGTTTAATCCAGGCTAATTGAATGAGATGCACATAGATAAGCACATTTTAACCTAGATTAATTAATAAAGGGTGACTAGTTTATTATGTCTTTCAAGTTGATTTACTGAAGGGTGCATAATACAAGTTTTTAATCCTTAAAAAGCACTATATTTCATGGGTTTTCAATTTGTTGAGTCTTGGCCAACTTTGAGTCCAACTCAAAACTCGGTCCACCAAGTCTAAGTCTTTTAACTATGGTTGAACCTCTCTTCAAATTGCAAGGGAACGTTCCTTGTTGTCTAAACTACCTTAGACACCAAGCTGTAGACAAGATTTACAGTTATTCAAAGTTTAGATATATCAATTAATACTGTTTCTATGTTGTCCAAAGTGTTGTGGTGTAATGGTAAAGTGCGCATTAAAAGAGTGGCCCAAGTTCAAATAACCACACTGTAATAAAGAGGCCCATAACTTGGAAGATATGTGTACTTGCAATAACACATCCAGGACTGGGTCATGGTTCAAATCATTTGGGGCAGTGCTGTTTCCAGTTACTCTTAACAAAAGGAAACACTGTTGTTATTTTTGTCTGTTTAGTCCTTGAATTAATTTACAATGGTACACGTCACAAGTAATCTCACTATCAAATGACTGCTAATCTGTCTCTGAAAGCTCCAGCCCTATACCTAACTCACTAATAAACAATCAGCTATTTAGGGGAAAATTACCGTTTTTCAATATTTTAAACTGACCCGTACTACCCACAAGTATAAATAGATTAGCTGCATCTGATATCTACAATGTGAACTTAATTCTTTTAGCAATCATATTAATCATTAACCTGTACATTTCAAATTTTACTTATGTAGTTGAATATTTTGGTAACTTACTGTATCTTTTGAGGATGCTGGTATTTTTTTGTCTGTAGTTTATGGCACTTATTAAATTTTCAAATATATTTTGAGAATACAATTTGACTTAGGATCTTGGTTTGTTAATTCAAACCTTGGTAAAGCTGAGTGAATAGAATGATAACTTTTCCATTGTAAGTGCTATTGATAGAATACGGCTTGTTTTTTGGCATGCTATATATATATATATATATATATATATATACAACAGGCAAGACAGTATTTGTGTTTAAAATTTTGCCAATGTGGGGGCTAGGAGCATATTTATTTTCCATCTCAAGACAAGTTTCAATGTTAATTTCGTAATAATTGTCATTTAAAAATATTTCTCCATCTTTTATTCACCGAATCACCTTCCCTTAGTTTGAGAAAGAAAAACATTCTGCATGACACTAAACGGCATTAGATACAAAGTTGTCCTTTAGCCTCTATTCATGTTGGATCAAAACTTTTGTTTGTTGCATATGTTTACAGCTTTTTTCACATTGTTTTTGTATTTGCACATTTGTTGGTAATATTTGCAATTTTTTGATTGATGCTGATAGGGTTCGGTACCATTTTTTCTTAGCTCTCTCAATGAATTCGGATATGGAAAATGCTATTTGATTAACTGGTTTTCCTTCAAGTGTAGTTGAATAAATTTGACCTTTCCTCTAAAATCCCACATTTTATTGGTGTGGCATTTCATTTTTTAAATTTTGTTGGCATTATTGGCTATATAGTCTGAATGGAATGTATGACATACATAAAGGTTCACATTTGATCTATCTTTGTCTTCAAACTATTACATACTGATAAAGAAAAAGGAAAAATAAAATTAAATAAAATGTCATTAAATAGAAAAGTACCAGGCTACTTGGACCCTAGATTTTGAAATCTCATATGAAAGTAGCCATCTTTTTATTGACTTATATTTACTTAAATTAGGTACAACTACTTTGGGTGAACTTGGTAACTGATGGCTTGCCTGCAACAGCCATTGGATTCAATAAACAGGATCGAAAAGTAATGCTGGTGAGACCACGAAAGGTATGATCTTGTCAAATCATTTAAATATTGTCTTTGTTTGCAGATGGATCTATCTCACTTCTTTAATTTGATAAAAATGAAATTAATCTTTTATCTCAGTTTTATCTTTTTGTTTGCTTTTTCTTTACTGCCATATGAAATTCATAACTCATGAGTCGCAAATTCTAAAAGGGCATTTGAAGATGCATATAAGATATCTTGAAGATAAGTAAAAACATAAATTCCCTATTTATAGACTCAAGAAAACTAACAAATCAGCTTATGGGTGTGTATGTACCCTATCCAAATTTGGATAGGCTTGGCTACCTGTACCTTTCTAGAATAATGAATGCAACGAGTGTGAAAGAATTGGATGCCACACATTATGTCAAAGATTATATTATATCTAATGCCTATGTGTACAGAGTGAATTCTAACATTATATTATATCTAATGCCGCCTCCCACATCCCCTCCCCCATTCTAACTTAAACGGAGACATTTTCAATTTGGTCTCAGATTTCAACAAAGAGAATAACACCAAGACACTTGTGACAGTCATTGGATTTAATAAACAGGATAAAAAAATAATGTTGGGGAGAGCGCAAAAGGTATGACCTTATCAAATCACTTAAGCATTTTTTCTTTGTTTGCAGATGGATCTATCTCACTTCTTTAACTGGATAATGCAAGGAACCTGCAAATGTTAATGAAGATTCCGCAGAATATGCTAGACAATAATATGATGAATAATAGAAAATCTGAGCAAGAGAATGATTTTGTATTAATGTTTGTTGTGTCAATTTGAGGGGGCATCCTCCAAAAGGGCACCAACTCCAATACCATATTCTCAAGATGATCTTCTCTTGTCTAGGCACTTCAATGTATAGCACTCAACTAAAGACAACTACTACTTCCCTCTATATGTGGGATGATAATTTTGCACCTCAATACATACCACTCAACTAAAACAACTACCACTTCCCCATAAATATGGGATAAATACTGTTATTCTAATCAGCTGAAGGAAAGACTTTCAATTTTCAAAGCACATGTGCTCAAGCCTTTATTTATTAATCCCTAATACATATATCAGAAGGGGATTCCTAATATTGCTCCCCCTTGAAAAGGCCTTCACCTCAATGATTGACATGAGAGAACTTTTGACAGAATGTTTCCAGTTCTCTTGGGATTGAATATAACTACGAAGGCATAAGCAATAACTCTCTTAGACAGAATAAAATTAGCTAAGGCAAAGGGAAAGCAAAAAATTCAAGTGGAAGGGAAGAAAATGCTAATTATTGAAACCCGTGGAAAGAGGCAGCACAATGATTATAAAATAAACAATATCTTCCAAGAAATTAAGATGGAAATTGAGAATTTCAAGATTTAATACCAATTAATCACAAGGGTAGGAAATATGGTCACAGATCTAGGGGCGATTGGGGGGAAGTTGGTTGTGGGAAAGTGTAATGTCCCCATTTTTAGCACTGCACTTCTCAGTGATCGATGGCCTATTCCCGAGATGCTGTCAGCTAGTCAGAGGCAGAATTAGGGTTTTTGACTGTTTGGTGGGTTCTCTTGAGGATTCAGGGTTCTGCTTGTTGGAGTTTGGGTGTTTGGATTCTGGTTTCCTTCTGGGTTTTCAGAGAGCGTCGCAGTGGTATGTTTTTCTTGGCATTCTGAGCACCTTCAAGAATTTACTATTTTTAGTAAATTCTATTTTTAGTAGTGGTCCAGTCAACGTCAGCTCAGTCAACTTTCCTCGTCTGGCAGTTCATTGGGTAATTCTCATTTTTGGCTTAAGGGGTTCATTTTGGAGAAATAAGTTATTATAAGTCAAAATGTTTTATTATAAAAAATACCCCTTGGCCTAGTGATATAACTTAACAGTTGTTTTAAAGAAGGGGACTTTGAGGGGTATCTTCTCACAAAGGAAATATTTTTATATTTCTGAAGTTTATAATTGCTCAAGGGAAAATGGACGCCTATTTGAAGGAGTTTATATTTTATAAAAAAAAAGAAAAGAAGTGATTTATATCTCTCAAGGAAGGTATGCCATTTTGAAGAAAGGGTTTTGGTCAAAGATTAAACCTAAAAGCAGCTTGGGATTAGGCACTTTTTAGAAGCCGCCGAGTCTTCTCTTCATTCTATAAAGGAGGTTCCTTCTCTTCTTTTGGATTATCTTATGTTTATGATATTGTTATGCTGTCGGAATGGCTTTGGGACTGCTTCGAGAATGAATGTCTCCTAGCCTTGGCTCGACTTCGTGCTTGAGAGATAGCGCCTAGTAGAGAAGTTTGCTTATTGTTGAGAGTTTTTTATAGTGAGGTTTGCTTTGTAGCTGGGGTTTGTTTGTAGTTCAGATTACTGCATTTTATGTCATTTTCTGGAGTGCTGATAGGGCTGAATTTGTAGTTTCACTCATAAATCTGAAAATAAAAATACAGTCGTTCTGGGTATTGATTCATTGAGTTTCCTTGATAGGGGCGACCCTTCTTGCAAAGATTCAGATTTTAATATTGTGTGTTTATTTTTTAAAAGCAAAATCGCCTCTCTCTATTGGCCGTACCATTCTGGTCTGCCTGGCAAGTGTTTAGAAAAAAGAATACTTCGATTTGTTAGCTGTTTCTTGGTCTAGTCCTCATTGCCATCATTATAGCTTTCTATTGCATCAGGTCTCATGTCATTCTGGCAAGTATTGAGTGAGTTGTGAGTATTTTGGTGAGTTCTAGGGTTGCTGATTGCTTCATTTCAGTTGCTGGTCTGTTATATCAGTCATAGATAAATGCAGATTCGTGAGGGGTTTGAGTCCAGAGAGGTTTGTCAAGCATTGGGGAAGTCTCACAAATTATTGCAGCATTGAAGAACTTGGATTACTAGGCTTTGGCAAGATTTCTAACATATTGTAAGCTGGCAGTAGTACTGACAGCAGTTCTTAATCTTGTTTTATCATGAATGTGTAATGCTCATCTTTACATTCTGTAATCGCATTTGTATTTCCTTTATCTCCACCCTATGGTCGCCTCATTTCCGTAATGGATTGAGTAGCACATGCTTGGTGTTGAGCTTGCTTTCAGTTATTAGATGATAGGGACCCTCTGACCACATGCTCGTCGTTCACCGACGCATTTCTTGGTTAGAGTTATTGTATCGGCATTTCATTTAAGATCCTCTGACCATATGCTCGCCATCTCTTGGCGCCATTCTCGGTTAGAGTTCCTTCCAGCTCTGTTTCAGCATTCAAATCCTCTGACCAATGTTCACACCTTGCCCACATCGGGATCCTGGTGTACATTCTGGTTAGAGCTGCTTCAGCATTGTTTTGGTTTAGAGCTAACCCTAACAACCGTGAGTTGCTCTGCTTATTGTAATCAAAAATTAAAAAAAAAATTGGCTTGGTTTATTTCAGTGGTATCAAAGCCATGCATCCTGCCATCCTGTGCCCATCAAGGTTCAGTTGACAGTTGAATGACAGAGAAATCAGTTTCTACACCTGAGGTCAGAACAGAGTTCAGTTTAGCTTTCAGAAGTTTCAAAGAAGTTGTGTTTTCTAAGGTCCAGGGATCGTGAGAAGTCATATTCAACTATGGTATCTGAGGAAGGAAAGGTTACTTTTGCCGTGAGGGATTTCATTGAATATGCTAAACAGTATAAAAGACAATGTGAACATGAGGCTGCCAAACTCCGTGAGCAATATCAAAACATGCCAGATGATTATAAGTACAATGTTTCATTTGATGCCCATTTGAATTGTGTGGCGTTTCTGAAGCCCGAAAAGTCAGAGATGGTGGACCACATTAGGAAAATGTTAAAAAGTGAAGCAGAACAAGCTTTGGTTGAAGAATCAAAGAAGGAAGAAGATGAAGAGCCTATTTGTGAATTGCAGCCCACAAATATGCAAGTTGAAGAGAAAAATCAGTCATCTAGCAGTGAAGATGGCACAAGCAAGGTGCACATATCACATCAAAATGAACTTGAGTTCAATAAGGATACCTTGGCAAGTGTAGAGTTAAGGGTAGAGTTCCATAATACTTCCCTTGACTTGCATGTAATAGGAAGTAATGAAGATCGGCTTCGTAGGACTATTGTTTGCGATGAGTTCGTTGAAGAAAAGGATGGACATATTAATGATATTGGAAGCGAATCCCATGAGTTCATGCATACTCATTTTGAAGATTTGATGAAGAAGGATTCTCTTCTTGTTGCTGACCCAACTTCCCAAGAAGTTCCACATGAAGAATTTGGCGACATACTTTTCCATGAAGGTCCCGAAGAAGATAGGGATGGTGAAGTTTTCAAAACAGCAAGTATAGAAGGTTCTTCACTCCATTTCCGTGGTGGCGTTATTGGACTTGGGTTTGACCAGCAAACCGAACCATGGGAAAGAAATATTTTTGATGATATCAGCTTAAGTGATTTGGGACTTGACTTATTCAAAGAGTCATCACTACAAAGGGAGCATGATAAGTTTTTTATGGTTGATCATCCTAATCAACCCACTAGCATTTGGGATCCGGGTGTGTTGGCACCAAGGTATGAAAGAGAACCTTTGTGGGATGAATTTCCCTTTGATCCTGATGAAGACCAAAATATTGTTTGCATTGCAAGTTATGAGAAGGCCACAGAAGGAAAAGTTGTTTTTGATGAAGAAGCTTTTTCTGGAAAGCTCCATGGTGACCCCGTCAAGTTGGTTGCAGCCACCAAGGAGGATGTTGTTACTCCCGAAACTTTCAGAACGACATTCAATGATTCTTCGTTCGAGTTAGGGGCTGTGATAGCCTTTGATCAAGAAGATGGAGAGGTGGATGAAGAGCTAGAAGACCTTATGGCTCTTGAAGAAGAAAGGTTTAAAATGGTTTTAGAACACAAGGCTGATTTACCAATTCAAGAAGCTGATTGCAAACTTGGGGTCAAAGAATTTGTGAAGTATGATGCTTTTTATGACAATAAGCATTCTCCTCTAATCAATGGTGAAGTTCATGAATGTTGGAGCAGCAATGAGGGCAGCAAAGACAAGGGACAAGGTTCTGATTTTCAGTTGCAGCCTATCACCAGTTCATCATCTTTGAATTCTCATGGTTGGGACAAACAATTCAAGGTGTCCGTTGACAAGGAAGTGCAAGCTCTATCCCTGTTTGATCACACACTTAGCTTGGTTGAAGGGTTGTACTGGAAGGCTCAGCTTGAAGAGAGACAAAGAGGAGTGAAAGATGAAGTTGCTCTTCCCAATCTGCAACTTATCAGAAGCTCTTTGGTAACCTTGAAGTCCGAGTACGTGCACTTGGTTGAAGATCGTGATCACGCCCTTGAAGTTGCAAAGAAGACCATTTGTGCTTTTCAAGATAGAGAGAGGAAGTTTGATGAACTTTATCTGGAGTTTGAATCAACAAGAGCTACGCTGGAAGAAACTCAAATGGCATTAATGGAGGTAGGAAATCAGTTTATTGATTTCAAAATTTTCACAAAGCAAGAGAATGCACATAAAGCTGAAGAAATCAAGCAAGTAATTTGTGAGCTTGATAGTCTTCAAGAAGAGTTTGACCTTGAAGGTTTCACAAGAAGGACTGAAGTTACAAGTGCAGATTTGGATCAGCATGATGGATGGAATAACTTTCAAGTTTTTGACAATCCTCTCTTTGAAGAAGGTGATGAGGAAGATTATGACAATCCTCTCTATGAGATGGAGGATGAAATGGAGAATGAGACTGAGCATGGTTTTCAGTGCTTGGATGCTTTGATATCAATCCATGAGGAAGTGCCACATCTGTTGATTAGTAATGAATGCATAAGTGGGCTCAAGGGTGAAGATTCCATATGGGAGGTGTCGAAGCAAGGTAATTTCAACATCTATGACATCAAGATGTTGATGAGACAAGTTGTGGTAGCTGCTGGTAACTTCATTAAAGCAGCAAGGAGTGATGATTTCAGATCGACTACTCATGAGGAATGGAGGAAAAGCAGACCTAAAACCTGTGTTGGCACTCTTGACAAAATATCCCTTGGGTGGAACGATGTTTGGGCTCAAACTAGTCCGTTTTTGGAGTTTGGATTGAAGACAACATTTGTTTCGTGTTCCACAGGTGTGAACGCTATCAGGTATTGGTTTCAGGGATTCATGAGTATGCACTTGGTTTTGACTAACAATTGGGAATGTATTGAGTTTTCTTTTCAGTACGTTGGAAATCATCTTCAGTTGGGTATCCATATTTGGGATCCTCAACGTGGCTTGATAGAGTTTATTACGTATGGAAATGACTTTTGGAGGGATAAGGATCAAATTTCCAGATTTGTTGAAGCTGTTCCCTTCTTTTCCAGCTACTTGATGGTTCCGTTTGTTCATCAACATGGATTGGAGAGAAATTTTGAATATGGGTTGGAGAGTTCAACGATCGGTAGTTCTTGGGAGTGACTTTCAAATCAGACAAGAGCAGATTTTGAGACACGAGCTTGCTGGTTGGAGGCAGACCAGCCACCTTACATGTGGAGTTTCTTGCATTTAGGAGAGTGGTTTCTTCACTTTTGGTCTAAGAAGTGGTAGTTTTCAGTTGGAGGTTGCTCTAGTTTATTTTCCGGTCACTTTGGAGGTTTGTGATGTTAACTTTGTTAGTTTACTCTCATTGCTGGTTCGGGACAGCGAACTTCCACATGCTCTAGCTTTTCATTCTGAGACTTTTGGAGTTGGAACTATAAGAGTGACTAGAAGTCTTATTGGTGGTGTCAGTATAATTCAGTTGGTGCATAGTAGCTCCATGAGGAGACTGGAGTATGAATTTGTTGAGCTCTTGCAAAGGATTGCTTTCCTCCTTGCAAGAAGATTGGAAGATGTCACATTTGCAGTCATGACTTCGTGGAGGTATGCTGAGGAGATTGATTTTGAGTTGAATATCCTATCTTTCTTCGTGCCTAGAATTATGATTGACAGTGGTGTGGTTGATACTGTTGATTCGAGGCATCGTGGACTTGAGATGTTGTATGATATTGATCTCAGTCCTTTAAGATCCTTCAGTTTGGGTAACATGGATGGTAACACTTTGGAGTTACAAGGAAGGTAGTGCAACATTGGCATGATGTTTTCACTGATGTGATCAGAGTAGTGCAGCATCGGCATGGTGGGTCCTTCCTAAGATGGATTTGGGAACCTGGGATCATACTTGTTTGGGTATGGATCAGTCTTAATTTTTCTGGAGTTGTGGTGGTATTGCTTGAGGACAAGCAATTTTGGGAAGGGCGGACTGTAATGTCCCCATTTTCAGCACTGCACTTCTCAGTGATCAATGGCCTATTCCCGGGGTGCTGTCAGCTAGTCAGAGGCAGAATTAGGGTTTTTGACTGTTTGGTGGGTTCTCTTGAGGATTCAGGGTTCTGCTTGTTGGAGTTTGGGTGTTTGGATTCTGGTTTCCTTCTGGGTTTTCAGAGAGCGTCGCAGTGGTATGTTTTTCTTGGCATTCTGAGCACCTTCAGGAATTTACTATTTTTAGTAAATTCTATTTTTTAGCAGTGGTCCAATCAACGTCAGCTCAGTCAACTTTCCTCGTCTGGCAGTTCATTGGGTAATTCTCATTTTTGGCTTAAGGGGTTCATTTTGGAGAAATAAGTTATTTTAAGTCAAAATGTTTTATTATAAAATATACCCCTTGGCCTAGTGATATAACTTAACAATTGTTTTAAAGAAGGGGACTTTGAGGGGTATCTTCTCACGAAGGAAATATTTTTATATTTCTAAAGTTTATAATTGCTCAAGGGAAAATGGACACCTATTTGAAGGAGTTTATATTTTATAAAAAAAAAAGAAAAGAAGTGATTTATATCTCTCAAGGAAGGTACGCCATTTTGAAGAAAGGGTTTTGGTTAAAGATTAAACCTAAAAGCAGCTTGGGATTAGGGCGCACTTTCTAGAAGCCTCCAAAGTCTTCTCTTCATTCTATAAAGGAGGTTCCTTCTCTTCTTTTGGATTATCTTATGTTTATGATATTGTTATGCTACCGGAATGGCTTTGGGACTGCTTCGAGGAATGAATGCCTCCTAGCCTTGGCTCGACTTCGTGCTTGAGAGATAGCGCCTAGTAGAGAAGTTTGCTTATTGTTGAGAGTTTTTTATAGTGAGGTTTGCTTTGTAGCTGGGGTTTGTTTGTAGTTCAGATTACTGCATTTTATGTCATTTTCTGGAGTTGCTGATAACAGGGCTGAATCTGTAGTTTCACTCATAAATCCGAAAATAAAAATACAGTCGTTCTGGGTATTGAATCATTGAGTTTCCTTGATAGGGGCGACCCTTCTTGCAAAGATTCAGATTTTAATATTGTGTGTTTATTTTTATAAAGCAAAATTGCCTCTCTCTATTGGCCGTACCATTCTGGTCTGCCTGGCAAGTGTTTAGAAAAAAGAATACTTCGATTTGTTAGCTGTTTCTTGGTCTAGTCCTCATTGCCATCATTATAGCTTTCTATTGCATCAGGTCTCATGTCATTCTGGCAAGTATTGAGTGAGTTGTGAGTATTTTGGTGAGTTCTAGGGTTGCTGATTGCTTCATTTCAGTTGCTGGTCTGTTATATCAGTCATAGATAAATGCAGATTTGTGAGGGGTTTGAGTCCAGGGAGGTTGGTCAAGCATTGGGGAAGTCTTACAAATTATTGCAGCATTGAAGAACTTGGATTACTAGGCTTTGGCAAGATTTCTAACATATTGTAAGCTAGTAGTAGTACTGACAACAGTTTTTAATCTTGTTTTATCATGAATGTGTAATGCTCATCGTTACATTCTGTAATCGCATTTGTATTTCCTTTATCTCCACCCTATGGTCGCCTCATTTCCGTAATGGATTGAGTAGCACATGCTTGGTGTTGAGCTTGCTTTCAGTTATTAGATGATAGGGACCCTCTGACCACATGCTTGTCGTTCATCGACGCATTTCTTGGTTAGAGTTCTTGTATCGGCATTTCATTTAAGATCCTCTGACCATATGCTCGCCATCTCTTGGCGCCATTCTTGGTTAGAGTTCCTTCCAGCTCTGTTTCAGCATTCAGATCCTCTGACCAATGCTCACACCTTGCCCACATCGGGATCCTGGTGTACATTCTGGTTAGAGTTGCTTCAGCATTGTTTTGGTTTAGAGCTAACCCTAACGACTGTGAGTTGCTCTGCTTATTGTAATCAAAAATCAAAAAGAAATTGACTTGGTTTATTTCAGAAAGTTGGGTGAAATGATTTGTACTCATCATTTTTCTACTAGGGCATTATAGTTAGTATGAAGACCATGCTAACTCTGAAGCACTTGATTTTCATTAAAAAATGTAAAATCGTGATAAAAAAAGAAGAAATATTTTTGGGTATTATTAAATTGTCCTTGTGTTGTTATATGCATGGTTTGCTAGTCAAAACTTGGTGGTGTTGTTTTTGGCACCTAGGTTTGAACCACTATTGCCTCATTGAGTTGGTAGGCTTCGTGCCCCTATCGGGCCATTGTGCTTGTGAAATTGGACTATATTGCTAATGTAGGGGATGGAGTCCCCCATTTGTGGCTCCACCTATTGGGCCTAATTAATGCCCAAACTCAAGAATCAGTTTTTTTGTTTGCGTTATGTGCACTCAATAATGCCTTTCCATGTTTGAATTGAACAAAAGAAAGTGTGATGGATAAATGATAAACATTGCTAGCTTTTACTTTTGTTAACTTTCTCATAATTGGAATATGCTTGGATTTGAAGGAATGAGTGCCCTACTGGTGGAAAAGTAGGTGCTTAAATTTGATTTTCGAAATTCATTGTGATGTCCCCATTTTCCAGCGCGCCTAAATAATATTAATATATTTAATTATTTAATGTTGCCTGGCAAAAATACAAATATAAAGGTAATATTAAATGATTATATGTTATATGGTTATAAAGTGACATTGAAACATATTTTAATGATAAATTAATAAAGTCACTTTATAATATTGAGTTAAGTGATTTAGGTGGGAAAACCCTAAAAAGGTTAAAAGGCATTATAAAAAGGAGTTGAGAGCTCATTCTCTCATATTCTGGATTGTTATATCTTTTGGGGTTTGAAGTTCGGGGAAGCTCTTTGGAATTCGAAACCCTAGGAGGGTTATCCTACGAGTTCCAGTTTTGGTGGTGAAAGATTCCTCCCTAGCTGGTGCTGGCGAATTCAACCAGGGCTCGCACATGTGCAATAAAGCAAATTTATGAGTCTCCTTTGGAGATAACTTTGAAGATTATAGATTGAATATTGCTTGTCTGAGAAGCAAAGATTTTGAAGGTTCAGTTTCGGGGTTTCTGAATAATTCTCATATTTATGCCTGATTATTACTGCAAAATCCGAAGTTATTATTCTGCCGCTACAGTGATGTGATACTGTCGCTACAGTGATGTGAATAGTGTCGCCACAGTAACTTGAACAGTGATAACAATTGGAGGCCAACGATTATTTCAGAGGTGTTTCTGTTGAGAGGTTGGATTTGGGGGAATATCTCCACTTTCAGCATTTCTGGACATTATTGTGTGTGTTATTATTGTTGCATCGATTTACACATTCAGAGGTTATTTCTATCTGCAATGGAGGCATAATATTCTCCAAACCCTAGGTGCTGGTTGTTGGGGTTTACTCAAGCAAGAACATGGGGTTTTGATGAAGGATTTGCTGGTCTCAGGAATAGGCGAGTTCACAGGTCTGATAATATTTCAGTGCTTCAATATTGAGCATTGAATCATGTTTTTCCCTTTACCAAGGCGTTTTGGGTCTGAGAGAAGGTGTCTAAGTCTGGGAGGTGTTATGTTGCAATCTGAGGCACTATAAACACTTGCTTATAGTTTCTGTTCATTCCTTGAGGGTCAACTGGGTGATTTCAGTTGTGCTGGTTAACTGGAATGCATCATTCAAGGGTCTGCAATGATTTCTGGACCATCCTTCAGTAGCTCGACCTCTCTTTCATGTATTTCCAGGTTGGAATTCTATGTTTCTGTTATTACATTCACTATGAGGTGGTAGCAGCACCTACGTCTAGGTCTGGGCATGTAATACATTGATTAAATGATTCTAATCACACTCAGAAGTCAGAGTTTAGTTGCTGCTGTTAGTATTTGCATCCATCCTTTCCATAGTACTGTCATTTCTGAGTCTTGGTAACTGAAATCAGAACTTAAGAGGTCTGCTGTTCATTGTTGGGAAGTCATTCTATCATTGCCATACTCTTGTAGCTACAGAAAGTTATTGTAGGTAATCTGATTGGAGTTTTCTGAGTTTGTAACAATCTGATAATGAATTCTGAGCAATCATATTGATGAATCAGTCAGTCCTTAATACTCAGAAATTATTGTAATACCTGCTATAGCTTTCTGAGCGCTTATCTGTGTAAAATCAGTCTATATTATTATCAGAAGGTGCTGTTGTAGTCTGATAATGCAATGTTTCTGAGCTGTGTATGAAAGAAGTACTGTAGGGGTTGTCAGTAGACTTCATGTTGTTGACTACCAGAAATTCTGATTCTAATGGTGTCCAATGATAAGTCTGAAATTGCAAATCAAAATGAAACGTATCCTATGAAAATCTAGAACTGTGCATTCACTTAGAAATCAGAATTTATTATCAGTTCAGTGCTCTTCTTTCTGTTGGAGTTATTCATACATGACTATATTAGTTTGATAAAATGTTGCATCTATCAAACTAAGAAAATATCGCAAAAAAAATCTTCCACTGGGAAAGGAACATTACATTCATCAGGTTATTGTTTTCCATGTTTGGATAGTTAACACCAACTAGGAGTTTGCATCTTACTAGCAATTTTAATGGTTCTACAGTCCATTAACCCTAGTTACATTTTATAGGAAAAATAATATATTTAACTTTATCAAGCAATATAAATGCCCTATTGTCACAAGATACATTGTTTCCAATAAATTTTGAGATGTCTGTGTAGATGCAATGCAAAATAAGTCATCTTAACTTTACAAAAGATAATAAACTAAAAAGCCTCCAAACATTATTCTTAAAGTGAATTCTTAAATATCTCTTACTTTTTTATTTTTTATTTTCTTTTTTGGAAAGATGCATCTTATATTATCAAGATGATCTTGAAGTTTACATCAATTCAGAAAAATGGTGACACGAGAAATCTCTTAATTCTAAAGCAAAAGAAGAGAGCGTGTTGCCTTGTGGTCCAATGGGAAAACAATTAACATCTTTCCTTGATCATTGCTAGTTAGCTTTAACAATTGAAGCTTGTTCAAGAAAAATATCTTACTTTATTGGGATATCAATACTATCTAAAATCTAAGCTGCCCGCTCGAGTAAGTGATTTGGTTGAGGTTCGAGATTTGGGTATGTTGGTAAGGCAAAATAAAATATTGGGTATTGATACAACTGTATATAAATATAAAATTTTGAAAAATATACACTAATGACTATAGTGACTATACATAATTCAAATTCTATAATATATTTGATACTTGATACTAAAAACAAGTTAAACAATAGAATTGAAAATACATTGCATAATCTTTCTATTGTGAGGATGTGCAAACAAAGTGTAGGCGTGCAGACGGAAAGCGAGAAGGGTGAGCAGAGGGTGCACAATGACAGGAGGCAGCTTGAATCAGCGGCCAATGCTCGGGGTACTGTCAAACAATGGCTTGTTTCAGGTAAGGATGGCTGCAATACCATGAATGGGGCTGGGCAGCATCGATATGCCCTCCGTTTGGGCTCCTCCTTGGAGCGTTCCAGTCCTCCAGTGAAAACCCTAGATTTTGATCCCCTTGGGAAATTTGCTCCGGTGCCTGTTGTTGCTTCTTCTCCTCTAGTCTTGGATCCTTCTGAGTTGGCTGTGTGCAAAAACAAATCAAATCCATTCCATGTTTGCTCTGCTTTCTATGTAGAGCAGATTAGGCGCTCCAAAAAACCTTGTTCTCCTCCCCTCAAATCGTTGAATGTTTTGCCTCCTCCCAATCTTGAACCTGTGTCTTAGCCCGAGGATCCGTGTTTTTCCCTTGGGGATGCTGAAGTGGTCTTCTCTGAAGAACTTAAGGATCTTCGCATCTCTGATATCTGCATTGATGAGATTGCCCAAGATATTGGCAAATGGTCATTGGTTTTGCGATGTCTGTGCAAGCGTCCATCAGTGGACTCGATCTTGGACTGGATCAAAGCTAATTGGAGCGACTTTTCAACTCCATCGATTGAACCTTTAGATTTTGGATTCATTTTTATCACTTTTTGTTCAATTGTGGACTGCGAATTTTTTTTCTAGAATGGCCCATGGTTAATCGAGAACTTTGGCGTTTTCATTTCTCCGTGGTCCCCTTTTTTTGATCCAGCATCTGCAAAAACTACTTCTATTTCGGTTAGGATCAGACTCTATAATCTACCACTGGTTTTGCGGAATAAGGATTTAATTTGTGAGATGAATCAACTTGATTCCTTCGTCAAGCTTGATTTTGAAGGGGGTCCTTCTGTTCGTAGGTTTTACAGGGTTTGTACTATGATTGACATTTCCAAACCCCTCCCTCACTCTATTCGCGTTTATTCTTCTCATGGAATTTGGACCCAGTATATAAATTTTGAAGGGTTGCCCTTTCGATGTTTTCACTGCGACAAGCTAGGACAAAAAATTGAGGCCTGCTCCTTTCAACGGCTGCCAGGTCTCAGGTCTGTCAACCTTAAAAAGTGGGCAAGGAAGGATGGATCTCCAGATGCTGATTTTATTTGGCGTAATCATGGTAAGTTTCAAGACTCTCAACCGGCTTCTGGGCAAAATCTTGCCCCTTCTTTGGCGCCTTCTCCTCCTCCTGCTGTTGCAACTCAAGATAAGTCGCATGTGGCCTCTCCTAGATTGGATTCAGATGACTCTGTGCTGGATGGTATTTTTTCATTTATGGACGATCTAGAAAATCCTAATTATGACTGTTTTGAGGATGACATGGTCGTGGAACCGCCGCGGAAACTCAGGATCTCTCAGACTGAGTGCAGTAAGCTCAAACCTAATTGTGGTTTGAGGAGAAAAAAGGGAAGGAAGACCAATCTTGAAAAGATTCAATTTGAAGGCCAAGAAGTTGTCATGGGGGGCACCCAATGGACTATGGATGCGCTCCTCTCCCGAAACAAGAGGAAAACCTAAGGGTTGTAGTTGGATCCTAGGAAAAATACAAGTGTAGAAAATTGCAGAGAAGAACAAAGTCGCATAACACTCAGATTTACGTGGAAAAACCAGGTAAAAATATACCAGTAAAAAACCATGGGAAAAATATCTTTCGTATTGATTCTTAGGAATTACAAAGTTACAACAACCTCAAATGAGTTCTAGCCCCTTCTTCAAGAGGAGGGAAAGAATACCTCTCAAATTTATTCTAACCTTTAGCCTTCTTATTACAAATGAGGGAAAGGTCCTCTATTTATATACAAATTTGAGAAACTTAATGCTATAATTAAGTTCTCAAATTTTCCACCTCTAACCCTTCCAATGCCACCACTATAGTCATATTATTGACTAAGCCTATATGTGGCTCTCAATCATCTACAAGGTTGACACATATAGAGTCCAACTTGATTCTACTATGAATCACTTAATAATTTATTAAGTCAACACAATATGACTCACTCAACTACATGTATGACACATACAAGAGCAGAGTCCTAATTGAAGACAACTTGTATGACACATACAGAAGCGAAGTCCTAATTGACTTCACATTCCAACATTCTCCCACTTGAAGTCAAATTTCAAACCCATGAATAATTCCTCTACTAAAAAACCATTGCCAATGCTACCTATCATCACATAATCTGCAGACCAAGAGAAGTTCTACACCAAATGAACTTCTCTCTACCAATAGGTTTCGTCATAATATCTGCAGGGTTTGCATCAGTGTGAATCTTGGCCGAAGAGATCTGTCCTCCTTCCACCACTTCACGAACAAAGTGATATTGAATATCAATATGCTTTGTTCTGGAATGGTATGCTGAGTTGCGTGCTAAGTGTAAAGCACTTTGACTGTCACAATGCAGTACCATGTTATCTTGCTTCACTTGCAATTCACCCAAAAGTCTATGAAGCCAGATTGCCTCCTTGCTAGCTTGTGTTGCTACCATATATTCTGCCTCAGTAGTAGACAATGCCACCACTGTCTACAACTTTGACACCGAACTAACAACACCTCCAGCTAAAGAGAAAACAAAACCTGTTGTAGACTTTCTCTTATCTCTGTCTCCACCAAAATTTGCATCCATATACCCATTAACTTGAAGACTACTCCCACTGTAACAGATAGCAGCATCTGAAGTGCCTCTCAAATATCTGAGAATCCACTTCACAATTGTCCAATGATCAGTACCAGGATTCGCCATGTACCTATTGACAACTCCCACTGCTTGTGCAATGTCTGGTCTGGTGCACACCATGGCAAACATAAGGCTTCCAACTGCTGATAAGTACGGTACATGAGACATCTGTGTCTTCCTTGCTTCTGTGCTAGGGCACTGTTCCGAAGACAATTTAATATGAATAAGAAATGGAGTACTAACTGGTTGTGCATTCTGCATATTGAAGCGTTGCAGAACCTTCTCCACATAAGTTTTCTGTGACAACCATAATTT
This sequence comes from Sequoiadendron giganteum, assembly GCA_007115665.2. Classification (NCBI taxonomy): domain Eukaryota; kingdom Viridiplantae; phylum Streptophyta; class Pinopsida; order Cupressales; family Cupressaceae; genus Sequoiadendron; species Sequoiadendron giganteum. The sequence goes on from CM021110.1 coordinate 387,535,775, forward strand.
CCTATTATTTCTGTGTTTATGTATCCTCATTCCAAGAATCTGATTTGCACTGCCTAAGTCCTTCATCTCAAACTCCCTAGCAAACTGAGTTTTCAAATGGATGATTTTATACATGTTGGGACTTGCTACCAACATATCATCAACATACAATAGTAGAATAATAAAACTGCCATCATCATACCTTTGAACATAGGCACAATGATTAGCCTCACATCTACTAAAACCTAAACTCATCATGAAGGAATCAAACCGCTTGTACCAACACCTTGGCACCTGTTTCAAACCATACAACAATTTTCTCAACCTACAAACTAGATTCTCCTTGCCTCTTTCCTCAAAACCTTTTGGCTATTGCATATAAATCTCCTCAGAGAGATCACCATGCAGGAAGGTTGTTTTAACATCTAACTGTTCTAACTCCAAATCAAGACTAGCAACAAGAGCTAAAACAACTCTAACAGTACTTAATCGTACAATAGGTGAAAAATTTTCATCAAAATCAATACCAGACTTCTGTGAATACCCCTTTGCCACCAACCGAGCTTTGTATCTCTCCAAATTGTCATTGATATCCCTCTTCAATTTGAAGACCCACTTGTTCCCAATAACTTTTCTCCCCTTAGGCAATGGCACAAGCTCCTATGTCTTGTTCTTATGCAGAGCTTCCATCTCCTCTTCCATAGTAACTCTCCATTTGCTTGCACATTCAATTTCACAAGCCTCCTGATATGAATTAGGTTCACCAACATCAATTAGTAATGCATAAGCAAAATTACAAGTAAGAGAGTAATTTACAGGTGGTTTGATTACTCTACTTGATCTCCTTAAAATAGGTGATGATTCACTCTTTGACTCAACTGGTTGTTGTTCTTTTGGTTAATCTTCATCTAGTTGCTCTTCATCAAGCACATCTAGATAATCATCATGTTTTCCCACCTCTACTGGAATAACTTCCATACCTTGTTGTTCTTCACCTCTTTGCATTGATTTTTCATTAAAATAAACATCTTGGCTAACAATAATCTTGTGGGCAGCAGTATCCCACAATCTATACCCCTTTGTACCTTCTTTCCATATCTCTTCAAGAATTTTATTATCAAGAGCAATAGTGGGAGATCTATTGATCAAGAAACAAGCCATATTTACAGCCTCACCCCAAAATTTCTGCTCCAAACCAGCAGTGCTCAACATGCATCTGGCTCGCTCCATAATTGTACGGTTCATGCATTCAGCAACACCATTTTGTTGTGGTGTTCTCGCAACTGTCAATTGCCTTGCAATGCCATGCTCACTACAAAACTGGTTAAATTCTGCTAAACAAAACTCACCTCCGTTATCAATTCTCAGAGATTTTATTGTCTTACCTTTTTTATTCTCTACTAGAGCCCTAAACCTCTTGAAACAAGAAAACACTTAAGATTTCTTCTTGAGAAGATAAATCCACACCTTACGGGAATAATCATCTATAAATGAAACAAAATATGATGAACCTCCAATAGATGTTATAGGAGCTTCCCAAGTATCTGAATGAATTAAATCTAATACATCTTTGCTTCTGGTAGTACTTCTAGAAAAACTCAATCTATTTTGTTTCCCAAACAAACAATGTTCACAAAAACCCAAATCTTTAGATTTTCCACGTGGGAGAAGATTTCTACCTAGTAGTACCTTGAGACCTCGTTCACTCATGTGGCCTAGCCTTTGATGCCAGATTGATAATGAGTCCATCTCTACATCAGATACCACAGCAGCCTCTCCAATGTTAGTTTGTCCAACCAACCTATAGAGATTTCCAACTTTTTCTCCCTTTAGCACAACTAAAACTCCCTTTGTTACCTTGAGACAGCTAGTTTCACCATTGAATCGATAACCTTGTTCATTAAACACTCCAAGTGAACGTAATTTTTTCTTTAAACCAGGTACATGCCTAACATGCTGAATAGTTCTAACTACTCCATCAAACATCTTGATTCTTACCTCTCCTTCACCAACAACTTCACATGGGTTGTCATTTCCCATGTAAACCATACCACCAACACAAGACCGATAACTAGAAAACCAGTCTCTATGTGGTGTCATATGAAAGGAAGCACCAAAGTCAAGAATCCAAACATGAAGTAAAGAGCTTCTCAGATTAGCAGTCGATACCTCTCCATCTTCCAATGGTGTATGAACTTCAGTAGTGTTTGCCTCAGATGCTGGTGTACTAGGATTCTCCTTGGTTGCTTTTGGCAACATGCAATCCTTCTTGACATGCCCATTTTTGCCACAGTTCCAGCACTTTACCTTTTTCCGTCCCTTGAATTTGGACCTGATTTGTCCACGCTCAGTATTTGCTCTTTCCTGAGTTATACCTCTTGCAAAAAGGGCTTCATTTGAAGAGGATCGTTGAGATGTCTTCTGCCTTGAATCTTCAGAGATTAAAGCAGCCACCACATCTTCAAAGACCAGCTTCCCACTCGGTGTAGAATTACTGAGAGCCATAACCAACTGATCACAACTATCTGGCAAGGAGCATAGTAATATTGCTGCCTTATCTTCTTCATCAATTTTCACACCCACTGAAGCCAACTTGCTTGTCAGTGTGTTGAAATCATTGAGATGATTTGTGACAGATGAATTGTCATGCATCCTCAAATTATACAACTGTCTTCGTAGCAGAATTTTGTTTGCCAATGACTTTGTCTCATATAGCTTTGCAAGCTTATTCCACAAGTCATGAGCAGATTTCTCTTTTGCAACATGGAATAGAACTGAATCTGCTAGAGATAACTGGATTGTTGCTCTAGCCATGCTATCCATGTTATTCCAATCTCACGTGCTCATATTTGCAGGTTTAGATACTACTCCTTTAAGAGCTCTGTCACATCCATCCTTCACCAACAAAGCTTGAATCTTGAGCTTCCATAGAGCAAAATTAGAACCATCGAACTTATGCACCTCAAATCTGGTAACAGTAGTTCCTGCCATTGCTCACTTCTCAAATTAAACAATTCTATACAAATAACCTATGCTCTAATACCAATTGTTAGGAAAAATACAAGTGTAGAAAATTGTAGAGAAGAGCAAAGTCGCATAACACTCAGATTTACATGGAAAAACTTGGTAAAAATATACCAGTAAAAAACCACAAGCAAAATATGTTTCCTATTGATTCTCAGGAATTACAGAGTTACAACAACCTCAAATGAGTTATAGCCCCTTCTTCAAAAGGAGGGAAAGAATACCTCTCAAATCTATTCTAACCTTTAGCCTTCTTATTACAAATGAGGGAAAAGTCCTCTATTTATATACAAATTTGAGAAACTTAATGCTATAATTAAGTTCTCAAATTTGCCACCTCTAACCCTTCCAATGCCACCACTATAGTCATATTATTGACTAAGCCTATATGTGGCTCTCAATCATCTACAAGGTTGACACATATAGAGTCCAACTTGATTCTACTATGAATCACTTTATAATTTACTAAGTCAACACAATATGACTCACTTAATAATTTACTAAGTCAACACAGTATGATTCACTCAACTACATGTATGACACATACAGGAGCAGAGTCCTAATTGAAGACAGCTTGTATGACACATACAGAAGCAAAGTCCTAATTGACTTCACATTCCAACATTTCTGGTCTATGATTAGATTTCTATAGATGTGTTTCTTTGTTTGTTCTATTACTGGGACCCTTTGTCCTTGTTTCTCTTGGGTATCTACTACCCTTTTGATCACGTTTGGGTATCTTCTGCCCTTCGGTTCATGTCTGGAAATCTCTCTGTTAATTTTTTCCTATGTTTTAATAAAAAAAACTACTTATGGACCCAAAAAAATGCATTGCATAATTCATTCAATGTTATATAATAAATGATATATCTATATGTCAGATCATTACAAAACTTGAAAATAGTAAATACAATATTTTTTTAATCTTCCTCTCCATCAAAAGCATCTAGATCTAAGTCATCACTTGGTTCAACTTCATTTGAACCACAAGCAACCGTAATGTCACTTCCACTAGCTACATGAACATCATGTGTAGGTGTCTCATCATCATCTATACTGACTCTAGCAAACTCTAAAATAGATGTATCCAAGTTGGTACACTAAGGGGCTCTGTCCCAAATCTTTGTCGCCTCTTCCTTGTAGTCAACTTTCTTATGTGATAGGAGGCAAAAGTTGAAATGGATGTTGACCAATTTTTTTGCATTTTTTGCAACCAATTGGTTGCGTTTGATTGAGTGGATGAGGGGGTGTATGCTCCAATTCAGCTTAGCAAAAGAACTCACAATTTGTCGAAATTGGAGAGAAAGTCAATGCAACTTAGAAATGTTGAATAATGGTAAGAATATTAAAAATAAAAAATGCTTTCTAAAATTTTGATTGCAAGAGGTTGGAGGAACATATATCTTTGCCCATGGAGGTACCACCATGTATGAGCATCCATCTTATACTTGTCTCAAAGAACACAAATAGTATGATCTTGTCCTGTGATGAACATACAAAATTTAGTATTAACCTTATCCTCCACTTTTGGATCTAAGAAGATTCTTCAAAATGCTTTCTTCCATCCATCAACAACTTCATTATCTATATATGGTATTGGTTTCTTTGGAAAAAAAAGGATTTTTGTTCTGTAATATTTGAGAGATAATGCATATGCAAGGAGATGCAACGGTGTGGTCATCTTGTTCTAGTGGTCGAGAATGATTATTTTCACCTTAAGAAAAAATGCTTCTTTAGGGTCATTCTCCTTTGCTATTATGGACTTTATTTTTTCTATCACAAAGTCCATGCCATGATAAATTACTCCCAAACATGTTTGATCTATATTAGCAAATTTAATCATACGCATGATGGGCTTGATGAAACTCAAGATGTAGTCTACGCAAGCCCACCAATCATTATCCAAGATTAATGATTTGACCTTTTGGGTTTGTGAACTTGACTACCACTATAAACTCCATTGGTTGCTAATGACCATGTTGCTCAATGCCTCTTGTACTTTCACAAGTCATGTCTAAACGATTGTATGATGTGTAACAAGTCTCAACAACCTAATGTAGTGTAAGAAATAAGTTAATAATAAATTTAAATTTAAATTAAATAAATGTCATAGATTAAATTTAAAATAAATATCAAAATTTCATAACTTTATCTCCAACAATTTCAAATTGTTGAAAGTCTTGAAGATACCTTGTGACATGATAGTTTTTCATTAACATTTGAATCTCCTTATTGTATTTTTTTGTTCACTCACTCTATTTGAGTGCCAATTTTTTGTATCACCAAGTTGAGGGAGCTGATGGTACATGGTGTCCAAGAAATGGACTTGTACCTTTCCTCAAGCGAAGCACTTATTGCCTTACAATTTTTTCCATTGTGCGTTATGACTTGGACAACATTCTTAGCACCCACCATCTTTGCAGACTCAATCGAGATTTTGGAAATGAATTTTGCATCCTTCACTTGCCCATCAAGATCAACCACCTTCAAAAATGTTGTCCCTTTAGGGAGACACTACAATGACATTTATTAAAGGCCAATTTTTACAATCTTTCCATCTATCAAAAGCATTGGACACTTTTGTTTCAATTCATGAATCCTTGATTGGTTTGAGTGATGTCTCTATGTTTTTTTTCATTTTCCAATAAGTTGGTGTGCACATTCTCATACTCATAACTTATGTAACTAGAGGGTGTTTGACTTATTGTTGTCAACATTTCTTGCCAATATGGTGATCTCACTAGGTTGAAAGGAACACCATTGGTATAAATGCATTATGCAATGTGTTCATCTTCATTGTCCTCATCTGGAAATGCTTTCTCTAGTGGGCCTCTTCTGTGGGAAGAAATAGAGGGATCTTCTTCTTGGGTAAATGGTATCGCCAAGAAAGGATGTGACGCAGCCACTATTGAAGGAGACCTTGTGGGTGGCTTCCTTGATCCTTTCCTCATGAAAATATGAGATTTTAATTTTACTTTTTTGTTCATAGCATCAACTTCTTGTTTTCTAATATATGCCATAATTTATTCCTTTGGAAACCCCTTCTTGTTTTCCCCTTGAAAAACTCTAATTCCTAGGGCGGTCTTAGCATAGAGATGAGATTTCACTCAACTGTATGAGCTCTTATATATGATCACATAGTGACTACAATACCAAAGACAAGCTCCACCTCCTAGAAGTTGTCCAATCACTGTAACATGTTTCCATAGAGGTGATGCTTGATCATACTTGAAGTGTCTACTTGTTTTTGGAGCCATTGAACTTGAACTAGTACCCATTTTGAATAGATTGTTATAAAAAAAAAATAATGTAACCCTTTAAACACATAGACGTAATGAAAACAAGAAAACAATTAAAAAAATATTTACAATGTTTTTTTCTTCCTTTTCTTTTTTTGAGAAAAATATTGAAAAAACTTGTAAAAATCTTCAAAACTTGAAAGAATCTCATAAAATATTTACCTTTTACCAATAAATCTCCTTTGTGCAAGTTAGTTCCTTCCCGTAGCTCCTAGCAAATGTCTTTCGCATCTTTTCAAGCCTGTACGATTCAAAATACTGGCTAACTTAAAAAATGCAAAAATGGCAAAGGGGATTGCTACAGTTGTTTTTTGTGATTTATGATTGTGACATGAATGATATTGGTCACTTTTAAGGTTGTCATTCAAATTTTAGTGTTTTGTAGGCTTCTAAAATGCACATTTTAAGTTATATATATATATATATATATATATATATATATATATATATATATATATATTTTGTTGAGAAATGTGGATTGGGCTCTGGGCATGGCTGGGAGTGTTTGAGCATGTCACAAGATGGTTAGGGTATGCCCTTGACATACCCACAGGCTATTTGGGGTAGTAGGGGTGTAACCTATCTCTCATCCTTGCTACCACTCCTACTCCCATTTGGTCCCATATTGGGTCCAATTCTTGTCATTTCTGATAACTTAGTTTAAAATTTATAAGTTCCTCATAGCCAAGTACATATGTGTGTATTGAGATCAGTGTGTTCAATTTACCCAGCCAAAATGGATAGGCTAGGACTTGAATACAAGATGTCACAAATATTGGTGTGGGTCTTCTACCAAGCTATCAATATTTGGGGTTCCAAGATTCAAGATTAGTATATTGTTGATTCGTAAGCTTCATACACTTCCCAAATATCAGTTTTAGTGCTCTACCAATCGAGCTCAGTCCTTTGTGGATTCAAAATTTGGAACTCAACCTTTCATAAGGTTAGCATTTTATATCAATAAGCTTCACACAATCAAATTAATCTGTGTATATCTATCTGGATTATTGTGTTTCATTTAACTAGCCAAAAGAGACTAGGTAGGACATGAATCCATGATGTTGAAAATACTTATCTTGGCACTTTAGCAACTGAGTCATCAGTCCTTTATGGGTTCAAACTTTAGAATTTAACCTTCCCTAAGGTTAGTATATTAAATTCATAATTTTTAGATGACCAAATTAATTTATATATAAGTACCCGATTATGGTGTTTAATTTATATGAATACTTTATTGGCTTAGATGTCTTGCTTCTCATAAATTATAAGTTTGGTCATTAGTGATAACATTTGTTCTATTAAAATAAAGTTGACATAACCAGCTAGGCACGATAGGGTATTACAATATAGAAAAGTTGTTCCACTATTTTCTTGTTGAGATTCCACCCTTGCCTGGACATCCTCAAGGGAAAATGATTCTCTTTTTAAGGAAAAAATATAACCTTAATACATTATGAATTTATATAGATGTTTTATAATTTGTATGATTCAGGAAATGTTTTACATGCAGCAGTGTTCTATCAAAATATGTTCTAAAGTTTTGATTAGTAAGACAAAGGTTTGAATTTTCTACCATTCATGGAGGATAGGCCCCATATTCCCAAAACAGGACTATGTATGAAGTTATTTGCAACAAGAATATCATACAAAACAAATGAGTATAAGATATTGACAGTTCTGTTTATAAAGTCTCATTCGTTTTTTCAAAGGGTGGATATAAGAATTAAGGCAAAGTCATGAAGGGTTTGTTAAAAATTGAACCTGGAAATGGATTCTATAAAGTTGTATACTTTACAGCAACATATAGTTTAGCTTGCTTTAAAATATTGAACATAAAATGTTTTTATGGCCAAAGTTTAGTAATGCATGTTTTTTATTTTAAGTTTACCTTTTGATGGAGTAGTTTTCTGAAAGGTAATCTCCCAATTTTTTTTGTTCACTTCATCTCAAGTTACCACATATTTTCAGCGTGGTTACTCATCAGAATTTGTTTACAGGTTAATGAAGCTATTGTGAATGGTTGGCTTTTCTTCCGTTATCTGGTAATAGGGGGTAAGTTTACTTGAGAAAACAATGCAAAATCTCAAATTTTTTTACTGTTTTGAAGTGAGCACAAAAAATAGATTTAGATAAATATTAAATTCAACTGCTGCATTCATTTTGGTTGAAGTTTCTTTTCTATATATTGTCTAATCAGTTAATCCTGATGGTTTTACAGCTTATGTCGGTCTTGCTACAATTGCCGGATTTGCATGGTGGTTTCTATACTATGAAGGTGGCCCAAAATTACCCTACAAAGAACTGGTTAGAGACTAAGATTGACTTTGTGATTATTCATACATGTCACATGGTTGGAAAAAAATTAAAATATATAATTACATTATGTATCCATTGCATTCAAAATGTCATATTTCCAGAAGAAGTTAGCATTGATGAATTTATTTCTATCATTTATGCATTTTGTTTTGATTTCTATGTGAACTGGAACCTTTTACTGCAATATACTGAAATTCTGGACACTCTTTTGTGTGTTGTCAAATTTGTGAAAAAAATCTTATGAATATGTATATGACATACAATTCATATTTCGTAACTTTAAAATCTTATGGATTAAGAAATGTTGCATCTCTAGAAAATTATTATTAATAAACTGATGAGATCTAAAAGGTAAAATATGCCATCAATTGTAAGTTGGCGAAGCTAATGCCATTCTTCAGAATCATGGTCTGTATTTCTGGAAATATTGATAGCTATCTCAATGGTTTCAGGTGAACTTTGACACATGTTCAGAGAGAGAAACAACCTACTCTTGCAATATATTTGAAGACCGTCATCCATCAACTGTTTCAATGAGTGTGCTGGTGGTGGTTGAGATGTTCAATGCCCTGAATAACCTCAGTGAAAACCAGAGTTTAATGTAAGTAACTTAGAGGATCAAAATCTGTTAGTTTTTTTTTTCCAAGCTTTCTTTATGAAGGGATTTCAGTAGATTTCTCTTTTCTTTGAGGTGTAAATATAGATCCTGATGAGCTAACATGTATCCTATATGTAGACTGTCACTCATTGTAGATATTTTGCATGCATTTGTTTAATACAAATTCATCATTATATTGCTAACGTTTATACATATACATTTATAATGGCAATTGCATCATCAGTTTTCATGGCTGCCTTATTAACCAGTATGGCTGAGGCTATGCCACATCAACAAAAGTTTCTGCAATAGCTACCTAGAAAAGTTCTGTTTGCACAGCCTTTTATAAAGGTATATAAACATCAAAATAGTTATCTTGTTGTGTACCTAGTCATGTATGACTCTTTTTGTTTTCTTTTCCAGGTTTTTGTTAGATGTGGGAGTATCCTCGTTATAAGCTGTTTTCCTTAACATGTTCCCAACCACATATCTATTACTCTAAAAAGTTATGTATCTTGTCTGGCAACAAACACAAATCTACTTTTGCTTGCATTATCATTTCAATCAAGTAAATATTTATAACCACTGTTGCATTTTCAATAGAGAAGATGCGATGGTTAGTACCACCAGCAACTAACTAAATATATCACATCAGGCCTAAGATTGAGACATTGCACTCATGACATACCGTACAAGGTGTTTCATTAATACTATTATCAATACCTTATAGAAGGATCTATCTTCTGTGTGCACCAATTTTTTTGAATTTTGCTAACTTGATGGAAAATACTTTTGATTCGTGGGATTTTTGTTCAATACAAACACTTAAATGTCACTGTTTCATGAATCTGTTGTGGATTTCCCCCGTTGGAATCTTTAAAGTGTCGGAATACAGGCAGTGTTCCCATCTTTTATAAATTTAAGACCCTTACGAAACATATCCAAGTTAGAATTTAAATAATTCATGAATTATCATCCAAATTATATGTTGAAATGCAAGAGGTTTCATATGCAAATCTGTCTACCTTCTGCACAAATCCTCAGAGAAAAAGTAAATGCCTGTATTAGCTGAAAAGCATTATTTGTGCACAGTTTAGACTTTAGAGTATAAATAATGGACGAAATATCTACCAAACTGCTCTAGATTTATGTTCAATACTATCTACCTATGAAAAAGGTTCAAATAAATAAATTTGTTTCCTGACATCAAAAGCTTGTACCCTAAAAAACAGTTCTTTTAAAGGTTGAACTGTATCCTATAGTCACAAAGTATGTCAGTATTTATATTGAAATGATAAGACAAACTATGTTAAGCATCTGACTTTTAATCGTTATTCACAGTGTTCTTCCTCCATGGAGTAATCTGTGGTTGGTCTCATCAATTATTTTGACTATGATTCTCCATATGCTTATACTTTATGTACAACCACTGGCTGTGCTGTTTTCAGTAAGTGCGATTTTATCTTTCAAGGAATTTCCAGTTCTATATTTATATCAACTTCAAGATATTAAATCATTTTATCTGAAATTTGAATGTTAAAAACGTCTATTTTCACAGGTGACTCCATTGTCATTGACAGAATGGAAAATGGTTCTCTGGCTTTCTTTTCCTGTAAGTAAAAACTTAATCCACACATCTCTCCTTTATGATTCTCACATGGCTGATTTTTCATGGTATCCACATTTGCAAAACAATAGAGATTACAGTTATGATATAAACTTCATATGTAAATAGTTTTTCCTTCTCCCATACAACTTCTCATTCCTCCATCCATAAATAGTTCTGAAACTCAGTGCACAATCTGTATGTGGCATTTTTGCAGCTATCCTCCAGTAAGGATCATTAAGTCGAATGAAATTCTATAGAAATGCCTGCTCTGCCATTCATGCTATGTTACTGGAATTTAGCAAACAATTTCTGTTTGACTTTTCAGTGACATTTTATACTAATTATTGTGGCCAGAATTCTCTTGTACTGTGTTCTTATACGTTTCACACAAGGCTGTTGAATTTATTTTGTAAACTTGAACTATTGCAAACCATTGTCTAATTATTGGGTTGACTACTAATCCAATACCAGGTGTTCCTTTCTTGAATGTTTCTTGCTGAAGGTTTTTGAATATACAGACTCTGTGTAATGTTACTTGCTAACTGCGCTTTCCTTGTATTGTTTTGGCAGGTAATTTTAGTAGATGAGGTCTTAAAATTCTTCTCTAGAAATCTAAAAGGTAATAGTGATTTGCTTATCTGGTGAACAGTTCCTTCATGCCATTACCTACAAACTGTGGTATATTATTTTACTAGACTTGACTAATTGTAGTTTAAGAGAGTGCATAAAAATTTATGAGGTTCAAATAGCAATAGGTCTCTTAAAAAGGTTTCACTCATTTTTCTTTCTCTTTCCAGATGAGTTTATTGACGTTGGGATGGAAAATAACCTTTCTAGTTCATATTTAGATAATGGATTTTTTATTTATTTTTGGTTACAGACCTATTCCTTATTAATAAGTCTGAGAAATTCTTAAATCATGTTTGAAGATAGACGACATGCTTTGCTGTTTTGATACTTGTCATTACTTGAAACCCTGCTATATAAAACCTTTACAGAACATGTGCAAAATAGGCAAGTCAATATGGGTGATATGTATCAGAGTTCACCAGAACTGCCTGTGTGGTGCATGGCAGAGAATGCTAAAGATTTCACTGAAATGTTGAACCATCAACCCTTAGTGAATTGATTCATCTTTCAGCAATAATGCAGGTTAGGACTACATTATCACGGAACTTAGATCAAGTTTTTCTGGCCCTATCTCAACTATGCAATGACAAATTGAATAAAATAAGCATATTTGATATGAACTTCCCAGTGTTTGTAGCAATCTAGTTCCAGGAAGCCCCCTGGATCTGTAGGTCAGAGTAATAATCAAATAGGAGTAAAAACTTCCCAGTGTTTGTAGCAATCTAGTTCCAGGAAGCCCCCTGGATCTGTAGGTCAGAGTAATAATCAAATAGGAGTAAAACATTCTTTTCTATAGGGATTAAATTTTAGCATAAGAAATGTATAATAAATTTGTTTGGTTAGTTTGCTACCACATGCATCAATGAGTTCTTATAAGTGGTATATAAGTACAAACTTAGGATAGTAAGAATTGCTGCAGAGTTATTCAGTGGTGTAAGCTTTGTTTACCAGCAAGGCTGAAATCTAAGCAATGAATCTGCCACTTTAGAAATTGTTTTCTTTATAACTGTGGGGAGAGCATACAAAGTACAAGCTTAGGATGGTAGAATTTGCTGCAGAATTTATTCAGTGGTGTAAGTGTTGCCTACATGCAAGGAGTGTCGTCTAAGCAATAAATAGACCCACTTCTGAAATTGCAATCTTCATGACCGATGACAACACATATTTGATTGGAAATCACTTTCTAAACATTATTTATTCTTGTTGTGATTAATACATTCTCTTGTTTGATATTCCTATTCTGTTTCTAATTCACATTTTTAAGTGATCTGTATCTCAATTATGTCATACCCATGCTCTATCTTGATGTTTGTAGAACGCCTCTGTAATATCCCACCCCTGGTAGGATATTTACTTTCTTAAATTTGCCTATCTGTTTTTATTTGTTTTATGGTTTTCTTATATATTTGCAATGTTTGATACAACAATATAATGCAGCAAAATAGAAGATATTGCAATAATAATTTTCAACTCAAAAACTGAACATTACATAGGGAATACACAGCTGAAAAATCCATATTTTTATATCAGCTTAGATACTCAATATTTTCACAAAATATTGACAACCCAGTTCATAAAATATCCCCTATTATTTAAAACAACAATACCCAAAAAATCTTGGAGTTACAATTCATGAACTCACAAGTAAGGTATGCCTTGAAACCCTCTGAAATGGATGCCAGAATGAAGTATAAAGTTTGCAGCAATATAACAGCAGCAACAATGATAATAAACTCTAGCAACGATCACTATCACCAATCCCCACATAGTGCAAAGTTGCATACAATTAAATTGCCAAAGCCCTTGCCTGGCAACCACTTGTTTATTGAAGTTCACCTGTAGTTTTCTTTGCTCTTAAAATAATGATCAATATATTTGCATTATTCTGACATTTCATTCAAACCCTTGAAACTTCTGAAATTCTTCTCCAATGAAACCACCAATTAACTGCAACCCTCCGGTGATCTTTCTCACCTGTAGGAAGTACAATCGAAGAGAGGCTACATTCTCCAAGATTGAAATTATAACAAAGCCTTAGGTTTCCCCTCCAAAGCCAAAGCTCAAAGCCAAGTTGAGAGAAAATGATCAATCATAATGAAATGAAATCCAAAAATGCCCTTCTATAATATTCAATTTGCATTTGACTTCATCTCATTTAATTTGCTTTAATTTCATTTTCTTTTCCCTCCTTTTTGGTGCACAATTTTATTAAATAAAGTATACTTTATTATTCACTTGTATCTTCCCTTTAAAATAATACTTTTAACACTTATTATAAAGTATACTTTTAAAAGCATTTAAATCCCTCTTTTAAATAAAGTCCACTTAAATTATTAATGATATGCACTTAATAATTAATTATTATTAAAGTATAACTTTAATAATAATTATAATATTATAACTCCATTAATTATCATAAATCAATTCTGATTTCACTAAGAGGTAGCCCATTGCATTCACTGTTAACCAGGGTGCCTTACTATAAATAGTAAGGTTGGCCTCTATCAACACATTGACTTACTATATATAGTAAGTATACACAAATGAAGCTGAAAACCCCTAAATAACCAAGCCTCTGAATATACAAAGGAACTAGAGGTGCCAGTGCTACAAACTGCCAACTAAGATACCAGATATCTCCACAACATGGCCCTTTAATCACCATTATTAACCTATGAGGACCCAGTGATAGGCTAAACCACCAACTTTGATACTCGCTGAAAAAGGGAACATTACAGTCCGCCCTCTCTAAAATTGTTTTTCCCCAAGCAATCACAACTGAATAGATGACACCACCACAAGAGGCCCAAGGGAAGAACTGTGGAATGACCCACATAACTGCAAATAACCCTCGCCACACCAAAAAAAACACAACTGAATAACACATAGACCAAGGTCAACCCTTGTACCATGTTCACCAGGAAGACGCAACCAATAGAATGCCCAACAACATATCCTCTGTATCCATTGGGTAGAAATCAAACTATGCTCAACATCACTACAGGTAACTACCCCAATGTCGAACAATCTACCAATCGTAACAACAATACAACATATTCCTAGATCCCAAACCCATAATGGATGTTTGCCATGCAAAACATCCTCTAACTTCCACTACACTAATCTGACATCAACTTCGCCATTCTGAGAGTGGTGAAGCAACCCAATGGGACCCATCCAAACCACAATGCCAACCCTATTACCACTTGGATCCCAATACAACCGAAACTCACATCCATCAGTCATGAGGAAAGAATATCTAGAAGTGTCTGTAACACAACATCCCTCTCCATCCTCTGCTAAACTCCCATGGATGTGTTGACTATTCCTCATAGGTGCTGGAAGATATATAATTGCTCCTCCCAAATTGAGGGAATGATAAAACTCTCCTCCATCATTGTTGAATGAACCAATCGTGCCATCATGCCTACTACCACTACAAACTCCTTGTAGCCATGTCTCCAATGGAAATTTATTTGACCAAGAAGTTGCAAACCCTGCCAGGTACATATCAGCATGATGGAAAACTGACATCTGATCTTGCAAGTAATCCCTTGCAAACCACTGGGTCAGACACTTGCAATCTCTAGTTCCATCTTCTGTAGATGGCAACTCTTCATCCCTCAAAGGATGGTATGAATCTCGAGCCAATCCACACTTGCTCATCATCAAGTCATTTGTGTGCGGACTAAAGGAGAAGTGGTGAGCACTCCTCACTATACAGTCAAGATAAAAAGCACCTGCCTGTGTCAATGGTTGATTGTCATAGTCATGAGGAACATAGTGATCTGGCACACAACTCTCTGGAGAATCCACTACTTCACCACAAGAGCTATTAATAGTCCGCTCTGCATCACCTGAAATGGGACTATCCTCAGAGACACCTGATGCAACATGTGGTTCTCAGCTAAACTCATCCATAGTACTCATCCCATCTGTGTCACCTGCACCTGTAATTGAAGTGGATGTAGCCACATCCTCAATGTGCTCCTTACCACTACTCGTGGGTGTATGCTCATCACCAGTAACTATCATAGATATTGGAACTATATCTACTGGTGATGAAGACTACGCTAAGCTCAACTCCACAGTAAGCTCATCTATCCATAAATTTGACTCTTGAAGGGCTGTTTGAGCGCTCTTCAAAGAGTCTGTGGTGACCTCAATGAAGAGGAGCTCATCAACCTCCTCTTCCTTTCACTTTAGAGCATCATAATAAATACCATCGAGCATGAGAAGATTATCTCTATCTGATAATAGCTATAGGTAATTATTCTTCATTTCTCCAGCTGCGTCTCTAAGTGCTTGAAACTCTGCAAGGGAAAGTCCACTATCAAGGTGCTCATATATACCTGGAGTCCAACAACAGTGTGCCACTAACTTTTGAACAATATCAAAGTGTTCTAAGGCCGAAGCAATCATGCCTTCGTTCACCTTCAATTGTCTTGCCAAATGATGAGACCCCTGTGACAAATCTTCTCCATACAAATTTTCTGATTTGTAATGTGCACTATGGTAAGAGGCTGAATCATCATCACTCATTGTTTGATAAGCATCATCATGTGTGACATCAGCTCTGCACACTTCCTCAACAAAGGTACTACTGTTATGTACCTTATGGGATGGCTCCAATGACATAATAAAAATTGCTGATTGGACATAATCATTGCACACTTCTTCTACCAAATTAGATGCATGTTCATCCAAAGAGCTATCCTTGGACCCAACACCAACAAGTAAATTTTCTGATTTGTTCACATCTTCTAAAGTTTGATTTGCAAAATTAGACTTGATGTGGCTTGAATCCGCATCACATAATTCATTTTTAACACACCCAAATCTTGAGAGTCAACGTTAGGGAACTCCACACATCCATCATCCTCACATGGAATGGCTGCTATCTCATGAGTAGGCTCAACATTATGACTGCTGTCATAAAACAGAAAATCAAAAGCTACACCATACCTAATTGTAGCGTCTTCCAGGAACTCAACCAAATCTTCATCCTTTGTTAATTGTCCATTTCCAAGTGCCAGTTCAAGAGGAATCTTCAATGGAAAATTAAGTGTGTCAGGTGCCATAACTTCTATCCCATGGCTACAAGGGCTGCAAGGTAAATTTGCATGTGTATAAGTCTCCTTAGTCTTTATGACTTCATCACAGAATCCTCTTTGTCCCTTCAAATGATGTGACTCATGAGCCCCAACATCATCATGCAAAATGTACATCTCCAAATCTGTTGCCTTCGTGGCTTCTTCTTCGATGATTGATTTTTCCAATTTTTTCCTTGAAACATCCTCTTAGTGTACTTTACCAAACCAATCTTTCCAAGACTCAAAGTAACAACAAAATTCAGATATTTATTAAAAGAGTATTGTATTTTAAAATCATCTAGCATGCTTTGATAGTCCTCAAAGAGTTGATTAGCTTCCTATTCATAACCTTCCCTGATCTTGATGGTTTCCTGTTCATAATCTTCCCTGGTTTTTCCTTCAATCCTGCAGTAACCCATTAACTCAAATCTGAAATTGGAAAGCTATAAACTGAAAATGAATGAGTGTTGGTCACTCAAATGTTGACAAATGTGAGCTCACTGAATATATAATTTAAACCCCCAACAAGATGGTAGAAAACTGCTTTGATACCACTGAAATATCCCACCTCTGGTAGGATATTTACTTTCTTAAATTTGCCTGTCTGTTTTTATTTGTTTTATGGTTTTCTGATATATTTGCAATGTTTGATACAACAATATAATGCAGAAAAATAGAAGATATTGCAATAATAATTTTCAACTCAATAGGGAATACATAGCTGAAAATTCTAGATTTTTTTATCAGCTTAGATACTCAATATTTGACAACCCGGTTCATAAAATATCCCCTATTATCTAAAACAACAATACCCAAAAAATCTTGGAGTTACAATTCATGAACTCATAGGTAAGATATGTCTTGAAACCCTCTGAAATGGATGCCAAAATGAAATATAAAGTCTGCAATAGTATAACAGCAGCAACAATGATAATAAACTCCAGCAACAATCATATCACCAATCCCCACGCCTAGTGCAAAGTTGCATACAATCAAATTGCCAAAACCCTTGCCTGGCAACCACCTGTTTATTGAAGTTCTCCTGTAGTTCTCTTTGCCCTTAAAATAATGATCAATATATTTGCATTATTTTGATATTTCATTCAAACCCGTGAAACTTCTGAAATTCTTCTCCAATGAAGCTCAGATGTGACCTCTGTGTGAAGCCACCAATTAACTGCAACCCTCAGGTGATCTTTCTCACCTGTAGGAAGCACAATCGAAGAGAGGCTACGTTCTCCAAGATTAAAATTACAACAAAACCTTAGGTTTCACCTCCAAAACCAAAGCACAAAGCCAAGTTGAGAGAAAATGATCAATCATAATGAAATGAAATCCGAAAATGCCCTTTTATAATATTCAATTTGCATTTGACTTCATCTCATTTAATTTGCTTTAATTTCATTTTTTTTCCCTCCTTTTTGGTGCACAATTTTATAAGATAAAGTATACTTTATTATTCACTTATATCTCCCCTTTAAAATAACACTTATTATAAAGTATACTTTTAAAAGCATTTAAATCCCCCTTTTAAATAAAGTCCACTTAAATCATTAATGATGGAGTTATAATAATTATAATATTATAACTCCATCATTAATCATAGTAAATCAATTCTGACTTCACTAGGAGGGGGGAGAACAAGAGGAGTCTTCTCCTATTGATACACTTGCACACGAGGTGGAGAAGGAAAAGTCAGACTTGCAGCCAGAGGTTGATGAGCAGGATCAGCTTGGGCAGCAGGTTGAAGAACAAGCAAGTGGTATTAAGCATGAAGTTTTAATTGATTTATTTGAAGAGCTCGTCTTTTTGGATCAAGGATTTCTTGGGAATTTCAGTCATAGCAGTAAAAATCAGCAAATCAATATAAGTCTTGTTCAAAAGAAAGGAAAAATTTGAGAAAAAAATCAGATTACACAAAAACATAGAAATACATAAAAAAAAGAAAGGAAACCCTACTTCTTTTTTAACATAGGCATTTGAATAACATAGAGATATAAAGAGAATAAAAATGAGAGCAAGGATCTAGGGTGGGAATTGGGTGGGAACTCTTAGCATGGTCAAGGGGCAATGCCTCTCATGGGGGTCTAGGGGCAGTGCCCCTAATGGGGTTAAGGGGTAGTGCCCCTCATGGTGTTCTGGGGGCATACTTTTTTTCATAATTTTATCAGATTTCACCAAGCTTCAAGAATCACTCAAACCTTTCAAAAAATGCTTGAATTTCGCATTTTTAGATTTGATTGCTGTCAATTTTCTACTCTTTTTTCACAATAATTATATAATATTAATATAATAAAATCATTACAACTTTCAATTATAATATTAGAAACAGATGAGATCCTAAAACCTTGTGAAATATACCATTCCATGAATAATCATGTATGTGATTTTTGCTTCTTTGGTTCCAATGGCTTTTTGCTGCCCTACTGAACAGAGCACCTTCCACCATAATGCTCCTTGTGTTAGCTTTTTGTCCATGTTTTAAGCCTAAGCTCTTGAGTAAGAAACTTTTGTTTGATAGATGTTGAGTGTAAGGCAGGAAAGGAGAGGACTATAGAAAGGAATTATGAAATGTGAAAGGAAAAAAGGAGAGCATTT
Source organism: Sequoiadendron giganteum (assembly GCA_007115665.2). Taxonomy (NCBI): domain Eukaryota; kingdom Viridiplantae; phylum Streptophyta; class Pinopsida; order Cupressales; family Cupressaceae; genus Sequoiadendron; species Sequoiadendron giganteum. The sequence goes on from CM021110.1 coordinate 387,554,921, forward strand.
ACTTTGCTTGTTAAAATAGAAGGATACGCTATCTCTTGCAAGTGATTTCTTCTAAGTTAAGATAGGCAGTTCCTTCTCAATATGCACCTCATCTTGTGTTTATGAGTTTGGATTTAGTTGTATACAAATTGGTGAGTTATGCATATTAGACATAGTATAATGTTAGACTATCTTTGTACACGTGTATTTAATACTTTATTGCTTATGTTAATAATCTAATAAGACTATATTCGTCATATCTAGAAGGTAACTTACACAATGTAAGTTACATCCACTAATGTAACTTCCCCACACAATAATAGATACAAATATACACACATTAAGTGTATGCCATACAATTCTCTCAAACTCTATGCATTTATTCTCCAACACATCTATTGTGGATGCTTATTGATTGGGATCTCTCATAAATGTATCTGATAGGGAAAAGTCATTCAACAACATTTCTCATCTGTTCCAAGTACCACCCAACATTCCTGATTACTATTGGAACATTTCCTTACATTATCCTCATTCTGGGATGCTAGGATATCTGGAGCACACCTTAAAATCCAAGAGACCGCCTATGGATTGGCAGATTTGTACGTGTTCATCATGAGAACCATATTTATAACATATTTGCATTCTTCCAGAAATCGTTTACTTGACACAGCCAAACTGGTTGAATTAGGAGCAATATATTTGATATGTGTATCTACATTTGTTCGCGTGAATTTTTTTCAGAGGAATGTAAGTAAAATATAAGCCCTAGGAGCATAGGAACAGGAATTTTATATTGTAAATTAATGTTTGTCAAGTCCTATTGCCTAACTTTGGTCACTAGTGGAAAGAAAGAAAAAAATGTAGAGGTTTTCCACATAATTTTGATCACCAGTTATGCAAAATGCAATTTTGAAATAAAAAACTCTTATTATTATTATTCTTTCCATCCACTACATAAGATTCAAATAGGCTGAAACGCTTGTTATCTCAAATTATTCTGATAGCATTTGAAAGTACATGTTGCTGACAGTAATGAGTTTCCATTTCAAAATGTGAATCTTTATATCCAGAATGTTACCAATCTGACTATTATTTTTCTTTTGCATGAATTGGGGCCTAGACATGCATTCTGGATTTCTGATGCATTTTCCATTTTTGAAACAAAATTGGAACGTCCCCTTATTTTTTGCTGACATTGGGGATGCCCTGCCGTTCCCATGCATGCACCTTTTAAAAGCTCAAAAAGCAAAAAGAACATGGAAGGCTTTGTGGGAGCTTGTTGTGATTGAGATCAAGCCTTATTAGGCAGAGTAGAGAGGAAACTAAGGAATCTAGGTAGCCTTTCAATTTTAGCAAAGCTAATTTCATAGTGCTCACCTGCGTCATTCCATTCTACTTGGGAACTTGGAAGAGTTGTTTCTCAAACAAATTACAGTTGACCCAAAATACATTAAGAAACGAAATGATAAATATTAACTCCTTGGCATCAATTTTTCTGTGAAGAAGCAAGAATGTAGATGCAAGGAATAAAACAGTCTGTAATGAAAGTTTGGGGGCTATTGAAAGGAAAGCAAATTCATGATCTCATCTTATTGGTGGTGGTCAAAAATTTATTCCAATTCCAGCTAAGAGCCTTGTTCTGTACGGAATTTAAGTCAAATAACTAAAGTATGGAAGGTTGCCCATAAGAAGACATCCTTATGCTATGCTTTTTAGAGGAAATGTATTGCCATTCAAACTTAATTTATTTGGTTAAACTTACTTCATAATTGAATCCATTTGATTGACATTGACTTTGACATCTATAGTGAAGTTTTTGAGAGTTATATACATTTTATGTGCTCAGATTTATATTTATAGACTGTAGATACTAGGATATATTTAAATAATCATGTTTTTAAAACTTCAACCTCTTTTAGTTTGTTTTAGTCATTTTTAGGTATTTTTAATTTTATTTACTTGTATTTTTAAAAGTTAACTATTAATTTTTATATATTATTTTAATAGCCATCACCTCATCATTCCCCAAAACCAGAAAATCTTTGCCATCCTTTAAACCACGTCCCTCATTATCCATTCCCAAAACTTGGAGAAACACTGCTAATTTTCACAGGTAACCTGATGTTAATAATTATTTTTTACATTTACTTTCAATGTTTTGTCAAGCTGCATATCTTGAATTTCTAGATGTTTAAAACTCACTGCTACCTCTTAATAAGGGCATTTTTTGTGCAGGGAAAAGGTTCAGCTTCAGATTCCGTAGATATGATCTATTACCTAGAAAGGAAATTCATGAGAGATAATTTATTCTTTGCAATCAAAGGATTCAATTTTGGATTTTAATAAAATTTGCAAGGTCATAATCAAAATCTGTAACCAAAGCATGTATTTAACTGAGTTTTTTAGTTTATTTGTTGTATTTATATTGTTTTCTTCTAGGTGGACTAGTTGCTTTACTTTTTTCCCGTAAAATTGCATCTGTTAGGTGCTGATAGTGTGAATGGAAGACATTTTGCAAACAGGACTAATAGTAATATCGAAGAAACCAATCGTGGAGGGGAATTACTTAAGATCTTTGAGGTGGGATTGAGAGATTATTCTGCTTACAAAGGCTGGAGAGACTATGCTAAAGCAGTGGAATACCTTTCAGTCTGAAAGGACATAACAATGCCATAGTGACTAGTTGTAACATTCCTTTATAACGTATTTCATATTCTGCCATGCTATATTCTCATTTACCAAGGAGATCTTGTTCTCCTTGTGTAAATTGAAACATTTTTGATCTGCAATGTTAATTTAATCTTTTTGTTGCTTTAGTAATAATATCCATTTGTGTACATGTGGTTTTCCTTTCTAAATGGATTCTTAAGTTGAATTACCACTGTCCTGTTTTGGTCGTTGTCATACCTTGTCATAATTCATTTCTCTTAAAAAAATCACATATCTAAGTAAAATTCAGCATAAAATGGAAGAAAAAGTAAAGAGTTATGTTTGTGAATGCAAATATCCACCTAATGTTTCCAATCTTCTCATAAACTAAGGTTTGTCCTATCTTAGCAAAACCCTTTTAAGCTATGTACTCCATCCCCAACATGGACAAATGGACGGGTTGGAAATCTCTCCCAGCCAGTCTTGACCTACCAAAAAAGGATCATCCATGGTATAAGGATTTATTTATTTGCTGGAAATGCCCGAAAATTGCAAGGGATGGTTTGGCATTTTCTATACTATAGGCATACAAAATTTAAAATTTGAAAAAAAGGGGAACATAAGGGGCCCACAAAGACCCCACGCCATTTTACACCAAATTTAAACCTAAAACAACCACACTAACAACTAAAAAAACAATCTCATTTTGTCATTTTACATTTTGTGAAGAAAAAAGAGAACAATTGTGAGAAGGGGAGAATAACAGTTAGGAGGGAAGATATTATCAAAATTACATTATTCAAGGTAAGTTTATTATCTATTATTCATTTGCATTTTTTATTATTTTTGTCAAAATTTCAAGCACAATTTTTTTTTTATTGTACTTTTGCACTTGTAGTTCTGTTTTAAGTTGAAAAAGAAAAAATGAGCAATAGTGAAGGTGAAGAGATTCAAGTTCTTCAGAGACCATAGAGGTGCTACTAGGGTTCTTTTAAAAGTGGGGGTGTTGTTAGGACTCTTTAGATCAATAACCCATTTGAATGTCCTGCTGAACTTCTCAAAATATTATGCAAAAGGCCTATTTAATCCTAAAAACTCTGTTTTGCAATTTGCAGTAGTCATAGATAAAGGAAAAAAAAGTCAGGAAGGGGTACAATCTGGCCATCATTTGTGCAACAAGGATTATCTACACAAGTGTTTACTTTTATTTTTATGCACAAGTGGGCATAAAAGTTGACAAATAATCAACATATAGTCATATACAATTATATCAACAACATATAAAGGCATTCTATGCTAATTGCATCATCCCTATAAAAGAAAAAGTTGTTTTTTAGACAACAAAGAAAATGAGTAAGCATCAACTAATATAAGGTAAAACTTTCCAAATTGGTGACAATGTTGTAGAGGAAAGAGACCTTGATGTTGACAGTTCCCACTAGTCGAGAACAAAGGAAAATTGAAGTACACATGGAGTATAGGTAGAACCACATGTTGAGGCAGTGGGCTTAGCTAGATTAGCTAAAGCACCTTGTTGCAGGCAAGAGGTCACGAGGTTTAGTCTTCTCACCGTCCTAGTGGTATCAGAGGGTGTGTCGTGCCAGCATCATCAATCACATGAAAAAAGTTTACCAGGCACATTGTAGTTTATAGGGGGCGGCTACTCGATTTTGATTCCTACAATCTAAAAAAATAGGTAGAACCACATGTCAATGTAAGGAGAATGCATTTGTCATTGACCATATGATGGAACTATTGTTGAGGGCCAAATAAGCAAGGAACTAAATTTGACTGCACAATGAAGTCAAAATGTTTTAGCCAATCCATCACTAAGCCAAGCGAATATTGTAGGCACTACAATATTCCTTATCAAGAAAATTGGAGTAACTATATGGTGATGAGTGTTTGAAGTTGTACAATAAAGAAAGCAATTTGGAGAGATTGTACGATAAAAAAAACCAGTTGTTGGATGCGCCATATAGTGAGGACAAGTAATATTGGGCGTACAACGGCGATGGATTGTTTGATAGTGATGGATCATATGGTGAAGGTAAACTCAACAATGACAATGAACAAAAAAGGATTGTACAACAATGTTGGACCCATTGGTGACAATAGCAAACCATATAACAGTAGTGGTAGATCATATGGTGACGATGGACTTGATAGTGGAAAATTGTACAACAATGATGGTGACAAACCATACAATGATAGTTCCTTTTTTAACTTTAATAGAAGTTCCTTGAGCCCATGAGTATAAGCTTTGACATTTTTGTGTTTGCCTTTTTTTCTATCACATATTTTGGCTACAATTTCATTATGGCCCTATAGTTTCTTGAACTCCTCTTGAAAAGCTTTCTTCAATCCTTCCTAGGTAGATTTGGAAGTGAGTTTGATCTTTGTGTACCAATTGATTGCTATACCCCCAAAGTTGTTGGAACCGTAACTACTATACTCTGTCATCTTGGCCATTTGTTGTCCATATTGTTTCATGAGTCTTGAAATGCCTCATTATATCATTTGAACCATTATTAGTGAGTTTGGATTGCTTTTGTCTCTCAACGTTGGGACTTAATAGGCTACTATTGTTGTTCTGATGCAACTTCAATGCTTGGAACCTACCCATCAAAGTGTTTGATTTAGACAGTTTGGTGCTTCTCTTGCACTCTCAACCATGTGAGAATCATCAACTCATTTGCTTTAGTCTTTTACACACTTGAACTACCTTTAGGTTTTTTGTTGTACACCCTTGGCGTAGGATATTTTGGCTTAGTTATTTCCATAATGCTTTGAATTGAAATGTAAAATCTAAACAAAGATTGGAAGTTCATGTTCAATTCCAACAAAACCTTAAATAGAGCTCACAATGTAGTCCAAAATAATAATCAAAATAATGTTACCATACAGCTTCAATGTGATGTGATTTGCTCCAAATGATTGGTATGTGGATGTTATTTTCTTGAAGATTACCTATTTTGACAGCATATACTTAGCTCAAAATGTGATTGGTATAAAATAGATGAGAGGGTGTCTCAATTTATAGATTTTTGGGAGAGGCAATGGATGATTGAGATGTGATGGAGAGATAGATGGTGGAAGATGAATGAGAGGATTTTCCTAGGATATAGGAAATGATGTAGAGTTGAGATGGAGAGTTGGAATGTGAGGGGCTAGGATGCATTAATTAAATTTAGTAAGTGGTTTCAACTATGAGAGACATAAGGGACAAGTCTTCTTAGGACTCTTTTATTCTTGGAATTGGTGGAGAGAATATTGGAACCATGAGGACGAGTGTTCTTAGGTGTCCTTTATTCTTAGAATTGGTGGAAAGAGTATTGAAAGCTTGTAGACAAGTGCTTTTAGGTGTGTTATTTTTGGGATAGTTGGAGATAATATAGCTACAATTAAGTAATAATAATGTTGAATTATTATAGCAATGTGTGAGATGAAAAATAGGTGTAGATAGAAAATTAAATTGTTTATTTATGTGAGATAAAACGGAAAAAGGACTAATTAGGTGGTAGACAATAAGTGAAGGGGATTTAGGTGGGCGATGTATTTGGTTGATTAAGATAAGGGTATATGAGGGAAAAATTTAGGTGTCTACATTTTTTGCCTCTTTTATACAATTTCATGATTAAGTGACATTGTGTCAAAGAAAATTTAAAAAGTAGGATGGGATGAAGCTTATGCAGTTGGTTGCCCTTGTCACTCAAGGATGATGAAAATGGTGCCCCCTCAAGAGAGCTATTGGGTGAAATGAAGCCCAAGAGGTCTCTTGAAAAGACACATGATTATAAGAAAATGTGCCATGATAGATAAAAGACAACTTGGGATAAATCGTAGTGGGATGATGTACATGTCATGGATATAGATCAATTATGGATGAGGATTGAACATATTGATTGATGTTTCTTAAATGATTGTCATGATATGATTCTAGATTGCATGGATGTACATGATTGATGATGACATTTCATTTCACTTGAAACCTAACTTTCAAAGAATTAATCACCTACACACACAATGAGATTCAGGTATCCTTTAAAAAGGACAAGATGGTTTGTACCAAGACCTATATTGACTTTCTTTCCTAACAATGAGTTTTTATGTCCTTCAAGTTTAAGTTTGAGATGTTAATGATGAAGAAATCCTTCCAACATTTTCCTTTGTTTGGTTGTTATTTGTTATGCCTTGCACCCACACCCCATTTTATTTTTATTTTTTTTATTTTCCCTTTTTGTCACCTTCTTCTCTTTGTTTTCCCTTTCCTTTTCCTTTCCTCGTTTTCACTTTTGCTTCTTCCTTTCCTTTCTCCTTCTTCCCCTTTGTTAGAATGCTTGCCTTACAATATTCATAACCCTTAAGGCGTGATGACAACAATGTCTTGTTGCCTCATTTTTCCCACTTGTCAAAGCATTCAATTGCACCACCTTGCATTCATTAAGCAATAATGTGCCATTTAAATGAGTTTAAGAGAGGTATAGTGATTTTTATTATCATTTAAGAGTTTTTGAATAAGCTACCAATTGAAACATAGAAAAAGGTGATCCTAAGCCTAATGCAAAGAACCTAGGATCGATTTTCTTTTTCTAGAGAACATTAAGATGTAGACCAACAAGGTGATTAGATTGACATTCAACCATGAAGGTGAGTCAATTAGACCTAGGTCTGCATCTTTTTGAGCCTTGGAAATGGATTGGAATTGATTTTCCTTGATTAACCTAATTAAACTGTGTGCCCTAATATGAAAATGCAAGATTTCGACAACTAAGAAATGATAAAATCACTTTGCAAGTAGATTTGAGAAAGGCAGAGCTTTGTGTGCCTATCCTATAAATTTGGATTCAGCCTAAATAGGGCATTGTTGCCATAAGGAGTTTATGTCCTTGTAGGTATATTTAATTTGTGTTTTTCATAGTCCTTCGATGTCGAATTTGAGCTTCCCAATTATGCCTACAAATTTGTCAGATCATTGTTGGATAATTTTGTAGGTGAGTTTTTGTGAGTCAATGAGATGTAGGGCTTTGAATGTAACAATGGATAAATGATCTTCAAACCTCTCCAAACCTAAAACCTACACATTCAAAGAGAAAGTAAGGGTTGTGCCATTTAGGGGCTTGCCTTAGTCAAATCCCATGTTAATGTTTCCACTTCCACAACAGCAATGTCAATGATTAAAGGATAAATGATAGGAAGGAAAGATGAATCAGCAAAGGATAGCAACTCACCACCTTTCAATGACTTCCTTGAAGGACTGAAGTCATGCACAACACCTCAAGGTCTTGAATATTGCTTGCTTGAATTGCTTGAGTTGCTTGGAGACCTACAAAGGGGTTGGCCTTCACAAACAATGATAACATGAACATGCATAAACTCACATCGGATTTGACATGATGTTTGGATCTTGAATTGTTGCAATAAAGCTTTGAAATGCTACTCTTGAATTGCTTGGTACTACTCTCAATGTTCACTTGTTGCTAGATCTTTCTTGTTAAATTTCAAATGATTCAATAACTAGGTATTTATAGGCATTTATTCAATTGCTCACAAATTAGATCTTGATAGCCAACATTTACAACCTTAATTACAAATGATAAAATGTCGACACTGAAATATTCAACTTTGAGAGCAAGCAAAATAGGGGGAGTTGCTGCCATAGGGCATCTCTGTCCCAACCCTTGTTTTTGGAAAATAAGGTGTCGAGAGCAAAGTACCAAATGAATGCTCTTATTTTATGCTTGTGATTTATCAATAATTGTTAAAAATAGGCCTCAGAATAAATAATTTAGGAAATTAGGGGTTCAATTAGGTCCAATAAATTAAGGGTGAGCAAAACATAGTGTGAAATTGTCAAGGGTGACAATTTTCGATACTACACCAATATGCTCTACAACTTTCCCAAAACCCCTCCACAATTTTGACTCGCTCTTCCTCAAAATTCTCCGTACTTGGTCATTGGTGGTGTTGTTGCATTGGTTTTCCTTGTTCACAATGGTTCTCATTTTTTTCTTCATTGTCTCCCACATTTGTTTCCTTATTTTTCTTCCTCGCAACAATTTGGGTAGGCTCAAAACTTAATTGATTTGACTGGTTTTTGGTTCTACTTTATTCTTGTGTGGTCTTGTTGTTGTGTTGATTCAGTTGGCTCATGTTTTTGTTTTGTTTCTTCCCATTTTACCATTTTCACCTTCCCTTTTTTTATTTTTTTTTATTTTTTATGTTTTTGTTTCTCATTGAATTGTGTTTTCCTTGGGTTCCCTGATCGATGATATTTATGATATCATCATATCAGGCCCCAAGTTGGCCTTTTAGCCTCATTTTGAAAAGATGGTCAACATGTCCCCAATGAATGACTTTATGCCTTAGTAGTTTTTTTGGTCAACTTAGGTTTTTGAATTTTGGACATTGGTAGCCCCCCTTAATATATTATTTAATAAGCCTTAAGAAACGTGCTCGACTCTCGATGTGTACTATGAAATTCATTTGAAATATTGGAGTCAACAAAGTTGCCTAGAAGCATTTTAGTCAAACACTTTGTATTCTTGGATGTCGAATATCAGTAATATCATTTAATGTTTACCTCAAACTTTGGGTAAGATTTATCCAAAATGCCTCACTTCCAAAGCCCAAATATTTCAAAATATCTAAAAACCTTTCCATTTTGTTAGAAGTTGAAAGTATGCCTTATCGCATATTATAATAAGTTTCAAATAGCACAAATGGTTTTCCTGACCTTTAATTCCCAAAGAAAATTGATAAATTAAACACTTTGTAATTTTTGGGAATCGGGTGCCAGGACTTCACCTTATCAATTATCAAAGGAAATTGTTAAGACATAATCTATATTTCTGATCCTCAACTCTTGATGAAATTCCTTTATTTTAAGGAAGATTATCAAATATTAGCGATCAAGTGTGTGTCTTAACAATTAAGATCTTATAAGAGTCAGAGGCAATAGTTACTCCTGAACCTCAATCCTCGATAATAATCTATTCACTAAAAGGAAATTATTGGGAATTGGTTAGCAGGTGTATCCCTGAATGATTGTGACTTAAGAAGAAATGAGGAACAAGAAACACACCCAAACCCCAATACCCGATAATACAAAACAATGAACATACCTTTTGCAAAATCAGTGTTTGGTGAATTTTTTTCTAAAATGCTTGGGACTTTTGATAAGCAATAGGATTTATGACCAAGACCCAACACCCAACACCCAACAAACTAGAACTTTGGCTAAGCAAGGATTTAGAGGCTTTTTCATTCTAATGCAATTTAATATAGCTTATCTTTGGAGCCTAACAAAGGATGCTAATTCATTTCTTTTTTATTTCCTTCAATATTTTGATGGATGGTATTTTCATGTGCAAGTAACATGACAAAGGAAGGTGTTGAGATGAAGTACCAATACAAAGGATACCATCCTCCTTCCATTTAATATTTCCTTCAATATTTTGATGGATGGTATTTTCATGTGCAAGTAACATGCCAAAGGAAGGTGTTGAGATAAAGTACCAATACAAAGGATGCCATCCTCCTTCTAAGATGTTCTCTCCTTATGCAAACACTAAAGATATTGATATGGGACACATAGATATGAATGAGTTCCATAAAAGAATTCATAATGAAGAACAAAGATTAGTTAAGGCCACCTCTTTGGCTGATTTTGGGTTGGTGGAAGCAATTGCCTTCTCAGTCTCAGTACAATCACCTTAACTAGTATTGACTTGCACTCAATACTATGACCACAAGCATAAGAGGATACTAGGGTCATCTAGAGAGGTGGTCCTTGATATAAGCCCAGATATGATTGAGAAGGTATTCAAGATTCTATCCTTCCCTAAATATGAGACCATTGACATGAAAAAATAAATGGATTATTTTGAGAGGCGCAATGTAAGTTGTCTCAATGCCATTATCAACTAAATATTGCTCAGCCCAATGAAGTTAGCACTTAATATGGAAAAAGTATAGCATAGAAGTGAGTAAATAGAGAAGACAATTAAGGATCAAATCATACTCCTAAGAAAATTTTATGGCTATCAAAATTCCAAAGACTTCTACTCATGGATGTGTCGCTTCATGTTGATCGTCATAGATGAAAGGAAAATTGATTGGGCTACCATAATTAGCAACAAACTACATGCACAACTCAAAGATGTACTACACAACAACAAGTTCTACATGAGTTCTTATATGGTTTACTTGTTGGCCTATCAAGAAACATTACTAGGACTCGCCAGAGGAGGATCTCTTCAGATGGGAGAGGTCAAGATCTATGAATATTGCCCATAGCTAGATTTGGATGCTAGCAATAAAAACCATTGTGTGGTAAATGATAATTTCATTTATGCCATCATCAAAGGGCTAGAGAATGACTTCACCAAAGGAATATCCTTGGAAGTCATGGCAGAGTTGAAGAATTGAGGCAATTGATATATCCAATTCAAGCCTTTCACATACATCAGAGTGGTAGGTTTTCATAAAGCTCCGCTCAAGCTCCCAAGATACCCTACTAATAAGATAATCTTGTTGGAATTTTGTAGACAAGTGACTAAGATTCACAAGATAATTATTGGCAAACATAAGTTAGGATACTCCTTCCTTGCAAAGATAGGAGTTTATTTGTGTACAAACATGTAGAATGCCAATACTGCATAGTTGGAGTTGATCATGTACACAATGAACCTCTACAATGACCCAAGGGCCAAATTTGACCCTACTCTTGAAGACCATTAGTTTAATTGTCAATATGAATCTGAATTAAGGATGGGCTACTACAAGCTAAGAATAGAAATGATGAAGGCTTGCAACGTGGTCAAAGTGCCAAAATATTTAAAAGATAATGGGAAAGTCCTTGACCTTGTTTATAGTGGACAAGGGATTTTCAATAAACCAATATACAATGTAGATTGTTTGGTTACAAAAGATGATGATATGGAAACAAGGGTAGTAAGTGTCAAGTCTTGTTCTAAAGGATGGTTGGTTTCTCCTTTCCCTATGATGGAGTTTCCAATCTGTCAATCCCGACCAACAAAGTCAAAAATAGTTGAAGGTCCATCTACCACTGCAAATGAGAATCAAATACCATCTTAATCAACAATTGGATCAAAGAAGAGGCTAGGAAAAGAGATAATATTTCTAGATTAAATTGAAGAAGAGGGTGAGGAATAAATTCCTCTAAAATAAAGAAAGAGAACTAGGGGTGAGACTCAAGGCTCATCAATACATACAGTTGGCTCACCTACTCCTTCCTCTTCTCCCCCACATGAATCTCCACTACTATATCCTCCTCCAAGTCCTCCTATAGAACATTCTTCCCCTCATGTCTCTCCTTACATACCCACTTCTCTAATTCCTCCACCTCCTCCAACTCCTCCAACTCCTCCCCTTTCACCTCCACATGATACTCCTCCTCCTCCCCAAGAACAAGAAGAACTACAACCAAGAGAGGATGAAGTTCAAAATGAGGAGGTAGTTGAGGAAGAAATTTTCAAAGAGAGGAAGTTCAGAGAGAATTTTAGATAGAGGAATTGTAGGAGAAGAAGTTGAAGAGGGATAGATAAAAATAGATAAGGAAATTTATAAGGAGGGGGCAATGGGAGGAAAAATTTAAAAAGAAGAAATAGGACAAGAAGGAGTTTAGAAAGAAGATATGGAAGAAGAAGAGATAGAAAGAGATGAGGTAGAGTAGGAACCTAAGAATTATCAAGCCTCGCACAATATGAAAGTCATCTCCTCTCCCCAACATGAATTCTCTTCCAATCTCCTGATATGGTTAAACTAGACCATTCAAAAAAGAAAAAAGTCTTATGTCCAGGAGGGAGAAGAAGAGAACCTCACGATTATTTATAAGGCTTTCCAAACATCAGTAAAGAAAAGAAATAGATCAAGAAGGGTGTTTTCTATCACCATGGGTGAGTAAGGGAACATAATAGCACAAATTAATATTCCCATGGTAGATATCCTGAATCGAACATGGTACCTGAAGATTACCAAATATAGAAGGTAGACTTGGGCATCCAAAGTGGAGAAGGGGAACAAAAATCATTACAAATGGTTGCGTCCAATGTCCTTTTAAGGGGAACAAAAATCATTACAAATGGTTGTGTCCACTATCCTTAAAAGGATGCAAAAGTACGAAAACACAAAAGAAGAACTTGTCCCAATTAGCCTAGTTAACAACATGTATCAACAATTTGATTGGGCCTATTGAGTCAATTACTCTTGTACCAGTACTACAAGTTGCATTGAAAAGAGAAGCCTTGTATTCAAACCCCAAAGGTTGGTTATCTATTGTTAAGGGACGGAAGGAGGACCTACAGGATTTGGCCACAAATTTTTTTAGAATTGCAATAAAAGATTATCACTACATTAGTGATTAAGCTATTCTAGCTCACCAAATGGAGCTAGAAATTAGTGAGGACTTAATGGTTTGGGATGATTACATCCCAATTTCACATAAAATAAAAGCTACTCCCTCAGAAGAGTTTCTAAAGTTAGTTTTGATTGAGGAAGAAGATCAAGATAAACCAAATGAATGGCTAAAGGTAGGACAATCGAGGGTAAAGACCCTAAATAAATGTAAACACAAATTGAACAACAAGAACCTAGCCAAAAAGGATATGATAAGGATAGAATAATTTATGGAAAAATTGGGATGCACTTTCTAGGAAACCTTGTCCCTAGTGGCATCTCCCAGTAAAATGATTGGAGAGCTAGAAGAAACGTTGCTAAGTCAAGTCACTCAGGAGACCATTGACCAAGTGATGACCCAAAAGGCAAACTTGTGGACTTTCCAAGATGAGCTTGTAGACTTCATCGACTTGGAAGAGAAGTTAGAGAACTCCACCTTCTCATAAAGGATGAAGTTTAAATATCATTGGGGTCCTCCTATGGACACTATGAATGAAGTTGTTAGCACCCTTTTGGAGAATTCTCCAACATTAATTAAATTAAGCTATTAAATTATATTATATTTTGAATAAATTTTGTAATAAATCAAAATCCCAAGTGGTAAAACATTAATCTAGCATTGGTTTTTCAATTAAACTCTAGTTCCAAATGAGTTGTTTAGTTTAGTTTTATTTTATTTTTTGGATAGGGGTCAATCACCCTAGTTATACTTTTAGTTAGATTTTTCCAAATCCATAAATTATGGGATGCATGAGTCTATATATTTCATATGTTTTGGTAATTGTAAAGGATAAAAAACTATTGTATTTGCAAGAAACTTATACAATTTCGGTGTGGATTTCTCCTATTGTGTTTTGTGAAGATTTTATAAAATATCAAAGGATTATGCCTATTGCATGCATGTGGATCTTGATCATTGGTGATGGTATGTTTATTTTATTTATTTGAATTAAATAACTTGGCAAAACCATCTTGTTTCTAAGATATTGAATAGATTCGTGTCTCAAATCTGCACATATTTGATGGAAATTTGATTTGATATGACTTCAAAATCTTAAGATTATTAATTTCCTTTGAAGATTGAATTGGTATTAATAGTGATTGAGTGAATACTAATTACTTTAATAATGGTTGTTTTGACTTTATCTAACCATTCAGAAATGATAAATAGAAAAGCTTTACCTTTGTTCATATAGTTTAAAGTTTGTCCTTTTAAATTCTATCTCTCAACCCTACATATTTTTATATTTATTTTATAATACTTTAAGTCCTTGAAAGAGCATAGTAATAATGTAGATCTTCTAAAGATGTAGTGCACTAGCATGCAATTGGTTTTTATGTATGGGGAAATCAGGATCATATGCAATAATCAAATGAATGAATTGAAACTAATCTAAACAAACAAAAAGATGATTCATGCCCATTACTCACGAAATGAAACTACAAAATAAATGAATTCAAGAACATAATTGAAACAAAACAATAACAATGAACTCAAAACAATGTAGCTTTACCATCCCGTGTCGAAGTGTGTTCGCAAAGATGTTGGATTGTTTGTATCAATGCGAAGCCTCCATTGTGCATAGCAAAAGCTTCAAGAACGTGCAATATCGTTGATTGAAGACATGTGTAAAGTTTCAAAAGTTTGATTGTGATTTATGCATTACTATTGTGATTTTTGCATTACTTCATCATGCAAATGATGTTCATTCTCCGATCGTTTTTGAGAAGAAAGATGGTTGTTATATAGATTTTGTGTTTTGAAATGAACGCTCGAGATCATGTAGTAGAATATCTTGATCAACGGTTGAAACCCGTTGAGAGGATTTAGATGGGAATAGTTAGTGCAAATTGATTGTGTAATTGGTGTGATTGAAGAAATCATTTTGAGTGTCTAGTGGGATTGATGAAATAGATTGAATAATTTGTGGAATTGAAGAATAGATTGATCTGTCAGGAATAGATTGAGCAATCAGGGGATCATAATTTGCTCAATCATGAAAGTGGGTGAGGATACTTAATTAATTAATCTTTTTGAGTTGAACGTGCAAATCAAGTTTGACTTTTGCAAACAAAGTTCTATTTGTTTGATTTGACCTTTTGGATGATGTTTTGAATAATTTATTTAATTATTCATGTTTAGGGGAAAGTGATTTAATTAAGCTATTATGTTTTAATAATTTTATTGATTTAGGGGTATAAAGTGAAGTAGTGACATAATTAAATAATTGATGTCATTTAATTAATTAGGAGGAATAAATTTAGATTAAGAATTTTTTAAATAAATGAAATTTATTTAATTAGTAAAAAATGATGAAAAAGTGAATTAATTAAATAACGTCATATTATTCAATTAATAAAATAAATTAGGGTTTTTGTTGCAATTGATGTGGAATGTAGTGATATTAAGTGATAATGATGTGGATGATGAGAAAATGTCATTTAGGATGTGTGATAAGCATTAGGTCTTTTTTACATGTCTACATTTTGCCTCTCTTTGAGACAAAGTATTGGTTACTTTGTTTCAAAGAATTTGATGTTAAGATGAAGATTTTAAAAAAATTATACGCCCCACTATGCCCCCAGGGGTTAGGGGAATGATGGTAGGATTCTAGGCTACCCCCTCGAGAGGTTGGTCGAAAAAAATCACTTTTGAGGTCAAGCTCATGACATTGTTTCATTTCAGTTTAGATATTCAGATGGTGAAAAATTAAGTCTATAGGACCTTCATTGATAGTTCAGATGTTTGTAGGAGGTCCTAATTTCAACTAAGGAGAGTTTCTTAGGGAAAAATTTAGGGTTTTGAGGGTTAAAATAGGTAATTAGGGTTCAAATTACCTCATTTGCACTTTGATCCTATAGAAAATTCTTGCCTCTGATTTTTGTGATTTGTTGATTGTCAAGGAGCTATGGTGAGGATTTAGGGAGCCCCACATCGCACTGATGCAGTTCGTGAGTTTGGACAACCTCCAGGCATTGGTGCCCCAGTATGTACCCTTTCATTTCACATATTTGACTTTTTGTGTTTATGTAATTAATGCATGAAGTCAAAGTTGTCAATAGCATCAGGTTTATGAATTTTATGCACTTGCATCATTTTTAGCGCTTATGATATTTATGAATGGTAAGCTTTTGATTTTTCTGCTCACACTTGCTCAAAATGTTCGCTCTTGACCTAAATGTTCGCATCTGTTTTCGCTTCTGCTTGATTTTTTTGCTTTTGACTTTTTGTGTTGTTTTATATGCCTTTGTTGAAGATTTTTGCTTTTGATAAAAAAGTGCGCTTTTGACATTTTCTCTTTTGCCTTTCTTTTTTTCTTTTGACAAAAAATTCACCGCTTTTGGCTATTTTTTCACTTTTGCAAAAAAAATGTCTTCTTTTGACAAAAAGGTTTCTTTTGACTGTTTTGGAAGTTTAAGTCAATTTGTTTGTCATTTGAGATGCGTTTTGCATTTTGTAGTGAATTATTTAGCATCGTGGGTTGAATGGTTGCAAGGGTGGTTCTCAATCCACTTATGTCAAGTGAGCAACGGCCATGGGAGCTATTTGATTTGATTGTTGGGTTTCAAGAGTTGGAGCGAGATGTCCTAGATGTTGTGGGGTTGCGGCACATCTGATACATGTCAACCATCTAATGTCATAGAGGTATGATGACTGCTCTTGTGGAGACGTAGCACTTAGAGACCTCGTCCTTTTATTTACCTACTAGGGAAGTCACCGTCACCCTTGAGGATGTGTGGAGAATCCTTTGTATACCTATTCATGGAGAGCTTGTGACATATTCCATTCGACAAGGTACTCGCGCTATGCGCCGAGTACTTGGGGTGAGACATCTTGAGGCTCGCGAGGTAGAGATAGACTTATCTAATTTTGTGGGCAATGTCAATCCTATTTCCTTGGTTCTCTATGGTTTAGTCATGGGACTCGTCATTCCTAATAGGCGAGGCAGACAGATCCCAGTTGGTTGGGGTGTGTGCATTGAGTAGATGTTCGAGCATGGTACTAGGTATGCATGGGGCTCGTATCTCCTTGCTCACTTATACCGAGATATGCACGAGGTTGGCTACGATGGCGGTAGATCTATTTCTGCTAGTGTCTCTCTACTGCATGTATGGACCTAGGAGCACATCCCAGTTGCTCAACCTAATGGTATTTTGGATCGGACTCTGAATGATCCATATTCTTATAGTTATGGTGATTTTCTTCACTACACCTGGTCTGGATAGCTTCCTTATTGGCGTCATGTTTTAGATGATATGTCAGGTTTTGTATGGAGGCCCTATTTAAATTGTGAAGCATGGCATGATGATCAGGAGTAGTTTCCATATTGTAGACAGACTCGGTGGCTCATTGGTCATGTTCGCTCTTTGCTAGAGAGATATCTCCTAGATCGTGTTAGTTGGTAGTTTGGTGAGAGGCAGGGTCATTTTGTAGATGGTTATGAGGCTCGTTTTGGTCGTACTACCAAAGAGGTCCATGTTTGGGGTTTACAGGTTGATTGTGATGTAGTTGTTGCTAATTTTAGAGTACTTTCCCCATTCGAGTGGGGATGGCCAGTTGGTTCAGCAGATCTTGGGACTATCCCAAATTTTGATCAATGGTGGGCACGATGTATTCAGTTAAGATTTACATATCATGTTGGTGTTCTTGTAGTAGGTAGATTAGGTATTACTAGTCATCAAGGGGAGAGGTAGGTGTTGAGATCGTTGTTGAGCAACTTGCTAGGGCTTGACAAGATAGTGGACAGGGCAGATAAAATGATATGATATAGCAGGATCAGGGACAGATTCCAGGTCCTCCTCCACCACCTAGAGATGAAGTAGTGTAGTTAGTGCAGATGACAACTATGAGGGATGCAGAGGTAGTGCGGTGAAAATCCATGGAGGCTCAGACTGTTACACTTACTGCAAAGAGAGACACAACTCGGCAAGAGAGAGATAGCTTCAAGGTAGAGCATGATACCGAGATTGGGCACCATCTTGTTTTTGAGACATAGTTGTAGGTTATTAGCACTGAGAGGGATAGCCTTAGGATAGAGCGTGATAGCCTTCGTGCAGAGTGACATCGGTTGATGATGGAGGCTACATATTATCAAACTCTATATGATGCCTTTGTTTCTAGAGCTCAGCGACAACCACAGTTTGGAGAGCCCAATACTGCTACAGGTGTTGCATCTAGTGGACATTCTGTTAGATAGCCTGATCCTTAGAGTCCTCTTCCTCTAGTCGGGCAGTAGTTTTATTGTACTTGATCTTCATGATATTTTATTGTTTCAAAGACATTTTTGTAGACATGGTTTTGTATATATATTCATCGGCCCAGTTGGGGCCTCGTATATATGTATTTTTTTTGTGTTATCCTATCACACATGTTTCATTATGATGATGTACTTGAAATTATCATTTTTTATGATGATATATATGAGATATGCATGCTTTGATTCGGCTTCACTATGTGTTATGTGATGATTATGTATGATGATGTATGATTTATACATGCTTTTGTACTTTTTTGATGTATGCATATGATGTGGATGGATGGATTGATCATATTTTATTTCATATGATGTTTTATTATGTATATGATGGATTTATGCCTTATACATGATATATGATGTGTTATTGCTTTATTATCATCATGATATTTATTGGAAAAATTGTGAATGCAGGATGGATATGGGACTAATGATGTTTTGATATAAGATGGAGTTGTTAGTTAGAAGAAATGTTGGATGATGGACATAATTTTGATGTTGTTATTTATTGATGAGTTTCTTTTTCTTTGCATAGAGGCTTTGTATCTTTAACAATCCTTTTTGATGTAGAAAATAGACACTATGCACTAGGGTATTGATAACCATAGTGACTTTGTATCTATTGCATGGATTTTGACTCAACATACAAAGAATATTCTTGCTCATACCAGACATGTGAAAAATTTGTTTAAAATATATGGTTGGGTTATGTTAAAACTTTTTGGACTAGTTACATAGAGAGGTATGAAATACCTAACATGCAATTGCGACACGAATTGTCTTAAAACAACTTCCATACACAATAAAGAAAGTATCCGCCATGGTAGTATCACAAAAACATCTTACAAACAACAAACCGAAATGGTGCGTAATTGCCCCTATTCCTTCTTCTCTAAATATTTATGGACATCCTCGAGAGATCCTGGGAATGAGTCAATAAAATAAATCATAAAGATAAGACTATAAAAAGATTAAACAATGTTGTAGTATCACTTGTCATATCTATTTTAGGTTTTAGGCTATTATCCATTGTTGATCATGTCTATCGTAGGAATGGATCCATTAAGGCATATCTCAGGATGTTGTTGGTGAATTGTCAAAATATAGGTAGTTAACACTTTGTTATTGTTTCCGTCTATTTGTAATCAAAGCTTTGTGATTATTTTCTTGAAATTTCTAGATTTTGGTGTTTGCTTTGTTTTCTTGTTTGTTTTGTCAAAGGGTGAAGATGACAATTTGTTTATTATGGATGAAAAGTTTATTGTGGATTGTGATGATGGAGTTAGGACCTTTTTTATTTTCTAAGTTTTATGATGTTGTTTTTTTGTTTTCAGGGGACTAACGTATGGCCTCAGGGGCTCATCAAAGATAAGCCTTTCCTACATTGAACATGCAGAGGCTCGTAGTTCGTTTGGTTTGGTGTGAACATGTTTTTTATCTTTTCTATTTTGTGAATGTTTTTGGATTTTGAATTTTTTGACTAAGTTGGATGAAAGCATGATAGATACCTAAGTGGATTGACCTACGACCTCGGGGACTAATAAGCCTTTCCTATATTGTACATGCAGAGACCACATAGTTTGACTTTTGTGACTCAAAGCATAACATGTTTTTGGGATTTTGATATTTTATCACTTTGTTTTTATTTTGTCTTTTTTTTGGATTTTTTGATTTTGATTGTTTTTTACCATGATGGGATGCAAAAGGATCTAATCCACTACATTTTTTGAGAAGTTTCCCCCATTTCAAGACAAGATTATCCTCATTAGGGTAAGTGGAATGTTTTAAAGGTTACCCTGGTAGTGTGTTAGTGGTATGCCTTGTTGTTGGGATGAATTGTTTTGAAGGTTACCCTGGTAGTGTGTTGGTGGTATACCTTGTTGTTGGGATGAATTGTTTTGAAGGTTAAACTAGTAGTGCGTTGGTGGTACAACTTGTTGTTGGGACAATGTCTAGATCACACAATGAGTTAGAAGACATAGATCAAGTTTTGTTCTAAAGCAAGATGTAAGTACTTGCCCCTAGTGTCTAGCAATGTAGGTGATGGATTATCTTGTGGTAGGATAACATGTTTTTATAGAGTATCCCCTTTTGGACAATGCCTCATGGCTCATATAACGCTGGATAGGATAGGGTCAATGATAGTGACCCATGTCAAGATGTTTTCCATAAGAAAGTGTAAAGTGTACACCAAACATTTGTCAAGATCAAGGTAAGTTGGATTTGGATAAAAATGGATTGCATTTATTATGGATAAGTTGAGATGCTTCCACCTGAAATGGTGTATGTAGATGCTCAATTCTATACATGATGCATGTTTGTCAGGTTTTCATCATGGTACTTGTCCAAAGCGCCACCATAGTGGTTTTCACTGGAGGACGATTTTCTCTTGACTATTTTCTTTATTTTTTATTATTTTTTTATTGATTTGTGATGTCACACAAGATGCCTGTTTACCAGGTTTTGATCATGGTGATAATTTCTTGCTCATGTTGAACCACTTGGTGGTATTAATGTAGATATTGTTGGTGCTAATATGGGTGTCCTTTTTTTCATGATGTGTCAACGATATCCCACTTGAAGGAGTTGTTTTGCTAAGATATGAGCGCTTGAATGTAACTCCTAATATTTTTTATCTTCTTTATCGATATCGAAGTAAATCTTACCTTGATGTGCACATTGTAATATGGTGCACTTAGAGTCCTTATGATAAAGAGTCACTACCAATACATGGTCAATGTGTGATTTGGATATCATGGATGGTGAAATGCGTTGAGGGATGTGATATTTAAATGGATTAGTCAATAGTTTGGAACCTTTTTTCCAAACTTGGGATGATGAGAAAGAATGGGTGGATATGAAGATTCGATTGGGACCAATGTCTTGATATACCTTGTAGGTCGCTCTTGAAGCTTTCTTTTGTATTGTTGGACTGTTTTGATGGATGAAATTCCCTTTCTTATTTTTCCCCATAGTTTCTTTGACTAATGGAGTTTGATAGGGATGATTTTCTTGCTTTTTCTTTTGTACCCATTTAAATTTTTCTTGTCCATTTTGTTTTGTTGATTCTTTTGCATCAATGACTTGTTTCGTTCTTTGATATAATTGTTTCTCTTATTGTTGGTCTTAATTGGAGGGTTGAAATATTCATGGATGAAAATTCATGATATGGCTAGTTTTAGTGTTGGTAGAAATCTCATCATAAGGACTCTTCGTGCTCCCCATGTTGGTGTTTGCATTAGATAAAGTTTCCCCCAGTATTATAGAGGTATCACTAATACGTTTGAATTCCTTAATTGTTGAATAACCAAGACCTTGATGCTTAGTACTATCAATAATTTATACTAGTTCTAGGATACCTTGTTCATGTAGGCCTAATCCTCCACCTTGATAATGCATCTGTTGAAAATTTTTATTTGCAATAGGATATTATTTATCTTGGAAACAAGGTGCTAATCCTTCTTTGCTCTGTTGTGGATATTCAAAGGTGATAAATTATTCACTGGTAGGATAGCTTTCTCTAACAAAGGTAAGTGATCCAATTTTATAAGTGATAGGATCCTCCATAAGTGGGATAATCTCCTGATTGATATCTTCAACTTATTTTTGTGAAATATTAGATTTTGATGGCCCTTCAAAATGTTTCAGTACTTCTTTGACTGTTGTATACCCAATGATTTGTTGCTCAGGATTGTTAATTATCTTTGTTGATTTGAAGATACTATTCTCAATATTTTCATACTCAATGTCTTCAATATGCCTGGAGGATGTTTCTAATTTTAATGCTTCTTCTTGATCAATTTTTTATATGTCTATAGCTTTTTCTATGCTTTGATCATGTGTAAAGTTGTTAAGAGTAGGTGACTCTTGTTCCCTGGTAATGACATTGAGGGTATGAGACTCTTGTCTTGGAAGAATATCATCTACATGTCTATTAGGTGTAAGCATTTCATGGGTAGATGTATGTGTGATTGGTGTATGGACTTGTTCTTCTTTTGGAAAATATTGGATGTCTTAGAAGATATCTTCCAAGTCATTGTAGTTTTTTGATGATAGGGATTCTTGATCTTGAGTGTGTGTGGTATTATCTTCAATATGCTTTGGGACACATTCTTGACATGGATCAATTTCAAAGAAGGGATTGCTTGTAAAGGATCCTTGGATTTCCTCAAAATATGGACATATGGGTGATATATCTTGGCTTAGATTTTCTGCATTGGGTATAATTATTGGATTAAGAGTCTCTTGATTACCAATATATACTACCATGGGTAAGATGATGTCAATATATCTTTTAATGGATCATTGCTAGACTTGGTTGATTGAGTTTGATCATGGTTGGGATTAAATTCTTGAGCTATTTCCTCTTTCTCATTGGATGATGTAGAGATATTGTCAATGTGATCAATGATAGATAGCTCTTGATCGTTGCTTTCAACTTTTGAGGTTGAGATATTGTCAATGTTGTTATTGGTATATGACCCTTAATCATTGTATTCAATAGATATTTCTCCTTGATCAATAAGGTCTTGGATGAGTCTTTTGAGTGTAACACATTTTGATGCATCATGACCTTTTACTCCATGGTATTTACAATAGGCCTTGTCATCGTAGTTCGTACCATGGGAATTCGATGGTAGGTTCACCACTTCGTGGTGATTTTAGAAGTGTGATAAGTTTGGAATTGACTAATTGGTTTAACACACCCTCAATTGGCTCCCCTAAAGGAGTGTATTTACGTTCAGTAGTGTGGTTGGATTGTGAGGCTTGTTGTGGTGGAGATGATTGTTGTGTTTGAGATGGATTTTCTTGTTGATTTTGAGATTGACGATCTTGATGATGTTGTAGTTGATGATTTTGATGTGGATATTGTTGATTTGGGGGTTGATATTGTTGTTGGATTAGATTTTAATGGTGGGCGATCTGATTTTGATTTTGTGACCATTGATGTTGTTGATTCACTTGACATTGTGGAAATAGACTTTGTTGCTGATATGCATCAATGTTTTGATGATGTGGGAAGTGTTGTTGATGTGGATATTGAGGTGTTTGTGGAATGATGTTTTTCTATTGTTGATATGCAATTTCTTGATGTTGAACATGGTGTTGGTGGTACGTCATATTTTAACTTTTTTCAAGTTCCTCAATCTTTTTCTCAAGTGCATTTATGACATTTTATTGTTTAAAATAGTAGCTATTGTTTTAAGCAATTGCTACTATTTTTTAGTGCAATAGCAACTGTTTTGTGAAAACCTATTGTCTTAAGAACTTGCTATTGTTTTAAGCAATTGCTACTATTTTGTCAAAAGCTACTGTTTTAAGCAACTGCTACTGTTTTAAGCAACTGCTACTGTTTTAAGCAATTGCTACTATTTTTTAGTGCAATAGTGGTTGTTTTGTCAAAAGCAACTAGATTTTTGTCAACAGCGATCATATTTTTGTCAATATTGTCCAAGTATTGAGGACAACTGCAGCAATATTTTTCAAAAGCAACCTTTGTTTGTGATTTTTCTAATTGATGAATTTGTGCAGGAAAAAGTGTTTGTTTTTTTTCAAGAACAACTAGTTTTTAGTCAACTATAGAGAGGAAAAATTGTCAAGTGTGACAAAAAAAAAGATCAACTATGACAGTTTTTACTTCAGGTGTGTTTACTTTAGCAAATGTGGTAGGTTTTTACCAATGACTATCACAAGACGGAGAGAAAAAGTGGTAGATTTTTTGTCAATTGCAACTAGTTTTTGGTCAACTACACCAAAAATAGAAGCAAAAGTGGCCTTTGTTTAGTTCTATTCCCAGTTTTTATATTAGTAGAAATTTAGATAAATTTTGTAGTTTTGGATTAGCTTCGTTTGATCTAATTTGATATTTTGGCAAGTGATATCATGCAATACAACAATCAAAACTATTTGACCCTAAATTTCTATAACTTTAAACATGTTTCCTTCCAAAAAATCTCAAAGTTCTTAGAATTCAAAATGCTAAAAACTATAGTTTCCAAGTTTTACTTTGTTCTTAATGCGACTTAAAATGTGAGCCTAAACATTCATAAACCTTCAAAGATTTTTTTTAAGATATCTTATAGGGAGTGCAAACATAGGGATCTTTTCAAAGCATTCACACTAAATTCAAAGGGTTTGATGATTGGGAACTATGTTAAATGCTTGTTTTGATGTGTTCATTTTAATTCAAGCAAATGTTTGATGTTTCAAAGTAACCGAAAGATTTAGAAATTTTGTGAAGACAATTTACACCCTAGGGATAGACACTTCCTTTTAGGTGGGCTTACCTCATGCCCCGAAGGGATGATTTTACATGAAATGAATGGAGAGGGTTTAAATCTCAACCATAAGTCAGACTTGGTAAGTAACTTCTCAAAATCAAAGTTTTGATGCACCACTTCAAAGAATGTTTTTGGTTGAAAAGGGGTGGCTTCTACAACATTAGTTCTTAGTCATGTTTTGGGATTTATTCTTGTGTCTATACTTTCGGTGATTCACTCAATTAAGAGGTTCCTAGCCATTAATAAAAAGGGGTTTTACGTATCTCACAGATACTAAGGGAGACTTTCGTCGGTATAGAACATCCACAACAGGTGGTTGATGACTTTCATCATGCCCATAATTATTTATATAGCGAACCAAAACAAAAGTACCACTTGGGTCATTCCCTCTCACAAGTTGGGAGGCAGGCCCTCTAAAGGTATGCTTTGAAATGTAAACAAAGTGTGAAACTCAAGATGCTTTTCATCACCCAAGATCGCCAAAAGGTGTGAGGGGAGAGCATAGACACCTAGTTTTTCAAACACAGAATACACAATATACACTTCATTACAATGTTCTTTTTAAGCCCAAAAAATGAAAATAAAATAAAGTAAAATGAAAATAAAAGTGTGTACAAGATAGAAATTTGTTCTTTTTATGTGCACCAATGTGAAGTATTCTAGATTTTAGACAAAGAGATAGCAATATGCAAAATCGAAAAGCATTTGTCCAATTTTAATCACCAATTTGAAGTGTTTCTAAAATCTTGTCTTATCTGATCAACAAAATGAAATCATGTGTTTCGTCAACATATTAAAAGCATTTGGTCGAAAACAAACATTCTTTAGAGCACCAATTGAGATCATTTGCTAAGCTAGAAAGCTTTGAAAATTTTCTTTTTAGAACACCAATTGAAATTTTTCTAAGCTAAAAATCTTTGAAAAAGTTTGTTTTAGAGCACCAATTGAAATTTCACTAAGCTAGAAAGCTTTGAAATGTTCGTTTTAGAGCACCAATTGAAATCATTTGGATTTGTGGGGTTCTTTTAATAGCATCAATTGAGAGTTTTTCTAATCAAGAAAGCTTTGAAAATTTCATTTTAGAGCATCAATTGAAATTTTGCTAAGCTGTAAAGCTTTGAAAAAGTTCATTTTAGAGTGCCAATTGAAATTTTTCTAAGCTAGAAAGCTTTGAAAAAAAAAATTTTAGAGCACCAATTGAGATTTTTTCTAATCTATAAAGCTTTGAAAATTCTAAGAAAATTCAAAAAAACTTCAACCGTTTGCCTTGTAATAAACTTGTTAGTTTTTTCTTGGGTACAAACTCATGCCCTACTCCTGTAAATCCTGCATAAACAACATTATCACTTGTCAAACATTCAAATTGAGAAATTGTTCACGTTAGAAATTGAAAAATAACTTGCAATTTTTGGATAAAAATTTAATAGAGGGAAAGCAATCTTTTTTTGGCAAAAGTGGTCCTGTCAAAAAGCAAGTGCAAATGAAAAACTCAAAAGTGGCTTTTGTTTTTAAGCAGAAGCAGTTGAAAAAATCAATTGCATTCTTGTCATTTTGGAAAAAGCGCCAAAAACATCAGAAGCGACCAGAAAAAAGTCAAGTGCAACAGAAACATGAAATCGACCACATGATTTTCCTATAGCTCCTGCGTGAAAACTTTTCAATTCCATTTTTGGGACCTGCAACTTCAAAAATTTCTCATAAGATAGTTAGTGCTAAGGACCATGGGTCCCATCAAGCGTGTCAGAATGTGTAAGGGGGAAATCGGGATCATATGCAATAATGAAATGAATGAATTGAAACTAATCTAAACAAACAAAATGACGATTCATGCCCATTACTCATGAAATGGAACTACAAAATAAATGAATTCAAAAACGTAATTGAAACAAAACAATGTAGCTTTACCATCCCGTGTCGGAGTATGTTCGCAAAGATGTTGGATTGTTTGTATCAATGTGAAGCCTCCATTATGCGTAGCAAAAGCTTCAAGAACGTGCAATGTCATTGATTGAAGATATGTGTAAAGCTTCAAAAGGTCGATTTTGATTTCTGCATTACTTCGTTGTGCAAATGATGTTGATTCTTCGATCGTTTTCTAGAAGAAAGATGGTTTTAATATAGATTTTATGTTTTGAAATGAATGCTAGAGATTGCATAGTAGAATATCTTGATCGATAGTTGAAAATCATTGAGAGGATTTAGATGGGAATAATCAGTGCAAATTGATTATGTAATTGGTGTGATTGAAGAAATCATTTTGAGTGTTTAGTGGGATTGAGGAAATAGATTGAATAATCTATGGAATTGAAGAATAGATTGATTTTTGAGGAATAGATTGAGCAATCAAGGGATCATAATTTGTTCAATCATGAAAGTGGGTGAGGATAATTAATTAATTAATATTTTTGAGTTGAATGTGCAAATCAAGTTTGACTTTTGTAAACAAAGTTGTATTTGTTTGATTTGACATTTTGGATGATGTTTTGAATAATTTATTTAATTATTCATGTTTAGGGGAAAGTGATTTAATTAAACTATTATGATTTAATAATTTAATTAACTTAGGGGAATATAGTGAATAAGCGACATAATTAAATAATTGGTGTTATTTAATTAATCAGGAGGATTAATGTTAGATTAGGATTTCATTAAATAAATGGAATTTAATTAATTAGTATAAAATGATGAAAAAGTGAATTAATTAAATAGCGTCATACCATTCAATTTATAGAAGAAATTAGGGTTTTTGATGCAATTGATGTGGAATGCAGTGATATTAAGTGATAATGATGTTGATGATGAGAAAATGTCATTTAGGATGTGTGATAAGCGTTAGGTCATTTTTACATATCTATAGTTTTAAATTCAAAAGATTAAATCTTTCTATTTTTGTTGCATGTCTTGAATACATTTTCTAGAATATCTAAATTTTCCTAGCCCCTTGTTGAAAAATTTCACACAAACCATTTAGTTATCTATCACGGTCAATACCTAGCTTAAAAGGAACATTGGAGTAAGGATCCCTACTTTTCAAGAGGAGTAATAATTTATTATTACTTAGCATGTTGGTTGTGCTAAAACCTCCATCAACAAGCATGTTGCCCTCTCAAGAGAAAATCATCTCACTACCTTATTTTCTTTATTTTTCTAACAAATTAGGGTATGTATCTCCCCTCTTCATCTCAAAAAGTGTTATATTTTATTTTTCTTTGAAACAACATTTCTTTTATAAAATCACAATGCCATCTCAAATAAGGACAATTTAGACACCTAAAATTATCTCTCAACCAATTCTACCATCAACTCAATTCTATTCATCATTCTTAAATTAGTTAAATAATTATATTCATTTAATTAATCTTCATGATTCTTATCCTAACATTAATTAAACAATTAAAATTATTTAATTAATTTTTCTAATGTTAATTGAATAAATCATGACTACTTATTCAACCAATTAACCATTTTCTAAATTTCAACCTTAGATAAATAAATCAAATATTTTAATATCTAATCTCATCATTCAAATCATCAAAAACTATATAAATTTATATCATTTATTTGATTCCTTATCTTTCTCTCATGTCATTGATCCATTAAGCCTAATTAATTAATTTAATTAATAATTTGAACTAGCTTAATCATAATTAATCATATGACACATCTATCCTATTATACATAAAACCTTCCCACAACAAAATTCTAGTTAATCATTTTTCCTAGAAAGTCTACAAAATCCACATTTTCAAATGTGATCTTCCCACATGTGTGAGAGGAGTCACTTGTCACAATCCACATCTCTCTATTATCCTCTTACGTGTGAGATAACTCACATGTCATGATCCCTCTTCCACATATGCTCCTCACATGTGTGAGAGGACACATGTCATAACACTCTTTTCCATGGACCTTCTCACAAATGTGTTAGGATGTTTAATATCCACTATTTGATCAAAATAATGTAATTCTAACCCTCCAATCCTCTTAATCCTCAGGCCACCCAAATGCATCTATCATAGGATCCCACTTGGTCACCTCTCCTTCATCCAAATATCTCATGCAACCCTAGCCATTGATATCAAGATCAATATCTACCCTTGATCACTCAACCCTAAAATATGTAAATAAAGCCTCTTAGAGGAAATTTCATAATAATCTATTGAATTCTAATATTATTCTATTGCTTTTCATAACAACCACATACTTCTAATCACTTTATCACACATATTGAGCATAACTATACATAATTGTACAACGAGAGGTTCTTTGGAGATCTTGTATAATGATTATCAAGCTTGGGAACTCAACCTCTTCAAGCACAAATAAAGGAGAAAGAGGATCATATTATAGGTTATTTCCTTACTATTTTTAATATTCATTTGCTTTGTTCTTTTTTTTCTCCTTGTTGTAGTGCCCCTCCATTCTCATAGTGGATGTGCAGGTAGTTGGCTTTGGAACTCAGAGATGAAGGTGAAATAATGGAGATCTTTAAAGGTGTGTGCTAATGATGTAAATAGTTGATCTATTTTATGATGTTGTTTATAGATGCATTGTTATGATCAGTATGTGATAATTTTTCCATGACCATTATGTGATTATCATTTGAATTGTTATGTAGATGATTGTTTATGAGTGGGTTGGACTACTCGGTGTTGTTCTTACTGTTGTGTGTGGGTAAAGGGGACAATGTCACATCACTCACTTGTGAGTACCCTATGACATTGTGATTCCCTTTCACGGTGTGCTTGATTGTATGATTATGTATATGTATGACTGTTTTGTGTGCTACAAGTTGCACGTACCAAGCATCGACTTTACCTGAATTGATAGGTTTGAGTGTGCTTTAAACCTAATGAAAATTGTTGAACGAAGATAACGTATGGTCCCCTACCCTTGTCATCATCCTCAAAGAGTATGATTATCCAGTCGGTCACCCTGTTAGTCTTGTATGTTGTTTGGTCAATTGTTCTCACTTTCGACCTTGTTTATGCTTGGGTGATTATTATTGATATTTAGTTGTTAAATTAAATTTGTTTAATAATGTTGTTCGATTAATCAATGAGTTAAAAAAATTACTAAATAAATCATGTTGATAAATAAATATATATATATGTTGTTCTTGGATTAATTAATTTATTAAATTAAATTATTAAGTTAAAAAGTATTATTTATAATTAAATATAAATATATTCATTATTAATGTTGAGTTTAAATAAATTAAAAGGTGGGAAGATAATATAATATAATATAAAATAAAATATTAAATTGTAAGAGATAATGGATAATTAGCTAAGACAATCAAAAAGATAGAAAAAGATTGACTCAAAGCACATGCGTGACTTCGAACTGCTTGTCGTTTAGAAACTTGTTGTTTTTACGAGATTTTTATCTGTTTTTTGTTTTCGAAAATCAATAGCTTTCTTGGTTAATAATTATCATTTTTTTGCCAGGTTTTGGGGAGGCATTGATTTTTGTTTTCGAATAGAAGACTTTTGGTCTGCAAGAAATTTTTGATTGAATAGTTGCATTATGTGGTTTTGGTTTTCAGAAATATTGAACTAGGAAAGTTGTAGAGAATTGATTAAGGATCGGAAGAAGTTGTATTGCGGACATAGAAGTTGATCTCGACACCGTTTTTTGTCTCAGCCTATGTTGGAATCCAGATTGGTTTGTATTTTGTATTTCTTGATTTTGTTTCTTCATTGAATGAAAACGAATTCTTGATTGTTTTTGTAGCTTGAAAATGTGATTTCCACTTGTTCTAATTTTATTTCGAAATAAATAAAAATAAGAATTTGACTGCAAATCTTGCATTCATTGCACACTAAAAAGATTTAATCATTCTGGTGCATATTTTGCAACCAATGTGTTGATGAGATTATTCCCTTTTCTTTTTCCTATCGTTACATTTGTCTAAAAGTTTCTTAAACCCATCGACTAATCCATTTCATATATATGTGATCACTGCAGTCCATGAGATGATATCTCTTTGTGGTTTTCCATCAAACGATTCTTATGCCTTTCCCATGCTTTCAAAATCTTTTCAAGAAAAAAAATCATTATTTACGCCTCATGTTATTATAACTATGAATGTTTTGAAACAAATGTCATCTTGCCTCATAGCGCCCATTTTGGATTAGGCGGGCAAGACGTTTGGAAAGGTTGTGGAAATCGACTTTACTCCTGCCAATTACTTTTGCTTGAAATTTTCTTAAGCCTTTTGGTTGGCTTCTCCAGCGTAGCCCTTACCTCTCAAGCGTTACCCATGTGCTAGTTGCGCCCCCTCTCCTTCACTTTGTCGTTGCCTTGCAGCCTTATGACTTTGGCAACGCTTGATTTTATTTTAGCATTTGATTTTCTCATACATATTAAACTTGATCTTTTCTCTTACTTTCATAACATTCGATTTTGGTAGATGGCATTTGAGGTTATTATGAATCGTTGCATATTCTCCAATCTATGTTTGGTCTAATATATTTTTGTTGCATATTCTCCTTGCTAAATCTGATGGGTGTGCTTTTGTGTTGGGATCGATATATTGATGGGAGTTGGGAGGTGTGATGCTTACCTTGCTTGGCAGTTACATTTATGTGCTGTGTTTTCCACTTTGTTGAGCATGCGTTGGTCAGAGACATTCGATCTTTATATATTGGTTGTGACGTTTGATAGTCAGAGGTGTTGCATGGTTAATGAATGAATTTCTTAGTTAATGATCTGATATTTATTAGATAGAAAACAACAACTCAGATTTTAATATATGTATATGCATTTATATATGTATACGTTTATATGAATATAAAGTATGGTTAATTGGGGAAATTACGATGAATCTAGTTATTTTAAAATATTTGCCTTTATAATTAAATGGTTTTGCAAGCTAATTAAATTAGGAAACTATAAGGGAAAAAATGATTTACTTTTGATCTGTAAATGGAAGGATTTGTTTAGGAGGATTGAATTTAACTCTCTTTTAATGTTAATTTCTTTCATAATCATTCCATGACGATTTTTTTATGCGATGTTTTCATGGTTATATTGGTATTTGTGTTCTCATTTTAAATAGTGGGTTTGATTTGTAAAATTAAGGTGATTCTTGAGTCTTTGTTTGAAGTGGGCTTCCAGAGGCTTAGAGGAGTATTTAATTGATTTAATTTTATGTGTGTTCTATTGAGTTGGTTGATAATATACTTGAGATGTGTACATGATGGTTTTAGCCTTGCATTGCTTACTCATTAATGTGGTTGTGATTGGTGAGCGAGATGGTTCATGCCTTGCTCTGGATATGTGTATTGTGATTCTGTTTTGTGTCCAAGATGTCTTTACCCTATTTGATGTATTGGGTTTCTAGTTGCTAGTAGGGGGAGTGGCTCTTAATGGGGGCCAAAACCCAAAGTGGTGTCCAAGGTAAACCATGTGATAGTTTCTTAATCCAGTGATAACCTAAATAATGAATTGGGGGGAATGGGTAATTTTCACATAAACAAGATAATTGGATGCCTCACCCATTACTATAGTGCTCATTTAGGCTAAGGATGGGTTGAGAAGGCCTAGTTGGAAAGATCAACTTCCTTGTCCTCATGAAAGGAATGTTGGTTCTGCATGTGTCACCCTATGGGGCCGGTGTCTAGTGAGAGACTATCAAGGTAACCATAGATGGGGGTCGGCATCTAGTGAGAGACACTTAGTTTGACCCATGTCAGGACCACGTGATGGCACTCTTGCCTATTGCAACCTAGCATTCCCTAGACTTGTGTTCCCCTTTGTGGTGTGTGTGCCTCTGGAAGCGGTATCTCTGTTATGTGATGTCATGTTGTACTTTGTTATGTTGGAGCCATGTTTAGTACTTTTTTGCTATACTTATGTCTTCTTGACTACTTGATGTAGTGGGACCTTATTGTTATCTCCTAGTGCGACGGTGAACCTTAGGGTTCCACATGGTCGGGTGGTATGTGCCTTTTCCTCTATTTGGTTTCCCTTTTTGTTGTTCATGAGCGTGGAGGATGTACCTTATGTAGCAAAATTTTGGATCGTGTACTAGTTCAAAGAGACAGTTGCTTTGTTATGTATTGAACTTGTATCTCATTTGTATCATGTAAAGTAATCTTGATGTATTCTTCCTGTGTATTAAGGGAAGCATTGATGTAAGCTTGTAACAATGTAATGATGTACCCTCATGGAAAGGGAATGTGTATATGTTCTTGTAGATTTATATATGTGATCTTTGATAGTTACTTATCTGATGTTATAATATGGAAATGTATGAGGTTTATTTATTTAATGCAATGGATTTAGAATGATCTCTTGTTGTTAGACAATTCATGATGTATGTTTAGATCTTGTTCAGTAGGTATGTTTTTAATGTAGTCATGGAACCTTAGAGGACATAGCTTAACTTATATGTTATGTTTAGATACAGTTTGCATTCCATGATATTGTACTTAAAAAAAAATGTGGTGCTATTGTTGTTTAGTAGTTTTGTCCTCTGGGGTTCTTTGGAGGGGCGTTACACTTGTTTATAGTTATTGTAGACACCTAAAATTGAAAAATCAACATTCTTCGACTATTTCTTCTCTAATTGATTGAATAAAACCCTAATTATTTAATTTATTATCCCATTCCCATGCTTATTAATTACATAATATTTTATTACTTAATTAATAAAATCACTATTCACTTGCACTTGTTTCTTAGCCTAAATCATTAAATCACCTTCCTCCTATAGTCCACCTTAGGTAAATAAATACAATTATCTACTTATTTACCTAAGTCCCCCATCCATTTCCCAAAAATTAAATAAATATTTAATTTATTTAATTTTATTTTCTCCACCTTTTATTAAGCCAATTAATCCACTTAATCCCTTAATCACCCACTTGTACAACCTAATCCTATTCAAATCCACTCTAATCCTTCATATTCCCACCTATGTACAAAGGTGTGTGCCTTTGTACCATGTCACATGGGTCAAGATACTTGCCCATCCCTCTTGGGTACTCCAAGATACCCCTTCCATATTGTCCATCCACTTCCTCCAAGGAGAATCTTCACCATTGATTCTCCCCTTAATCCCTCTCCCTTCATCTCCTCCAACCAAATGAGGAAATTTGTCCTCTTCTCATCTCCCCATGGCTCTCAACCAATATGAGACATTGATTTCATCTTTTAACCCTATCCATCCATTGGTTCTTCTCAATTTCTATAAATTGGAGCTTATCATATGAATTTTCATCATTCATATAACATGCAACCTTATGTTATTGGAATGAGAACCCACATTCAACCATCCATGAGCATAACCACCTCACCATGGTGCAACAAGGATTGGTTTTGGTAAAATATTTAATGGTTGCTTAATCTATGTTATGCACAATCTAAGTTTTTTCTTGTTATTATGTTTGTTCAATTTAGTTAATTTAGATTATTCACTTGAAGCACAATTTCATTGCACACAATTATAAAAATATTTTTTATTATACTTAGGGATTCCTCTAGATGAATCCAATGGACAAATGAGAGGAAGGGTGATCAAGTTAGCATTTAATAAACATTGAATCATATTGTCTAAAGGTTTGTTTGATTGTGTAATTTTTCTAATAGATTGAGGCTTGAAATAAAGAGTGCTAGAAGTAGTGGTTTCATGATTTTAATTATACTTGATTTCTTTCTCATCTTTACCCTTTTGGAAATTATTAGACTATTCAAATTTGGAAGGGTAAAAAGGCAAGGAAGAGTTATAACAGGACTCATATTTTAAACCATTGTAGGTAAATAATTTGAGGTTGACATTCTCAACATGATTCATAAAGGTCCATGAAGGTAGTATAGTTTTTTTAAGTATATAATAGCTTAGATGGGATATATTAAATATGACTATACTTTATAATTTATCATCAAAAAGAAGATGTTTCATTTTAGCACAAAGAAATTGAAATAGATTGAAATAATCATTAATGCATTTATTAGAACTTTGAGAAAACTCAAATAAATCAGAGATAAATATTTATAGACCCATATCCACTCAAAAATGGTTAAGAAAATATTCACTAACTAATTAAAATAGTGGATAGAGCTAGGATCTAAATAATAGAACATTTGAGAGCCTCTAAGAGAGTGAAACAATAAGTTAGATAGATCTTGTAAAATTATATATTAAAGGCTTTTAAATGAGTATTAGGTTCACCTTTACCACCAATAAGTAGTGGGTGTCACTATTTAAATTGGGGAGGCATTCAATATGTTGGAGAATAAATAATAGGATCTTGTCCACTATGTTGTCATCAGCATTGTCATTGATGTCAACCTTTGGTGTGGATATGTTGAGAAGGTGCTTATTGTGTTGAGTAGGTGTTCCAGATGCAACAGGGTTACTTGGTTTCCAAGTGCTTTTGAGAAAATTTGCATAAAGGATGTACAAGGTGACTAAGGGAGTATTTTGTATTTTGCTTCGCATTTCCTCATTCCTGAAGATGTGCTTGTGCAGTTTGAACGTGATGATCAAAAGTATTTGAAGGTGGTATATCCAGAGTTTCAAGTTTTGTATCATATGGCAATAGAAGATATGTTTTACAGTGTGTTGGATTGTCTCTTGCTTGTGAAGAGGGATATCTGGGAGAAATGGAATTGCTCCACATTTCTTTGTCAAAGTTTTGTGTCTTGTAGATTTGGGAATGTGCTAATACTGTTTGTACCTACCTTCCTTTTTTTTCTTAGTATCTAGTTGTTCTACAATCTTTCTTCATGAGTTGTATCTCAATGGTAGTTTGACTGGTTGCACAGGATGATAGTATTCTCAGTTTCATGTGTTTGTGCTAGTTTTTTTGGATATTATTTTGGTGTTGGAATATTCTTGGATGTTCTGTAATGTTTCTACATGGTTCACGGGATGTTTTTAGCGTTGGTGAAGTGTGAATTTGGTTACTTGACAATGTTAATTCCAGTTTGGCCAACCTAGTGTGTCAACACTGTTTGTGGAAGAGCTTCGTGGTTTGTGGAATCTTGGTGTAGCATTTCAGTGTATATTTGGGTCCTAGTTAACCCTTGATGTGGTTTTCCCTCACTTATTTTCACCACAGAGGTCTTTGGTGTCGACCAATTGGTGGTTGAACATTTGAGGTGCATACATTTCATTGAAGTCATCTTAGAGAAGGTTATTTGAGGTTGTCGAAGATAAATATGGAAGGTCAAAAATTTTGAGAAGTGTATGGTATGGAATGATGTATCTATGATCATGTGTTGAGATCTAAGTGTGATCAAGAATACCTAAGACTATGAGAACTAGTGAGCAGAAGGTTTTTGCAATTTACTATGCCAAAAGTCAGTGGAGGCGGTGAGCTGAAGGTTACAGATGGTAAAGAGACATTGTGGTGGTTTCTCTAGTTTATCTAAGGTAGTTAACCTCCTTGTAACTATTTCTTTGTAATCTAGAAGAAGTGCTCTTCCTTGGCAGTGAGCCTTTCCTTTTAGATAGTGATTCCTCTAGGCAGTGAGCCTCTTGTAATCAGTTTCGGTTTTCATATAATGAGCTAATTCTCACTGTGTTTTTTCCGTTATTAGCTTTTCCACATAAAAATATGATGTTCTTGTTACCATATTTTCACTCATAGCTCAATCAGGTAGAGCTTGTTGATTTTAAACTGAGAAGAGGTACATTTTAATTCTTTCCTTCATTACAGTTAATTGCATAAATGAAATGATCCAAAAAGATTACATTTTATAAATTATTGCATCCATACAAGTGCATGTAACAAAAGAAGGATTTACACAAATCCTTTCTAAACAAAGTAGTAATCTTTATTGACTGTAAAAATGTACATTATCTCACACAAGCCGTGAGATTGACTTTACTTTTTCAATGCAATTAAAGAAAAGAATATGCATGAATAAGTGAATGAAAGTAATGTGCATGTAGGGAGGGAAACCATTCATTTCCTGAGAATGACTAGTTCTTGTTGTTTCGTCTTGTCCTGTCGCTGCTTCGCGCTACTTATGTCCTTCCTAGCTCTGTTTTGCTCCTAGTTCCTGCATCTGGCAATAGCAATGGTGTTAGAGAAATGCTCTAAGAAATGAAAATTATTAAACCATACATGAGCAAGAACTTATGTATATATAAACTGATCTTCCAAATGCATCAAACAAGCAATGCATACTTTAGGTGTTTAGAAAAACTAATGAAGTCATCAAACACACCTAAAACATGCACATGCTTTTTCTAACTTGTTTTCTTCATGTGCAGATATAGGGAAAGTTAAGTTGCTATCTTAATTCATCCAATTATAGCACGTGGGATAAATGTGGCTCCCACAAGGGTTGAGCCTAGTGTGCTTTGTTATGTTTTAAGGAGACATTAAAAGATAATTCATCTCTTTATGTTCTACCTAAATAAGTGTACATCATTTATGATAATGAGTTATATTCATTATCCTAGAAGACATATACTTGCCCAAAGAGAATCATTAAAAACGTATATATGATTTATTGTTTCATGTAAGTGTAGCACTAACATGTTTATCTATTAGTCATCATGCTCATTAAGGCAATAAAACAACTTCAACAAGCATTGCCCCTAATAAACAAAGAGTCTTTTGTGCATCTATGGATATGGACAGGATGTAGAGACGTAGTGAATAACATATGCAAAGCAGTCATGCCATAATATGGCATTTCTCATGAATTATTTGTTGCAACAATAGGATAGCCTTGAGAACTTATGTAGATGATAATAAGAAAACAATCCATCTAGCACTCAAAAGTTTTTATGAAATTCATGAATAGGAGCAATACCTTGTGTTTTAGTTATGAAGAGATTATGATTCTAATAGCCATGGATGATATATGAAGAGTTATTTTATGGGTGTTTACAATAACAATGATATTCATGATGATTGTGTTGGTCATAGAGGATAGACAGTGAAATATTTATATAATGTCTACCAAGGTAAAGAAACGGAGAGGGAAAGGTCTTATTTAGTAGGAATAATGCCAATATCAAGCAAGAGAAGAGCATGCATTTGAAGTGAGAAATGGCTCTTTGAGGGATAATAATGACTATACCATGATTGAAAAACAACAATGTTGTTGAAGTTAATCAAGAATTTAACAAAATTGTTGCAGGTTGTGAACAAAATGAATATACAGGAGATGTCATCTCATGAAAATATCATCTGATTACACTAAAAACAACATAGCTACTTATATATGAAGGTAATTATGCTTTACATATCAAGAGTTATATCTTACAGAAGTTACAAATATTTATGAAACTTCACAAGGAGAAATGTAATGAGTTTCAGAAAGCTCCAGTACAGTGGTATATATATACATAAATTTGTGTTTGAAATGACTCATTTTCCAAGATTGAAAATGAAATTTTCATAAATGTGTCATACAGTAGAGGGTTTTTTCTGTGGGTCATTTCATTTTCAAGTATTAAAGTGAAAATTAAGAGAAACAACAGTGAAGGACGTGGGTTTAGATAACCCAAGTGGGGCTTTCCTCTTGTGGGATATAAAACCTAGCAGTCATGGAGTTTTGTCATCTGTATTTCTGAAGAAGACCAAAATGCAGAGACCCATCTGGGGCTTTAGATATAGTTATCAAATATAGTGTGAGATGGAGGTACAAGAAAATTCATGAACAAACCCAAAAAATAAATAGAGGTTCAATCCCTAATAGAAATGTAAGGGCCGAGCCCTGAGGGTTTGAACCCAAAATGCCAAAATTATCGGCCTTTTTGAAGTGAAGGATTTGTATTGTGGGTGGAAAATCTACAAATCTCAGTCTTGTTCAGCCATGATATGATACAGGGAAACCCAAAATATGCAAATGGAATCTCAAGCGCAGAAAATCCCAAAACAAGTGGGGGCCACAAAATCTCTAGAGGAAATGAGAACATGTATAATATGTTTGTTTGAAGAGTTAGAGACTGTAAAGTCCAAAAAGCAAAAACAAGAGGGTTCCATGGCGGCCACAGTGAATACATCAACAGAAAAGGTAAAGCATATAGCACACATAAGGGTTTCTAGAAAAGACTTAGATACAAAACCATGGTGGCCATTAAAATCATCTGGTTTTAGGCTACGAAGAAGGAAATATCCTTTAAAAAACCAAGGTTCCAAAAGAGTATGTGGCTGTGAAAAGTATGAATGTTATCTTTAGACCATGAAAAAGCAATCGAAGAGAAAGGTCATTAGAAAATGAGTTACTTGACTTAATGCTCGAGGATCTATGAAGTCCCATGAAGAGCTATGTCTCCAAAACCCTCGTGATGGACCCATGGCCAGAGAGGTGGAAAATCAACACAAAAAATGAAAGAAAACGTTCAGAAAGCAAAAACAGGAGCCGTGGCCATGGAGGGCCTAAACAGCAAAAAAAATAAGTGCAAATAGAAGTTCTCATGCAAAGTTCCTTCTAAAAATGCTTACCAGTGTATTTTTCTAGAGGAGAACCAATGGGATATGTGGATTGAGTGTCAAGTTGAGCTCAAAAATCCATCAAAAGCCTTCGAACTTTCTCAGGAAACCCTCATAGTGTTGGCGGCAGCTGGGCTTCTTCCAGAAGCTTCTAAAACAAATGAGATCAATTGTTCATTCTTTTTCTTTTGCATTTAGGGTTTGATACCCTATGTTACAAATGTCGATGCTTGGCATTTTTGCCTTGTCTTTTAGAAAATATATGATGCAACTAATACCCCAAGGACTATGTATTGTGCCTTGTTTTCTTTCATGCCTATGACTTAGGCATTTCAAATGTAAATTTTGACTTAGGCATTTTTGAGTCACTTTTGGCTTATTAACACCTTTTTCTATGTTGATACATGGTTGATGAGAAGTCTTTTATTTTTTCATTTGATTTATATTGTAAATGATTAAATCTAAATGATGATTTATAAATCATTTATCTTGTCATCATCTTTTAAATGTGAATAGGAGCATATGTCAATATGACCAAGTCATGAGGGGAGTTGAGTTGCTTCAATTTATGTGCATGGGAGAGAATAGAGGGAGGTTATTTTCAGTTGGAAAAAATGAGGAGAGCATCTAGGAGTATTTATTTTGCTTTTGGAGCATTTGGAGAAAATTTAGACATGTTGACTCAGTTTGGAGCATTTTTGGGGTGCTTTATGGTTTGACATGGTGAATTTTGACCTTTTCGCTCATTTTGAGCTCTTTTGGAGTGTATCTAGAGGCTAGACTTATGGGTTTATGGTTGCATTTGACCCAAGATGCTTCTAGTTCCATTTTTGGTGGAACAACTTGAAGCTTTGTACTTAGTCACTTTTGTAACTCATTATGTAGTTAGTTTTGATTATGCAGATTGGAGGCATAGTGAATTTGACAGTCCTTTGGCATAGATTGTTTGCATTCTTTTGTAACTCTTGGAGATATTGAATAAATTTTACCTTATTAATTTCTGGAATTGATTTCTAACCATCTTGTTCTTACAATTTAGTGTATGCATTATGATTGATCAAACTGTTTTGTAAACGTACTTAGTTTCATGATAGTTTTGCCTCATGCCTTATACCTTTTTTTTGTAATTAGCATGTTCATTTCGGTTGTTGCTTGTGTCAGTTAAGTACAAACACTTGCTTGTTGTGAATTTTTTTTTTCTTCCTTCTACAAGTCAAAGTATTTGAACTTCCAGTGAAACATTTATGCATGAACATTACTGTAACAGGTTATGTAAATTGAATTTCTGTCAGATTAGAATTAAGTGTAGAGTTCTAAGTTTCACTATCTCCTTTTAGGTTTGGTGTATCACTTCATATTATGCTTTCAATTTTATCTTTTTTCAGTTATCCTTCTCCCTTTTCCTTAGAAAATTAGTAGTATAGGTGATAACTAGCTAGGGAGTTGGCTTATCTAGAGGTTCATTCTCATTTTGTGTGACCCACAACCCAAGAATGCTCTCATGTTTCTCTAGCTAACTGAGTTTCACAACTCAGTTCGGGTGCAAGTTTAAGAGATAACGGTTTTGGCACACCTGGTGGGACACATTTTTCAATGTTTTATTGGTTCTATATGCAACCAACAATTTTACGCCTTTTCAGAGGTTGCATTTGCATATCTAGTGCCTCCGTGAAGTGATAGGACAACAAATCCAGTGTTGTTACAGCACATGAGAAAAATACAAACAAGGAGTGCTAAGGATTTCAATTTTTTTCGGTTTTCACCACCTAGAAGATGAGGCAAAACAACAAAAAGAACTCCCCCATTGAAGAGAATTCAATTGACACCACCTGGTGTAAGAACTGAATCTTTTTTCTCACCACCAAGGAGGAGAGGTAGACCATCCAAGAGGTAGAGTGAGACTCGTTCTGCTTCACCAAGCTTCAGAGCAGGAAGATCACCTTCAAGAAGCCCAAGGAAAGTTTTTTTTGTTGCTTCTTTAGGTTTTGTTGCATTTACATTTTTAAGTTCTATTTCTTCTGCAAGTTCTACAACTGTTGTTCAAACTCAAACTAATCCACCTCAGCCACCTCCAATGGCTAGGAACCAACCTTTTGTGCCATTTAATGGAGGAAGTTCATTAAATCTTGCACAACACAATGACATACCAGTGGTTGCCCTCAAGAGTTTACCAATTTTCACTAGGGAGGATCAGACTACCTCTATCGAGCACATAAGAGATGTAGCCTCGTTGTGTAGTGTTGACCACATAACTCAGGAGGACGTAGTTGTTAGACTATTTGTTGCACACTAACTCATTTGACCCCAATTTCTGACGAAACCTTTCAACGAAAACTATATAATCAGATGTATCGTCGGGCACTTGTGTGAATTTTCATTTTTGTTAATTTTTATCCCCGACGTTCGTCGGAATGTCGACGAACCTTTGTTTCATCAACGTTTCGACGAAGATCTTTCGCTGAAATTGCAATGGACCTGCAAAGTTTAATTGTGGCGGGCATAAATTGAAATGAGCTCAACTATTTATTGCGACAGTGTTTTGCTCGACGGTTTTCTTGGGGAAAATCAGAAGAAACTCAAGAAGATATCGCCAGGTTGAGGGTAGTCATTGTCTTTTTCTAGAATTCATTTGTGAAGTTAGATTTGTACTTCCAGGTTTGAAAATCATATTTTAAAGCAACATCTCATCAGATTTCATTTTTAGTCTTGTGCATTTTTAGAATTTCATTTCTAGATTTTAGAC
The DNA here is from genome assembly GCA_007115665.2 of Sequoiadendron giganteum. Taxonomy (NCBI): domain Eukaryota; kingdom Viridiplantae; phylum Streptophyta; class Pinopsida; order Cupressales; family Cupressaceae; genus Sequoiadendron; species Sequoiadendron giganteum. The sequence goes on from CM021110.1 coordinate 387,596,658, forward strand.
CTGGCTTCACAAATTCTTTATAAGGGAATTGTTTATAACTGATGGAAAATTCTTGATGGATTTGGACAAATATTATATTTGCAAGGTTTCAATTTTAACCCTAATGATCAATTTGCAATAGATTTGGGAGCCATAGCTAGATAATATCAAAGGCGTTGGTTGTTTTTTATTGTAACCAAGTTAATCTTCTAAACACATAGCATATAAAATCTTAGATAATACTGCCTTACAATACCATCAATCTATATTCTAACCCAATACTACTTATCAAATCCTTATATGAACATAGTCACCTATAACCTCACTCAAGCATTTTAATTAATTCCTTGAATTAAAGCCAAAATGAGAATTACACACACCATAACAGTGAGATGAACAGAATAACCCTTGATCATTTTATTCAAGATAATAATATATTCATACAATGGAGATACATGACCTTGAAATGAGTAATTTTCATTCAGATGCTAGTACTATCTTGAAAATTAAGTACCTTTGAAACTAAAACCTACAACAGAATGACAACAAACCTAAGAATAGTATTTTCACTATAATATCAGGCTCTTTACAAATTCGCTTTGCAACTTCAGTTAGACTCGACTTAAAGATATCTAACTTGCTAACCCGTATTTTTGGTTTTAAAATCCTTCTTATAGGGAAAATGAAGGAGCAATAAGCATCGGACCAGAAATACACCTCTCCTGGTCACTTGGACTACCTTATGACATTTCAAAAATTGGTTACAACAGCTGAGTCTCTGGAGAATCTTCTTGTTCATCCCATCCACTGGAGAATAATTGGTGCATTTGCCAAACTTTGAAATCTTGCACCAAAACTGCCACCAAGATAGCCAAAATTTGTTATAACCATAACCGCTGAGCTGTTAACTGTCGGTTGTAGACTTTGTCCTATTCTTGTTCAGTTAAGTACTTTTCTACCCATCCTTGATATTCCTCATCCATTGGCCAATTAAAATTTACCACCTCATTTACCTTGGCACTGTAAGGTGTATACTTTACTGCTACTTGATTCACCTCCCTTTCAAAAGATTCAAAAAATGTGCTAGTGAATTAATGATTTTATTCATACTACTCATCAGCATGTCATAATCTGAGTCATCACAAATCAATTTTATTTGTGCATTGATGATTTCATCTACCATGTCCTGCCATTGCTGCAGTGATCTAACATTTCCTTGGGCATCTACAATATCTGGTAAAGATGTGTCACTCCAGTCATCAAAACTCTTTACCAACTCTTTAATCCTCATGCTGAAATCATCAGGTAAGGCCTGGAAACCTTGTAGTGACTTCACAAAGTCTTGAGTAGGCCTTAATTGTTGAGGCCTATTAGCTGCATTTTGAGATTTTCATTTCCAGATTTTGTTGTTCAAGTTCAATATTCTGATTTTAGGAGTCTAACAGTTGGAAATCTTAGTAAAATCAGAATTTAATAATTTCTGGAATTAGCATTTGAAAGTGTTTTTGGGGGTCATTAACTTTAGACTATCTTCTCTTTTGCAAGGGCGGTTGCATGCCTAATTTTTTTGGTGTAAAATATCATAATTATTATATTTTGTTACCTGTGTATGATTAAAAATTATTGGAGTGTGAGTTTGATATTTTTTGAAGATCTAAATATTCAAGCTTGGTAAAGAAAATCATGTCAAATAATATTAGTCCAGAACAAAATGAAGAGACAGTTGCTAGATTGTGGGCTATATTGAGAAGAAAAGGTGATGGGAAATGTTATTGTCCTTGCAATAATTGCAAGGGCTTAAAGACGAGAAGACTTTTAATCACAACAGCTGAGAAACATTGTAGGCAGCATGGTCATGTTAAAAGGGAGCATGATTATCGTCCATTGGTAAGTTGTTCATTATATGTGTTTATATTGATTGAATTTGCAAATGTTTATATTATTTTAACATTTGATATATATATATATATAATCACTTGATCATGATCATGGTTTATTTGTGTCTGTCATTATTATAAAGGTGGGGTGCCCTAGGGCACACGATATGAATTATCATGGCCCGGAGAATGTGGTTTTGCAAGCGGAGGAACATGGAGCTGTGAATATCGAAGATGAAGTTAATGATCCTATGGAAGAAGATGATCATGCACCAGAAAACACAATTGAAGATGATGGTACAAATACGTTGATCCATGACACATGCAGTGGCACATACGATCATGTTGATCGAGATGACTTTGATGATGTTCATGATTTACCTGTACTTGAGAAGGCATACAAGCCCCTTTATGAAGGCTCCCAAACAACTCTTCGCTCTACTGTATTGTTGCTGGTGAACTTGAAGGTTATGAATGGTTTATCCAACATAACAATCTCATGGATGTTAAGGTATGTCATATATGTCATCTTTTTTCATCTATTTTAATTGTTGTTAGTTCATCACTAGTAAATAAAGGATAAAGTATGTACCATTAAAATTCTTTATATTAAGAAATTATTTTTTGTTGTAGATTGATTGGTGGATTTTTGTTACCACCATCAAATATTTTACCTCGCTCATACTGAGATTTATCTAGCATTATGAAAGATATTGGAATGGAGTATCAAGCAATAGATGCATGTCCCAATGATCATATTATATATCATAAACAACATGAATTTGCAACAGAATGCCTGGAATGTCATATCAATAGATATTGAACAGATCAACTAACAAAAAAGGTGCCTCGCAAGGTTCTTCGTTATATTCCCATTATTCCACGTATGCAACAGTTATTTAGGTGTGAAAGCTTAGCGCAATTTATAGATTACCATGCACGTAATAGAAGTGGAGATGAGATTCTTCGAATGCCTGCGGATGGTTCTACATTTAGGGACATGGAGGAAAAATGGCCACACTTTAAAGAAGAACCTCGTAATCTTAGGCTTTCATTGGCAGCGGACGGTGTCAATCCATTTGGACAGCTGAGATCTATTTACTCAGTGTGGCCTGTTTTTGTTATCAACAATAGCATTCCTCCATGGATGTCAATAAAGAGGGAGCACATAATGTTGGCAATGATTGTTCCAAGTATTTGTTTACATCAATTTTCTTTAACGTAGTAGCATCTCATTTGTCTTATTTGTTGCATAATGACTTATATGTTTTTTCATTTAATAGTCATGTACATGAATTATATATATTGTAGTAAAATGGTTATAATAATTATGTAATGTTTATGTTCATTCAACTACGTAAGTACCAAGTTAAAGATATGAATGTTTATATTGATCCTCTTATCGACGAGTTACTAAAGTTATGGAATGGCGTCACTATGTATGATGTATCTAGACCAATAGGACAAAGACAATTTCAATTCCATGCAATGCTTGTATGGACAATTCATGATGCTCTAGGGCTAACACATTTTTCTGGTATGTTATAACATTCGACTGCATGACTTTAACGATATTTAATTTTATGAAGTAGATATCATGCATGTTTTTTAAGTAATCTATTCATTATATATAATTATAAAAATTGACATATTTAATCCAATTATATATGATTTGCAGGTCTTCAAACAAAGGGAAAATTTGCATGTCCAATTTGTGGTCCAAAGATGAAATCTCGTCGTTCAACAAGTTTAGGAAAGCAGGTGTTTGATGAGTATAGGCACTTCCTCCACAGAAATCATAAGTATCGAACTACTGAAAAACATCTTTTCAATGGGAAAGAAGAGACTACATCAAAACCACGAAGAATGACACCTCGCCTATGGAAGTTGGAATATAATAGAATTAATTATCAAGGTTATACATCGGATCAAATTGTTTATCTATCATTTATGATATGTTTTGAATTTATATTTTTATATTGTGTTGTGTTTACTCATGTTGTAATTGACAATGATTGTCGTTGTTAATTTGTTTAACTTATATGCTTCATGAAGGTCATCAAGGCATTAATGGTCGGCTTCCACAGGGATTGAAAAGTTATCCTTGACAATTTAGTAGGTTGCCCTACTGTGAGAAGCTACAAACTGTGCATTTGTTTGATACAATGCATATTGGAAAGAATATGACAGAAACGTTATGGAAAATATTGGATGGAAGGCATGACAAAGAAAAAATTGTCAAAATTTGTAGTGACATTCAGGAAGCCAGTCATGCAATGAAAAATGTCATTCAATTAAATAGCGATGGAGACCAAATTAATATAAGTGCCCTTCCTTGGTTATTAACAGAGCAACAAAGCAATGCTATAAAACAAGTCATACGAAAAATTCGATTTCCCACAAGATTTGCTGCGAACATAAACAATATCATAACAAAGAAAGGTGAATTTGGGTCAGGGATGAAAACGCATGATTGACATACCTTCATTAAGGTAATTATTCTGGTATATTATATATATATATGTATACTACATGTACTTTTCAGTGTATTATGTTTACTACTTTTGGAAAAATATTAATGAAAAGATCATTTTATAATTGTTGCAGTATGTTCTACCTCTATCTCTCCCAGACAACTTCGACAACAATGTCAAGCAAGTTATATATGATATTGGAAAATACATGAGGTAAGTAGCGATATTTGTTGAATTCGTTGTATATTTTTGTTAAATCTCGTTGATATATTTGTGCCTTGAATCACTTGTAAATGGTTGTCATCTAAAGCAATCCATAAAGAAGATATAAATTATTGGAAGAGAAAAATTCCTCGTCTAATGTGTGAAATGCAAAAGTGTCTACCTTTGACATTTTTCAATGCACAAGAACACTACCTGATACACCAAGTTGAGGAGATTGAATTGTGTGGACCTATACACACAAGGTCAATGTGGATGGTTGAGAGGCACTTGAAATTTTTGAAGGCTTTGGTTAGACAAAGAGCACATCCCGAGGGTTCTATGGTGGAGGGATACATGGTATACCAGAGCATAGTGTACATTACTGAATATCTTCCTAAGTTTGCAACAAAGATCCATGTTGATCACATTTGGGATCCCAACTCCATTAAAAAATTCGAAGGGGAGTACCTGATGGGGAAAGGTAGATTGAGGAAAGTGACAGGTAATTATAAGATGGTCATGGAGATTAATTAGAATACATTTTACATTTGGTTTTTATGTATATTGTACTTATTTAATTATTAATCTTTCAATATTCATCAATTATAAATTAAGGTCGTATACCGTGGTAATTAACTAATTATACGTCGTTTGTGAATTTCAATTTTTTTTTATACAATTGGTCGAGAGTGGGGTGCACTACATTTGTACGTCGCAAACAATCTTGATTGGATGACGGTATGGATCGAACGATGTCAACAATCTGCTCGCGCATTAACATGGGAAGGTGTGGCTTCATTGGTTAAAGAAGCTCATCGTAATGGAGACTCCAATGTTACACCAAGGGAAATTGATTTAGCATATGGTTTAAGAGATAAACAGGTATGTATAAATATATTAATCACCCATATTATTTAATTATTTTCAATTATATTGATGTATATATATGTTGAGATTTTTTTTTCTTTGCATACATTCGGCCAAGAATAAATATGTTTATCAACTAACAATATTGCAATAAGTTTTACATGTTTGACATATTGCAGGTGAAACACCACAAGGCTATGTGGTGCAATGGTCGTAAATTTTGAATCAAAAAGTTGGATGACACGAAGAAAACTTGTGATTCTGGGATAACTGAAGTCTTCTAGGTGACTAATGTTTCATCTAGAAGCGACATACATCCAGAAGTCTCAGAAAATCAATACTATGGGATTTTGGATGATATACTTGAGTGTGAATTTAAGTCCTTCAAATTAGTTTTGTTTGTTGTCCTATGGTACAAGCTACGATTGAATGAAAATGATCCCGAGAGAACTGTTATTGAACATGATAATGGATTTACCATGGTTAATACAAGGTATTTTGAGCGAGCTGGAAATGAGCCCTATGTTCTTCCAAGCCAATGTGATCAAGTATTTTACTCAAAGGTTCCAGGTAAAGCAAGTTGGTCATATGTTGTCAGACATGATCCAAGAGGAAGGCCGGTAAAGTATAATGTGGTGGAAGAAGAAGATACTGAAGAAATAGAAGATGATGTAGATGATGATCAAGATCAACAGTTAGTTGATGATGTGCCTGACGAAGATGTCGAAGAGGAGGAACTAGATCATGATGATGTAGGAGTTAATGCTCATGAAGATGATATCCATGTGGATGATGACATTATCGAAACTGATATCAATGACGATGATGATGATATGACCAATCCTTACAATGTTGAATCTGGATCGGATGATACAGACAAAGAGTTGGATGAAGAAGAAGATCAATGACATTGAAATGTATGAGTTATGTGATTGTATTATCTATTTTATATTAATTTCTTGATATAATTATGTGGTTACATAATTAATTTATGATGTTTTTAATTTTAATTATATTTGAATTATATTAGAATATGTTCAGTTAACAGATGTAAAAAATAAAATGGATAAACCAAAAGATGAAAGCGTGAGACCACTGCCTTGTTGGGTGTATGGAGTCTAATGAAGATCTATAAAAGTATAATCTATGATGGCATTAATTCAAAGTGTTTGGTACACAGATGTAGTTTATAACTTGTATAAATGTGCAAGTAAATGACTGACAAACTCTACTTGAGATAGAATGACAATCCTAGTTATGTGATTCTTCTTATTGATCCAATTAATACTCTTCAGTTACTGTGATTGACTAGAAGGGTTTAATCTTTACTTGAAAGAACCAAATAATCACATCACACAAATACAACAAATGTGTATCGGTAAACTGAATATATTTATATGCTTCATATATCAATTTAGACAACAGAAAAGCATCAAAATGGAGATAACCAGATAACTGTATAATTCCACAAATAGCTAATACCAAGATTAAGCCACAAGTTCAGACATCTTCATTAACTTCATCAAAATTCATACATGCATCTAGGTCTTTTAAAGAAAAGTTTCATTGTTGTATCTTTCTCCTAGCCGCCTATATCTGTTTTACATTATGAAACAGATATAAATATATCAAAATTGTGAAAGGGTGCGTCCTTTGAGAAATGTCTTTTGCTTAACAACAATAACAAACTAGAAATTATGCTCTATTAAGCCATAAATAGATGTTTTGACAAATAATCTCGATAAGCTGGCCGCTTGTGTGTATCAACATCCTCCAGTGCATTCCTTATGGCTAGCTCCATTTTGAACATCTTCTCATTCTGTTCACATGCCCTATCCATTGTTAAATCATTTCATGTGGTTGCCTCCAGAATTGTTTGCATCATCGTCTAGCATTCCTTCATCCATCTTGTGGTAATAGACATTGTTTTACTCCTCTTTGGTTAAGTACTTGTCCACCCATCTCTGATACTCTTCATCCGTTGGCTAGCGAAATTTCATGACCTCATTCACCTTAGTATTGTAAGGTCTGTACTTCACTGCAACCTAATTGGCTTCCCTTTCAAAAAACTCTAAGAATGTGCTGGTGTTAATTATCTTATCCATACTATTTACCAGCAAATCATAGTTTGAATCATCACAAATCAATTTGATTTGTGCATTGATAACTTCTTCTGCCCCATCCTACCACTGTTGCAATGTCTTAACATTTCCTTGTGCATCAATAATGTCTGGCAAAAATGTATCATTCCAGTCATCAAAGCTTTTTATCAGCTCCCTAATTCTTCTACTGAAATCATCAGGTAGGGCCTGGAATCCACTCAATGATTTTACAAAGTTTTGAGTAGGCTTCAATGACTGGGACCTATTGTTCACATCAAACCTAGAAGCTTTGTACATAATATCTAGATCGTTTTCCCTAGGGATCCATTTCTCAGCCAAAGGCAAAACTATTTCTCGATCCCTATTGATATTTTTTATTCCATCCAAGAATAAAGAATACAAAGAATGTACAGATGGTAATTTACCATCAACCTTTTCATTAAGATGCCTCAAAACTATGTCAACCACCTCACTTTGTTTGGCAATTGCATCATCCTCACTTGCCTTTAAGGCAGCCTACAATTATGTGATCCTATTCAACATTTGCTTCTTGGTGGGATCCACAGAATATTCAACTTTTTCTTCAACTGGCCCTGGTGTAGGACTGAGAGCAGGTGCCTGGATGGGGGACCCCAGAGTTGAAACAATTGGAGTAGTATGGGGGACCGATCCTACAATAGAAGGTAATGTTCTGATACCAAGAGCACTGGAGGATTCTCCCACCTGCCCATATTTCAACCTATCTACTTCAGTTTGCAGCTCAACATTCCTTTGCTACATCCTACTATATTCTGCAATTATCATATTGTATTTCTCCATCAGACTCTTCTTTTCAACCTCTTCTCTCTCAACTGTCTTTTGGGCCAATTTGGCCACATTCACTGTCAGGCTTGTAGCTTCTGTTGTTAAAGTTTCAGAAGCTCTCTTGATGATTAGCCCTCCCCTTAGGTGTGGGCTAATATCAGTTACATTTGACTTTCTGCCCTAGGGTGCCAATGCCCATATGGCCAGAGTTTCATACTCCTCACTGAAGGTAGAGTCCTACAGAGCTGCCTTAACCTCTTCTTCATTGTTTTGTATAGGGTGCTTGGACTGTAAGATAGCATTGAATGCAACCGCATTAGCTATGTCCCATTCAGGCAAAAGTAAGACACCAGCCTGAGTCACAAGTCTTCTTCCCTCCTTAGGAGTGATGCCTTTGAATTCTTCCATTAATTCGGCCTTGACCTCATCATCATTCTCCTGCTCAGACCTATCAGGTCTCGATTCTCTCCTACTCTTGCATTTGTTCTGGTACTCTTCTAGTTTCATCCTCCGAACTAGTTGCAAGAATACAGGAGTCTTTACAAATGCATCATTGTCCAAGAATGTCTTGCAGGCCTCCATCCTAGCATCTTGTACACATTTCCCCTTTACATCCATGTCAGAAAGCACCAATTGTGTTGATCTAGGAGGGGAAGGGATACCAACCTGCATGTCTTGATCAGTCACAATTATCTCATCCATCAGAGTTTCCTATGTTTCCTCAACTATCTGCCTCTTAGGGCTTGGCTCTGATCATAACACTACAAGATCACCTCTTGGTGGTGAATCTAGATCCACAATCCTTATCCCTCCAGGTGCTCTAATCCTTGGACCCAGCTGTGATGATGCTTGCATGACTTGTTTTCCCTTCTTATCCCCTTCATCCTCAACACTGCTCGCATTCCTCTTTCTCTTGTATAGAGGCCTATCAACTGGTGGCTGATACGCTGGCCTTGTTTCTTCAGGCCTCACATCCGATCTTTCTATACCAAAATCTAATTCCAAACTGACCCTCTTGGTCATCAAGGTGGCCATAATACTTTTGAAATTAGCCATTAAGAAGTCTATTCTCTTGTGAAATGGAGTGAACTCCATTAATGGATCATATTTTGGATCCAATTTATGTATTATAGCCAGCAACTTTTCATATGCAATCCATTTTTTCTTTATTTAACTCCTGCCTATTCAAATCAAACTCATTTTTTATTAGGTCCTCAGGAAAGTTGAATTCATGTGCAAATTTTCCACCTTTAATTCGTTGTCTGAACAATGCAAAGAATCGCTCAGGGTCAGGTTGTCTCTTAGGACCATTCCTCAGATTGAAGTCATCAAAAAACCTTCCGAAGTGGACCCATCCTCCCTTGGAACAGACAAAATCAGAAACAACAGTGTAGTCAGGGAACAAAGTCCCTTTTCCTTTCTTTGTTAGGTTGTCCTCATGAATACAACCTAGTTGCCACATTACTTCGACAAACCCCATACTTGATGGTACATTAAAGGGGAGGATATGAGGGGTTCCCTAGAAACCATACACCCTCAAGACAGTGCTTACAGGGTACAAGATGATATCACCCCAATTGTGACACACTTTTAAATTAGGCTTCCTCACCTTCGGTCGAAGGAAGTCATGCAAATCTTCAGGGACTCTTGGCACATTTACCACCAATCGAGCCCTAAGTCTGGAGGTAAAACAGTTATCAAACTGCACAAAGCTGGCACCTCCCCTATTGTAAGACAAATCTGCACTCCACGCCTGTACTGGTAACCTTTCTCCATTCACCTCCTGCCTCAACTCCATGTTTTCTGAAAAGAAAACAACATTCTTGTACAGGAACATATGCATCAACTGGGAGTACCAGAAAAAAGGAGTGCCAGTATCCCCCACATGCAGCTTCATCAAACCCTCATGCATCTTCTCTGACAGGAATGATGCAAAGTCATATACCACAGAGAAGTTGGGACGTTGAATCTGGGCTCCCATAAACATGTACGCAACTGGCATCATAGTATTAAGGTTGAACCCTAAAATTTGGCACAATGAATAAAATTTTGCCAGGAAGTGACTGGCAAAACAGCTCAGCCTGAAAGGCTCCTAGTCATTTGGGCTGATAATAATTGTTGAACTGCCTGCCCTGGCGAGGTGAAGAGGAAGCAACTTCAATCTAAAAAGAGGCTTTAACCTTTTGTACTCCTCCTTCATCTTCTCAAAATCTATTTGGACTAAGAAAGGGCTATACTCAGTCAAATAAAAAATCTTTCGAATCTCATCTACATTTAGGCTTAGCATAATTCCACCATCATTATCCCTTATGACCCTTGTCACAAGATCATACCGTGCTGCCACTACTCTGAGAAAGTCAACATCAGGGAACACATTTGGCACTGTTAGTTTCCCCATGTCATATCTCCAGGCATTAGAGAAGGGGTGAGGTAAGTTTCACTATCCATACCACAGCCTAAACATTTCAAGACCAGTCATAGGAATCCTGGCATCCGCAATGTTATAATTTTTGCACAGTAGACCTTCGCCTAGGGTCTTTCCATTCATTAAAACCAAACCACTCTTCCTGTCATTTGTTGACAATGGGAGTTGATCCAGGAATTCATCATACAAATTTCTCTTCAAATAATCAACATGGCTAGAGTGCTGCTTCGGTGGTGCCATCTTAAACAACTAGGGCTTCTTTTAAAAAATCAAATCCTCGAAGAAACTAGGGGTACCCAGAACACAAAAATACAACACAACTGTGCAATTCCAATAATTCAAATGAACTAGTAACCCTACAACAATAATTAACAAAACCCCTTGACCAGCACAATAGAACCCTTCGCAAAGACACAGTCAAATCAACCCAGCAGTTTAAAAAATAACTCACGGGATTTCGCGCCTTGCAAAGAACCAAACTTCACGGTGATCACTCGAAAAACTTTATCTCTGGCTCTGAACTGCTTGGAAAATACTTGAATGCTTTTGTGATGAAGATAGAAAAAGAGCAGTTACTTTATGTCGATTGAATTGAGGTAGTAGATGTCTCGTCCGCCATTAAAGCTCATTTGCATGTCGCCCCAACGGCTCCAATCGTATTTGATGCGAATTTAAACTTCAGTCGTCGATCTTTTATTTTTGTCAGATCATCGAACGGTCATCTTCAAAAGGGCTGATGAAATCTCCATGTCAGCATCGAGGGCCCTCAATAGAAGCAGTGCCAAAGGAATACACGTGGCACCCGCCCGTGATATAGCGATCACTAAACATCCTGCATCTTTGGATCACGCAATGGCGGACAACCGTTGATTCCTACAATCGGCGATCGTGTTAACTCACAACAGTCAGCAGCACCAAACATAACCGTCGAGCAACTTTTTACCAAGATTATAATATCACCGTCGATCTCGAGCACGTGCATCTCGCAGCTGTTTTAGTAACCCACTTTATAATGTATTTAAGTCTGACACAAATATTAAACGCTTTATTAATCCCTTTTCGGCATCGACAGCTTGGGACACGTGGCGCTCTCCCGTGATATCGCAATCGCCAAACAACCAGCAGTGATGTCATCGCGAGATCGCGGGGAGCGATCGGGATCAATCGTAGGAAGATCGATGGTGATTAAAAACACCCCCTGCAAAATAAAACTATTAAAAAGTCAGGCGAAATAACCTTTTTGCGTGTGCAGATTGTGTGGCCGTCGGATGAAGTGATTTCAATCTTGACCATTGCTCGCAGACCTCGCAAGGTTTCTGCTAACGTCACAAATATGGTGCGAGGCTTGCGAGATTCTGCCATTTGTCACATTTGATGGTGGGGACCAGTTTTGCTCGCTGATCGATTATGAAGGCTAATGCCGACAGCTGTTTTCGTACTGACGCATCGTGGTCATTCTTCACTGACCTCACGCAATTAAAACTGTAGTTTCAATAATGCTGCGAGGTGTGCAATTTGGTGACGCGTGGACTCCAATGTTGTGCAATGATAACAAAGGTGGAGCCCATTTTCATGCTGATGTGGTGCTCGGTAGGTGAATATCCTGTTCGTTCGGTGACTGGAGGGAGAACATGGCATTTTCAAACTATTTTGACTAAATCTGAGTTGTTCTCCTGGCCAATGTTGCGATTGATCAACGACTCGTATTTAAAAATAAACTGGTATTGTACAATAGTCATTTTATCTCGCGCGAGTGAACAGTATTGGCCGAGTTTGACTCTGCCTACATAATTAAATGCTAAAATTTGCGAATTACTATTTCAGTTCTGTATCTCTACATTGAGGAAGAATTGCTTGGTATCGAGTGAAGCAAGGTGTGGTTACGATTTCTCAATTTCGCTACCCTGGATGTTCTGCAATTGAAACCATAAGTAGCACATACACCATTTCTTGTAAATTCAAAATATTTTATGGTTGCTTGTTGGGCAATTCGTGATTGTTTCGAGTCTTTGTTCTTGAAGAATTGATTGAATAGATTCGCTTTTAGAGCTTGTCTAGATAATTGCTAGGTTTTTTTAATATTGAAGAATTTTTTGTTAAGGCCAAAGGAGAAAATTATAATTATTTGCTATCTGAAAATAAGCAAACCCTAGTTTGAATTATCATATGTAAAGTATAAATGGCACCCAAGGCCCGAAGTTCTGGTTCTGAAACCACTACCAGGTCTTTATCCCAAGATATTATTGATTTGTTACAACCCTCTACTAGCAAGAAGCGGGAGGGAAAGGTATTGTTCTATGGGCCTCGAATCTTGGAAGTATTAACAGACAAGCAATGTGCAATTCAAGATGCCAAGTTACCATACACCGGGTGATAGTTGTTCTCCAATTGGTTTGGGAACAAGAATTTTTCGGTTCCTTTGTGTAACCCTTCCTTGGAGGTTAGACCTGGGTAAATTGGTGGTTCCTAATGTTTATATGGATGTAGATCTTTTAAAGGACATTGCTGCTAGATATGACCCTATGGCCCGAATTGTCATAACACATGTTGGTGTGCAGATGATTAAGATAACCAAAGAACAAATTGTAGAGATTTTCAAATTGCACGAATGGAGTCAGGATATGGTTCCTGTCAACTTGGAGGTTTTCAGACAAGAATATAGAAATACTAGGGGTTTGTTCAGAACATCCTTCTTAATACCTCATTTGGCAGTCTCAGGAAGAGGAACAAATCAGAAGAAGGTAGTAATTGGCAGGAATGAGCCCGAACCTTTTCCTGTGGGCTATTTCGCCAGTTATTTCAAGAAGACTGTTTGTGCTTTATGTCAAGTTCTAGGAGTCAGCTTACAGAAAACCTTGCCTACCGATATTATGTATATGGCAGTAAATCTCCAGCACCCAAGTTTTAATGTAATATATGATTTTGCCATTTATTTGACAGAGAAGATGCACATGGGTCTGGTAGCCCTAAACGAGGGGAAGAATTGGGTTGGATCCAGATGGTATTCCTTGTTAATCCACATGTTTCTGTATAGGGGTCAGGTTGTGTTCGAAAAAGATATGAAATTAAAGAAGAAGGAAGGAAACATTGAAATGCCTGTCCAATAATGGACTAGGATTCTTGACATGCATGATCATGAGTTTGATTATGTAACTTTCCATAATATCTTTGGATCTAAATTAAGGGAGGCTCTGGTTTGTGACCCCCCAAGGATCCCAAAATAAATTCATGACTTCTTGAGGCCGATGGAGAGAAGGCCTAAATTGAACATAAAGCACAATTGGGGATACATTTTCCCCTATTGTAATACCATAGTTTTCAAGGTTTTTGGCACTAATGTCAATCCAAAGGTTCTGCCAAGGGAGGCGCCCCTTAGACTTGTATTTTTGGAAATCATGAGGCAGTTGGGGGGCACTTAGGAAGTACACTTGCCAGTTGAACAGAAGAAAGGTTCTTTCTTCCCTGAATATTCAGCATTTGCCGTTTTTTTATGGCAAAGGGAGGATGGAAGGAGTTGCATCGATTACTTGGGCCTTATAGGCTAAGGACTGTGCACCCCAGGAATCATGATCCTAAGGGTTTTATCTCTCAAATGAAGGAAAAACATCGGACAGGAGCTTTTGTCCACAACTTCTACTTTCCTAAGGACATCATCAGGAATATTTTTGATTTGGAATTACAAGATGATAGAAAGGCACTATACATTGCCTACTCTAAAATGGTAAAAAGTAAGCAAGAGAAAATACCTGGTTTCAATCCCATACCTAATGGTAAAGATGAGTTTAGCAAGGCAATGTATGCTATTGATAATTTTGAGAGCTTGGTTGGGGTTTTGAAAGATGAAAGGGTTGTGGAAGAAAGGGGAAAATCACAAACCATCGAGGAGTACCCTAAGGTAAAGGAAGAGGAGAGGCCTAATTATCAGCCCCAAAAGAAGCTAAGGGTTTTTTCTAGAAGAAAGGGAAGTAGGGCTGAAGCTGTTGCTAAAAATATTGCACCATCTTCTTCAAGGTAGTCAGTACCAAATGTTGTTGATTTGGATTCTCCTCCAAGTTTTTCTAAACAAGCTTTCCCACCATCACCAAAGAGGCAGAGGGTTGAAAGGGTAAAGATTGTTGATTGTGATGGTGATGAGGATGATGACATTATTGTCACTTCGGATGAAATGCATCCTGAGATGCCATTGGACCTAGTTGACATTGCAACAGGTTCAGGTACAGTTTCTTTGAGGTTAGGAAAAGATGAAATCAAAGGAATAACAAGCAATGATGACTTGAGAATAGAAGCTTGCAGAGAGTTCATGATGGATGACTCTTTTATTCAAATCGGTGCTTTTAAAGATTTTGTGTGGAGAGCACATACTGCATTATATGCTGAGAAGGTGGCACATGAGAGAATTCTGCATCCAGAGCTCCCAGAGAAGGTAATTCAAGCTAAGGTCGGGGAACAAATGAGAGAAACATTCAAAGCAATAGCACCAGAGCAGGGCCAAGAATTGGTACAAAAAAGTGGACTATTGCTACTCCCAGAATGGGATATCGCTAATGTTGTGGTGTTTGACACAATAAGAAGGGCTAATAAGCCACTTCTTGCTACTAAAGAGGAGGCTACATTGGCACTCAAGGGATCATCCTTTAGTGAGGAATGGGATGCATTGGCAATCTGGTCCCTATCTACTGGCTCTAGAAAGCCAATTGTTGCATAACCTTCTGACTTCAGTGGTCACTTGGTTATGAGGAGAGTTGCTGACACCCCAGCATTGGAAGCTGCTGATATGGTCGTGAATGATGCCAAATTCACCAAAGCAACTATTGAAGATTTGACCAAGGAGTGGGATACTCTGAGAGGCCAATATAATGACATTATTTTTGAATATAATAAGTCAACAAAAGGTAGCAGAGTTAGAAACTGAATTGGCTTTATTGAGGCAACAAATGGATACCATGAGATCTCAAAAGCAAGTCAGTTCTAGCCACACTGTTCCCGACCGACCAGTAGAGCAATCTCAACCTCCTGCACAAGCACAGTCTTTGGCTATTGTTCCATATAACATGGGACAAGTGCCTATCGCTATTGAGAGGGCTACTAGCCCTGGAGGGGGACTTTCTAGGGATAAACTGATTCATCAGGTTGAAGAATATAAGGAGATGGTAAAGAAAATCTGGGATGCAGTAGGGAGAAACAATGCAGTATTAGTGGACACTGTTTTGAAACATTTAAATAGAATGGTCCAAAGTAAGCTAAACAGTGTTCATGCAAATTATGTCCTAATGTTGCAAGCACTAAAAATGTTTCCAAGGGATAAAGAATTGGCCATCTCATTGCTAAACAAATGGAGCCCTAGAATGGAGAAGTTGAGATTCATGGTAGTAGGGGAAAAACAGCATGGTGATAAATATCCTACTATTATTGCAACATATCAATTGGTCAAGGGAATTGTTGAGCAGAAGTTTCAGGGATTTGCCACCCCAATGGAATCCAAGATTAAATTGCTGAAAGATGTGTATGATGGAAAGGACCTGACCCCATTGCCTCATATTTTACATAGTCAGGATGAAGTCAAACCCCTGCAGGTTTGGAAGGAGCAAATGAACAATATAATGATGTCTCAAACACATGAGATATGCAAAAAAGCTGACATCCGCATGCTAGAGAATACATTGGAAAAGTTGTATTTTGTTATAAGTTTCTTAGAGAGCTTTGATAAAAAGGCCACATCTATAATGGTAAAGTATGCTCCCTATCAAAACAAGGTTGATCAGGTTGTGGCTTTCCAGTGGCCTTCCAAGGAGGAGTTTGAATTATGGAAAAAGGTGTTCACTGATGAACTGGAATTATGAGTGTTATAGTCGAGAATTGCAACTTGGTCATGTATAATATAGGTCTGGCCTTAGATATTATATTCTAAAATTGCATTCTCCTTTTGACTCCAAGTACAGGGTACTAAGGTGGAGTTAATAATATAACGGCTAAGCATGCCTTCGATGTATGGGGAGCGACCTTTGGAGCGATGTTTTCTTTCCTCCTTATCAACTAATGATGATCTTTGTCTTATGCTCTCCTCTCGCATAATAGATTTGTAACTGAATTAGGAGTTAGTGGTCCAATTACAAATGGATATGTGTACTCTCTGACTTGAAGCTTGTTGGCTCCCTTGTTTTATAAAAGGGAATTCTGGGTTGAGAGAGTGGTCGGTTGAAATATCCAAGATATGAGAAATAAGAGTCTAGTAATATAGAGAGTATGAATTGTAAGTCCAGGTTTTAAAAAATTTTGAGTCGGATTGGAGAAATTTGTTAATCATGGGGTTTTTGAGCATGTTTGTATCAAACTCGTGAATATTTGGAGTTTATTTTGTCTCCTATTGTGTTATGTTACATGGATTATTAATGAAATATCGATCAAAGATGATTTTCATTGATTTTCATTTGTTATTTACTATGAATTATGTTTAACTACAGCTCTGGATCAAAGGATCGGTTAAATGCTTCAGTTAACCAGTAAATTCATGCAATATAACAAATAGGATTCATAAAGGAGTGATAAACTCAGGTATGGATATATGGGTTGTAATTCAATTCATAATAGATCATAAGTGTTCAAAATGAAATTTACCTTGTAATTCAGTTTTCTCTTTTGACTCCTTGCGTTGGGATATCGCACTAGAATTTTGATTACATTTTATTGTCGTATGTTTTGTGTTATGGCATCAGGATATTTTACTCAAAAATTTCCTATCAATTTACTTTATGTGAAGTTTGTGATTCTCTGTTAAATGGACATGAGTCTTTTTTAAGGAATAGCCAATTTCTTGAAGGATTTGATCCTTTAACATTAATTGGGGATCTATCTGTTGCTTACCTGTGTGCAAATTAAATGAATTGTTTAAATGTTGTATGTTAAGAGCACATGTTAGGGAATACCCTCCTGGATTTTACAGAGTCTAAAGTGTAGGAGAATTAGCCTTATTGCTATTCTCTTAAAGTTGGCCATACTGTTCCTAGTCTTTTATTATTGAATGTGGGAAGTTCATAGGAGCTTCTAGGAAACATGTGTGGGTTGCAGTAAAAAAATGCCAACAGGTTCAATTGACAACATGATCTATTGAGTAATTACAAAGAATTCATAATTTGAAATTCTAGATTTTGACAACATGATCTATTGACAAGTAGGAAGCATTTTTCACATTGTGTCAAATTTTGATATTGTTATCAGGATTCAATTATGTAGTTTTACAAGTCAAACTCATTGACCCATGTTTCATGAGTAGTGTTTCACAAGAACCCATCTCTCATGATAATGAATGGTCCACTTAGCACTCATTGCGTCTAAATGATTCTCAAAGCAATGAAGCACTAGGCCTTCCTAGGAGGTCACCCATCCCAATATTACATGATCCATGATTTTATTAATAATTGATCATTTTGGATTTTGACAAACTTGACACACAAATGACAATTTGACAATGAACTTAATGTATCACAATTAAGTTTCAAATTGAGTTACACAATAGAAACTAAAACAAATTGAGAGATTGTTATGAGGGTAGTGATGCAACTTTTCTAATTAGAGTGTATTCCATGAGATTACAATTCTTTGAGATATTTTGTCAAATAGTTCACAAGATTTGTCTATCCTCCCATAGTTTACATAGATTTGAAAATGGAGTGTACAACCACAACATTTGATAAAATTCATCTTCATATTATGCTTTGATGGATGTCTATACCTTGTTCCAAATCTCCCATATTAAGGAAATCGACAAGGATTTTGGTGAAGGTTGTGAAATTTGTCTATGCATCTACCAATTGCATTTGATTGAAAGTTTCTAAAACCTTATAAAAAAATCCATTATGTATATTCTACAATCATTATAGTCCACAATTTCACATTTATTTGGTTTTGCATCTACCAGTTGTATTTGCTTTAATTTTCCTACCGAATTTTCAATGTAGATCCATTTTGTGTATATCTTAATTACAATCTGTTGGTGTTTTTTCCAACATAGGATTTGCAATTCTGTAAGAGGTAGCCAACCTCCGTTATTTAGAACTGCAAAGGCTAGTGGCCAACTAACAAGAGTCAGTTAAAGACTGACGTCTCCTACACTTTTGGCTCTGTGAAACCAAGGTGGGTAAACCCAAGTGTGTTCATAAGAATGTTTCATGATTGGTAAGAACACTTCTTACAAATGCAGTCCCCACTAACACTAATAGACAGTCACTACCCTGGTTGTGGCAAAACCAAAGAATAATAAGTACAGATATCCCAAAGCAAGGAGACTAAAAATTATCATAAGATCTATATCCCAAAAAGAGATAGCAGTTGATATTTGTTAAAATGTTCGGGTATTGAATCACCGTGCTTAGAGTCACAGTCCTATACCTGAAAGGAATTTACCAATACTATCCAGTGCCTCATCCATTGGGTGGGAGTCATATAAAACATAATTCAGATGAAATTGAACTTATCACCATAGTGCTTTGCTACCATGAGATTTGTCAGTATATTAAAACATTACTCCTTAGTGAATCCTGAGCATATAACCATAAACATGCAATTTGTGTTCAAGCATTTGATTAACTCATTAAGTCAAAGCAAGAGAAGAAATTACACATTCAACTACACCATTGAAACTGAATGAACAAACCCTTGATAAATCCATTCATAATCCATGGCCCATACACAGGAGAGAAAAATGTCTTAATTTTTTTAGATTTCTTTCGATATCAGTAATTACAAAAGCATAGTATACTTATTTCATACTATTCCCAACCCAGCATGATTTCCTACATAATACCTTCAAAATCCTGCATTACCACTAACTGTACCTATTCTAAGCCTTCGAACCCAAAAAAAACAACCCTTAACAATGAGCCGTCAAATCTCCTTTATAGGACAGGAGAGCAACAAAGCAATAGGCTACATTGTTCATTCCAAAATTGAATTTCATTTAGAATGAAATTGAAATTGGCATTCCTCATCATTAGAAAAAACCATAATCAGTTCGAGGAATCAAAACAGTTATACCATTGTAACCAACCGGAGCTAAAGACAAAAGAGCGTGGCAGGCACGCGTACGTCCACATCAACACACCACCCAAAAGTAACACAGCCAGCAACTGTAACTACTTGCAAGACACACGGCCCCGGTAGAGGCGACCGCTCCTAGTCCTCACTTTAGGAAGAAGCAAGACCAACTTCCTTTTATCCGCTTTAACACATGACCTGGTAGCATGGTACAGTGTCATCGCAGTTATTGGGGCAACTGCGAGGGGCTCTTCATTGACCCCCAATAGCTCGGTCATGGACGCCAAGTAACGTTGGTAGTCTGAGTCAGTTTCGGACCCATCACCATCAGAACCAGAAGACAGCACCAGTGGGGACTTGGAGCTCCCCGTCCCTTTAAAATTAGCATCATGGACAACCTCGAGCTTGCTAAGGACAGGTTGTACCCCGTCAAGCTGCAAATTTCTCACCCCGAGTCTGGTCCTTCTACGCACAGCCGAATGGTCCATTGCAAAGAACACCTCGCAAAATATAGGAGAGACTCGACGACCTGCAAACAAGACAACTCAAAATGCGATGATAATACTAGATAACACAATGAGCATTTATAGAGTTAATTGGTGCGAGAATATTAATTGCTCGAATTCAGCACGAGCATTCGAGCATTTTAGTGGCTGATGTAGCCACCACAAATTATTCCTGGCTTGCAAAGGCATGGCGTACAATCCATCATTGCATTTATCAGGAGAACAGTGTTTGCACGCAAGAAATTCAGGCGAGGATCCACTGAAAAAATCTGCGCCATTAATGAGGACAACTTGCAGAGAGCAAGAACTCCCAACGTGGATGAACAAGAACCCAAGAAAAATCGAACCGTTAATGCAGATCGAACATGGCAATTCGGACAACTCAAATTGAGTCAACAATTGTTTGAAAATCCACATCAGCGCCCTGGGAGAACCGTGCTCAATCACAACCCAAGAAAACAAGAGGTTGCAACTGGACAGCAGGTCCCACCTAGCCCTATCACTTCAAGAACCAGGCCACGTGTCACCTCTTCGCATACCTCGTAGTGCCCTCGGGGGCCTTTAATCTGATCGTGCGAGATCCGCGAGGAAGGATTATTATTGATCTCCCTCGGTAATACCACACGGGTAGTAAATTTTAAGTCCCACCACAATCCTTGTACGGTCCACATAATTTTTTTATCCTTTGTTGAAGAAACTATTACAATATATTTCTTATTTATGTACTTATTTTCCATACATGTTTATAAAAGTTTGAAATTATTAATAATATTAATTTTGGCAAGACATTAAAAGACTCTTGATTGTAAAAAATATGCATCCTAATGTGAAAATGCAAACAATGGAAGCAATGACTATAACACAGAAATTTTTATGTAGTATCCAATTCAAAGAATCATGTTACCCTCTACCTTCAATTTTTTAGTATAAAAAGCTAAGGAAATGTTATAAATAAGATAATAAGTTGACTATTAGCATATACAAATTTTTATAGAGATGTAGATTGTTGGATGTTGTGGTTGTGTTGCTCATGATATGTGGTTGTCATTGATGTCGACACTATTAGCATTAATGTCTTAAAGGTTGTATATGTCGAGGATATTGAGAAAATTAGAATAAATATGTTGCAGATAGTCTATGAAGTTGTGAAGATCAGAGTGGTGAAAATTTTTGTACGTTGGTATTTTGAAGTCGTGTATTAAAGGGTTTGTTGTTGAGCCTATCTAGTATATCCTCTGGAAGTTTCAGAGGTGTGCATCAAGATTGGAGCGAGTTATGAGTTTTTGTGTTCCTACAGTTATTTTGTTGCTATAGTTGGTGTTTTTGAAAGAAGAGAATGTAATTTTGGTGAATTGAATTGTTGTGTATGCTCTTGAGATGTTCATTGATGTTTCTTGATCTCATACTCTATTATTGTGGTACGTCCACGTTGATTAGTGTGCTCGTGATCAAATATTTTTCCTTTCCATGTTCGAGTTTTCATGTTCTTGGTTGACATGATGGTGGTAGCATGTTGTAGATCCTTGTGGATTAATTTTTGAATGCTTGGCATGTTCGAGGATGTTGCTTTAGGTCTTCATTATGTTGTGACTGATTTAGGTTGGTGCGCATTGAGATTTGTTCATGAATTGGGCCGAGAGTTTGTATTCATCTATTATTTATTTTTGGCCGACAGAGTTGTTAATGTAAATTCATGAAGTGGATATATAAGAGCGATTGTTTTATTCATTTAGAGATAATTTATGTGAAGTGTATGCGAGATATGTGTGAATAAAGATTAGATCATTTGAATGTAGAGTAGAGTGTGAAGAAGTTTATGCAAAGTATGAAGAAGTATTTATGTGCCTAATTGAAACTGTCATCAAGCTTTTGAAGAAGCCAATTTCTCAGTTCAACCTCATTAGATGGATTTAATTTGATTACCTTATGTAAGGAAGTGAGCCTTCCCTTTGAGTAGTGAGCTCTAGGCAGTGTTCATGAATGCATGTGCATTCCTTATTCATTTCTTTTATACTTTTAACAGGGTATAAATTGTGGATTAACCTCCATCGTGGTTTTTCCCCTAACAGGGTTTGTACACAAAAATCTTGGTGTTATGTGTGTTTTTGATGTGTTGTTGATTCATGCTTTCACTGTTAATTCATCAGATCTGAGATTAAAGGTTAATAAGGTTAAATAAGTTTCAATTTTGTAACAAGTGATTCACCCCCCCTCTCAGTTGTCTACCCTTGTTTTCCAACATAGATATCTTCCATTTCAAAACACACAAAATAATATTCAGTAGATAATCAACCATCTTTCATTTGTATAGTTAGGGCTTATTTATCCCTCTAGGAAACAAGTAGACTATATAAAGAAAACTAACAAAGCCACAACTACCCCTATTTTGTAGTTTGGTGTGCATTCCTTCCTCTCCCTAATCTTCTCTGATTATTTTGAAGAGACCAAGTGTTGTAACTAAACTATGGTTCATTTTATGTGCATGTAATTTTGATATTCATATAAAAAATTAAAAAAATATTAGTCTACTCTTGTCAAAACACAAACAACACTCAGATTTAGTATAAGAGTCAACCAATCATAAGTAAAACATAATATGAAAATAGTGTTAGGGTTAGATTTATAGTTTTGGTTATGGTTGGGATTAGATATGAAAATAGGGTTAGGGTTTAGGATTACAATTAGGGATTATAGTATTAGGGTTATATTTAGAATTAAGTTTTAGGGTTATTATTATGATTAAGTGTTGTTTTTATATTTGGCTTAGAGTTGGGGTTAGGATTAGGGCCAGGGATAGGGCTAGGGTTAGGTTTATGGATAGGTTTAGGGTTATTAGAGTGAATGCAACTAATTAATAAAAGAAAAAATATTTAGGGTTAGGTAATTAGGGTTAGGGTTGTGGTTAGGGTTATAAAGATAGGATAAAGGTGAGGGTTAGTGTCAAGGTTAAGGTTTCGAGAAAAAGGGTTAGGTTATGATTAGGGTTAGGGCTAGGTTTAAGATTTGGATTATAGTTTAGGGTGTACCATTTGTCTTTAGTTTAGGGTTACAATTAGGGTTAAGGTTAGGGTGTGAGTTAAGGTTAGTGTTAGGGTTAGATTAGAATTAGGATCATGGTTTAGGGTTTAGGGTTAGAGTTATGTTTATGTTTAGGGTTGTGATTATGGTTAAGATTATGGTTTTGAGAAATAGTGTTAAGGTTAAAGTTATGGTCAGGGTTACATTAATGAGAAAATGATGGTTTAGTTTCCAAGTAAGGGTTAGGATTAGGTTTATTGTCAGGGCTAGGGTTAAGGTCGGGGTATGAGTCAATCTTATGATTAGGGTTAGGTTTATGGTTAGATTAGGGATATGATGTTAGGTTTCAAGAAAAGGTCTAAATTTAAGATTAAGCCATAGTTGTCTATAATGAACATGAGAAAAAATGGATCTAATTTCCTTTTGTGGGAAAATAATCAACTACAACTTAAACTTAAATTTAGAGATTACTCTAAACTCTAACCATAACCATAAACCTAATCCCAGACCTAACCCTAAAGAAAACACATAACCTAACCTGACCCTAATTGTAGTGTTTGAGGCTAGGCTCAAACACTATATAACCTAACCTTATATAGCCTAACACATAACCTAGCACTAGAAAATAATTCTTCTCCCAAACAATCTCCTCTACTTCTATTCACGCCTACTGGAGTTGCAACATTCAACATTGGTGCTTCAACCATTCATTGAAAGCGAAGAATTCCAATAAGAGATTTCAATGAATTAGAAGGGACGAGACTACTTACAACTTTCCAAGAAGAAATATCACATGTCAGATACATATTGATAGATGAAATGAGTTTCTTTGGGGAGAGGTTGCTTGAAAACATAGATTCCAGGCTTCGACAAGCATTCCCAAAAAATAGTAACCAAAGTTTTGGAGGTGAGTTCTAGATTGAAATTGCTAACTTTGATAGCTTTACATTACAATATTTTTTATTCAATTCTATTATAGTTCCTTCTATACAAATTCATACTTATCAATTTAATTAAATATTTTATATTCAGGCATATCTACATGATTCTAATTTTGAAGCCAAGTTACCCGGGGTAGCATGGGCATAGAAGCATGGAGCATAAAGAAGTGCCAAGTCATGCCAAGTCATAGCGAGTTAAGGTAGGTTGCAAGGGTAAGGCAACTCTACAAGGTGAGTTGGACTCATCAAGATGTTAGCCAGGCTAGGAAGAGTCTGCAAATCAAGGGTCGAAGGTCCCTATGCATGGGTTATTATTGGTGATGAGAAGTCAGAAATGGGGGAGTCAGCCTAGAGTACGGTGTCATCCTACCAATGTCTAGTATTTGGACTAATAACTTATATAGGGAGGTATGGTTTTTCAAGGAAAGGAGCACCATAGGGATGCAACCGGGTTGCACTGAGAGTCCATAGTCGAACACCAAATGGAAAGGGTGTTCCAATACTCTTCCTTCCAGGAGAAAAAAGAAGTAGCTCCCACCTCGAGTCCCATAGTGACTTGGGTGTTCATCATAGTGATCTTAGGAGTGAGGAAGTCTCGTTTTTCCCTAGCTATGAAGTGAGGGGTTTTGTGGTGAACCCAATGTACTGAACCCTATGAATGTAGTAACAGGGCCAACATGGGTTAGTTCCCAGACATGATGTCATCGAGGGAGCTAGATGTTGGAACGATCTTTTAATGACCGTCGATCAACCATCAGTTGATCCTGACCGTTCCTCGCAATCCTGACATCAATGAATGAACACAATTGCAAATGGTGGCCACTTCATTTTATCTTGTAAGGTAGTTTAAAAGGAATATATTTATCTTCGATGTGGTTAATGAAGCCTTGACATAGTCTATTAGATTCCAAATTTAATTCTTAAAGGTCGATCTACTTCAAATTCCAAGTGAAAATCTAAGTTAACCTAGGCATCACTATCCATATTTGTAAAATATTGTGTTACACATGGATAAATTATTTCTAAGA
This sequence comes from Sequoiadendron giganteum, assembly GCA_007115665.2. Classification (NCBI taxonomy): domain Eukaryota; kingdom Viridiplantae; phylum Streptophyta; class Pinopsida; order Cupressales; family Cupressaceae; genus Sequoiadendron; species Sequoiadendron giganteum. Next base: position 387,621,913 of record CM021110.1, read on the forward strand.
TATCTTAAGCAAATACAATAGATTTAGCAATAAATAGGGTTGGGGTTAAAACTTTCTAAATGTTTTGAAAAAATCCCTACTGGGACTCAATCGCCACCTTGGGCGAATCAGTCCTAGTCCAGATTTTAAACTACTTGTTATAGCATCAAAAACCTCATTTCTATGCTTCCTAAGCCTCCTAGTAACATATACGATAAGTCTAGAAAGTTTTGGTAACATTTGTTATATGCATCTAGGTCAAACAAATCAATTTAGGGTACTCATTTTTGAAATCATTTCAATTACAAGCATCTTTAGATCTAAAAATGCTGACATTTCTAAAACTTTGCATCATATGGATAAATGTACTTTTAAATTTTTCATATACAATGTTTACATTCATAAAACTTTACATAAGTTTGATAAAATTTCTTTTCATTTTTTGATATACATTGTTTTCATTCTTAAAGTTTTTCATACATTGGATAAAAGCAATTTTCATCTTTGGATATGCATTGTTTACATTCCAAAAGATGCATGCGGTGCCTTCTACTCTTCATTGCAAAATGAATTATGTCTAAAACAAAAAAGTGCACACACTTGACACTGATCATGAACCTTATAGTGTCTTACAACTTGAGAAAAACAAAGAGAACCCCTTGAAAAAATTAACAACTACACAAGTAGAACCCATGCAACAAAAAGACAAAGAAAAACATTTAGAAGAATTCATGAAGCTATTAGAAGATGATTGGGGTTCCTTAGATTCCACACCAACATTCATGGGAGAATACAAGATCATAAACAAATTAAGAGTCTACAAATGGAAAAGAAAAAGTAGTAATGTCAAAACAAAACTCGGAAGACTCTTCAAAAGAATCCACCTCAACAACTTTAGAACAAAAGACAATAAATTACACAACAAACTTTGATGAAGTTGACTATCAACAACCTCTAAATCCTAAAGAAATGAAAAGCTTTACAGAAGAGGTTGTGAACTTATGAAACAACTTGGATATAGTGGAAAAGGATGTGGTGCTAGAGAACAAGGTATTTGTGTCCCTATAGAATCTAACATGCAAGAAACAACTAATGGTCTTGGTTATTTTCCTTTGATAGAAATCAAACCATCGAAAAAACCTTCACTCAATATCGACACTCTAACAAAAGATTCTTCTAATCTAACTTTAATAGTTTTGCATCCCGAATTGATAGACACTAGTGGTCTTGATTTCTATCCTTCGAAACAAATAAAGAAATATTCACTTAATGTCAATGTCATCACATAAAAAACTAATTATTGGAATTCATTAGATTTTACACCCTCTTGTAAAGGAGAGAAAAAAATCTCACAATCTAAAGAGTCTTGTGTAATTATGACATCTTGTACTAAGAAAGAGATATCTTTGTCACAAAATAAAGAAAAATATTATATTGATCAAGAGGGTATCTTGTCGAGACTCCTCCAAGATTGTTTCATATCCCTTCCCACAAGAACATGAAATAAATTTTATTATAAGAATTCATTTTGTGCATATCATAGAGTTCATGGTCATTCCACTAATGAATTTAAGGCTTTGAGTGATAAAATTCAACATCTTAAGGAGTGTGGTGCTCTTCCTTGTGTTAAAGCACCTAATTCCTCCAATTGAAACTTATTTCAAGAATAGGGTTACACATGGATAAATTATTTCTAAGATATCTTAGGCAAATACAATAGATTTAGCAATAAATAGTGAGGTGTCTTATTTAAACTATGCCAAATCCTCACTTTATCACAATAATTGCAAAGGATAAATCGACTTGGTTATTTTTTATATATAAATTGGGAAACCAAGGTCCCAACCCTATTACATAGCAAGCCCGAAGGATATGGAAAGAAAAACCAAAAAATAACTAACTATAAATAATTAATAGAAGAACAAAGAAAAATAGCACATAAATAACTAACAAACAACAAGAAAAAACTACAAGTTGCAACATGTCTTTTGGGGAATCACATATCCCCAATCTTCAAAAAGGAAAGAAAAAATATCATCCTTAGGGTATTTCTTTCTATCCTTCTTTAAAACAAGACTATCAAGATTAACCTTCAACCTTCTTTTCTAGAACTCCCACACAACATTCTGGAGTAGAAGCATAGAAGTAACCTATGGATCACCTTATTACTAAAATTAAGCACATTATTGACTCTTTCCTCCAAAGTTTCTAGAATTTGCTCCAAATAATTAATAGAATTGGTGTTATGGCCATAATGAGAACATAAATGCACAAGATCAAACTTATTTTCCACCTAAATTCCTTTACCCTTGACATCATCCATGGCCACCATATCATTTCTAGGGACTAAATTCAATCATCCCCTATGTTAGAAGACTTAGTGTCATAAAGATCATTCATTTCTGAAAAAGGTTCACACCAAAATCATTGGAAAGAGAAACATCTTCCTCTTACATGAAGTCTTGGCAATGACTGAACTCTTTGTTCCCACTATTGATGTAGTCATTGTCCTTGTGATCAACAAATCCTTTGTTGTTAATTAGAAACAACTAATTCTACATTAGGTGTAGTGCTAGGGGTAGTAGAAATTATGGCCACCAACCTATTAGATCTTCTTACAAGGTTCCATTTAAAAGGTTTTCCTATAGCAATCTTATTATTAACAGTAGCAACAATAAGAACCTTAGTCGTCGTTGCCCACAAGTGAGGACTAAAATTTAGGGTTTTTACTCTTAGTCTTGGAGATGTAAACATCACTAGGAATGTCCACATGGATATGAGAGGAAACTTTCAATAGAGAACCAATGGCAAAAAGATTAGGGCAACCTAAGTCATCATAATCAGCTACAACTTTACCAAGCTCAAGATTTCCCTCCACCACTTTACTAGGCACATCATCAAATATAATTTTTTGCTTGACAAGGAATGAGGAATGCTTGATAGGTTTTCTCTTACCCTTAGGAGGAGGAGAGGGATCATGCAAATCACTAAGATTCCCACCTTTAGCTTTGATAAGAATAGGGGTAGGGATTAGATTAGACTTTGAAATAAGAGAGCTAATAGAATTCTAAGAGAACATAGCAAGGTGGACTTATGGAGTCTAAAAATTAACCCCTTGTGTAGAGGCATCACAAATTTATCCATTAAGACCTCCTTACCTAAACAGTTAAGAGAACTTAGGACAAAATAAGGAAAACAAGCAATCTTATTATGTTTAAGATGGTCATGCAAGAAATGGTAATGAAAAACACATTTAAAACTACCTTCAACATTGAAGTACTTAATTGGCACTCTACTAAACTCATCATTCAAAACCATTCTATAATTTGATGAGTTCTCCCCTTTTCAAAATTTGGTTGATGGTTTTCGTGTCCATCATTTTGCCCTATTAATGACCTTCCTACCTAAGAGATTTCAACCTAGTAGCAGCTTTGATGGTTTCCTTTGAAACAAGAAATCTAACACCACCCACGATAACCTTTTTATCCTTTTATGAAGCAGAAAATTATTTTTAAAGGACTTGACCAGAGCAACATAGGGACTCAAAGTAGGGAGCAATTCTACCCCCTTAAAAAAATGTCATAGTATGGCATTATTTCTCACCTCCTTAGGGGATGTGAGTTTAGTGTGGCATCATATACCCCCTGTAGTATCTAAACCCTTGCAAAAAATATTAAACTAAGAAATATACATTTGGAACTTAGTAGGAAGAAAACACAAGCATTCACCTAAGAGAATAGGCTTCGCAAAAATTTGAGGCTTATTCACTATCATGCAAAACTAAACTGTTCATACGATCATACCAGGGAGAAATCTCCCAACCATAAGTGACTTGATTGAAGTGACTATATCATTATTTTTAAGTAAATGCATATTTATGGAAGCTTGGGCATAATAATTAGAAGGACCAGAATTACCAATACTAACATTATCCAAGCAACCTGCAAGGGGTTCATAACAAGACTATTTAATGACATCAATTTGGTTGAAGGAAATAGCATCCATTTGAAAACTTCCTCAAACATAATCACAAGGGATAACAATACCCCTCTTGAGCCAAAGCAATATGATACATAGACACCAACAATTATCACTATGGTAAAACTCAATACCCTTCCCCAAGCACCCATTAAATGACAATTTCATTATTTTAATTAATAAGGTTATTGATAATACTCTGAGAAGTAAAGAAACTTCGTATAGACTGATATGGCCCAATGACATTAAAAATATCATCTATGCAATCATATAATAAGTCATTAATAGAAAAAGGAAAAGATAAAATCCAACAACTAATTAAGCAAGGATCATATAGAGATGTCATATTAGGAAATCTCTAACAAATTCTATGGTGCAACAAGCCATAGTATTATTAAACTCACGTCAACAACAAAGTGTTAGAAATGGGAAATCTTCCTTTGACGACATACCCTTTAGGTTCCAATTCATAAGCTCATATGCATGCCCAATTTTTTCCACTTGTTTAATCCATTTTCAAATGAGTAATTTTCCAAGCGTGAAGAATGAAAGAATAAACCCAAAAACATGTATGATAGTAGAGGGAGTAGTTTATTTTGCATTGACTCTTCATAATTACAATTCAAAGTATCATGTATTCCTTCTCCCATAAATTTTTTCATGGGAGGAAGGGGAGAATATTTCTAGTATTAGACACATCTAGCCTATCACCATTTTTGTTAGAAGAAAAGAGTAAATGCCAATGCCAAATCCAACACCATTTCTCATAGTGACCCTTTGTTGGACAAGGAAACACCAACAATGTCAATATTCACTACCCCAATCAATGGCTTCTATCCTTCTTTTTTTCCAAATATAGCTTGTAGGCCACCTCTATGACCACCCATCTCACTATCAACATTGCCATCACTAGCCCAACTATTCAATGGTCATTTTTCTAATGACTCCTTTCTCACTCTCTTGGAGGACAAACGTGACATTATTTAGGATATTCAATGCCTAGATATTTTCTAGAAAGCTTTAAGGTCAAATATATAGTGGCATAAAACTCAATTTTATAGGAAATCATTCTTAGCCAAGCCCAATTGGTTCAATTCCTATGGATAGAAGGGGGGTGATCATAAGGAAGTGTTGAGATTCCTAAGCATCTCTTTTACCTTTTAGGTATCTCCTTCCTCTTTAAGGAAACATATCATTTCTATAGTTGAGAAAAATTATCATATTAAATTATGAAGCCCCTTTCTTTGGCAAGGAGATTCCATGCGTGTTCAAAAATTCTTGTTGCACATGTTTCCATTACTCATGTTGCTAACAACCTTGCAAATCCTCATATTTGAAGATTGAAAAAATCCAAAGGAATATTTTATGGCCTCCCTTTAACCAAGGAAAATGGTTTCACAAAGTATCCTAGGAGTTTTATTATTTCCCTCATGACTATAATAGACATGGCTTACTTTATATTCACTACTCTAAATGGTTCCATAATAGGCTTTGCTTGCTTTATATTCACTACTCTCAATGGCGCCATAATTTTAAATTTAATTAACATACTTTAAAACCTAACTAAACCAGGTTGTAGCTCGTCAAATTGGACAAGTGAAAGGTCAATACTAGCGCTGAGGAAGAGTTTGGAGGAGTGAAAACAAGGTCAATACCAACGCCAACGAAGAGTTTGGAGCTAAAACAAGGTCAATACCAGCACTAAGGACAAGGTTGAGGGCACTCAGGGAAAATCAACGACCAAGGGACAATGAGTACTATAAGTTTGGCACCCCCATTCTCTTTAACTTGTAATTTTCATGCCTAGTTTCCAAAGATCTTCTCGTACATTGGCCCCCCCATTCTCGTAAAATGGTATAAGATAAGACAGAAAAAATAAAATAGCTTAGTCTTTCACATTTTTATAGTGATTACTAGAGGCACGTAGACCAATTCTTCATAATAGAAGAATTTGATCATACTTTTCCAATGATGGCATTATGAGAAAACCTTAGGTTAAATGAATAATTCCTAGCTAAGTTCTTGAAATCATGTCCAACCGTATAAGAGAAGACCACTGCTATGTGTACTTGGATAACATGGGGAAAGGCTCTTTGGGCTCTTTCATCAATCTACGTATTGTTAAATTTTAACACCTAAAAGTGAGAATGAAGAATCTTTCCTAGGATGGTGGCCAATTATGCTTCTCAACACCTAGATTACAAAATCTTTGTCAATATCATTGCCATCACAATTAAACCTATTGCTTGAGTTACAGTCATAGAGGTAAACAAATTGGCTTTCTTGATAGTAGATACATTCTAGACAATTCAATCCTTGCATTGGAGATTGTTGAATGGGCCCAACAAACTACTCATGATGCCCTTACTATTAAGTTAAAAGTTTGACAAGGCATATGATTACATCAAATGTCCTTTAATTTATGAAAGCCAAGGTAAAACGTACCCAACCTTAGGTTCCTCCCAAACAATGTAACAAGCCACAACAAGGGAAAAACATAAATGGAATTCAAAGAACAAGATTTGAAACTCCATCAAATCCACCATGATTCACACCAATCCACCGAGTTACAGTTCCAAGACAGTGGGTGGATTGGTGGATGTCATTTCTATTTAGCCCTCAAACCCTTACACAGGCACAACAGGGCAGTCCCTGTATTTGATTGTTTAATCCCACAAAACAGTGATTGAGAACTTCAAAATAAATGCAAATGAAAGGGAAGACATATAATTATCTACACCAATGATCTCAGAGCATTTCAAGCTTGTATGGATCCATACAACACAAAAGAACTTCAGAAAAATTGTAAAAACACAGAAAATTGCTTTAAGAATGTGGTATCCGATATGAAATTTTGGTATCAACTCCTCCAACAATTGCAATGGGATGGGAATACAATAGGTTTATAAGTGGGATAAAAAATTCATCGTTTGAAGCATCAAACCAATATGCAAAGATGAAAGAAAGTGCTAACCCCTTAAACTGAAAAAGTTTCTTTTAACTTTAAGTTTGTTGGGTAGCCAATTATTTTAAGTTATCAAATCCTACCATCATACATAATAAAAATGTTGTTGTTTCAAATGACTATGAGCACTAACTTTCACTATTTGAAGATGTTGAAACCTTTTCATAGAGAATTAGAACATTGATAAACTTATGATGACTTTACCAAGCCTAGTACACACTCCCTCCCTGTTCACCACTTAGACATATGGAAATTAAATGTAAATTTGCTGCTATTTTTAGTCATGTAGGTGTCCAATAAACCACTTGGTGGTGTTTCCCTTCAACTTTATTTACTTGAATGAAGAGAAAAATTCCTTTGATTACAATTAGAGAATACATTTGACGCCTTGGTTGTGTAACTGGTGGACCATAGTCACATTTAACACTTGTTACAAATTTTGGGAGTTAAAACATTAAGTAGATTTGATTCGTGATGGACACATTTGGACGGTAGTAACAATAACTTGCAATTTATCAAGACTTGATTACATTATAACCTATCAAATTCTAGCAATGAAATGATAGATTAATCATAATGTCACCTTTGGATCACATCACCATGAAAGAACTTCATCCAACATCCTTATGAGTGCAGGTACCACCAAATAGGTATTTGTTAGATTTGTCTTCCTCGAGCGAGAGAAATTCAGGAAGAGAAGAGGAAAGTGAGACATGTAGTAGGTCTAAAAGAGGGAGACCAACTAGAGGTCAAAACATTAGAAGAAAATTTTGTAAACGCATGGAATTTTTTCTTGCTGAAGGAGGGTCATGTTCTTATGATGATGAGAGCATAGGCGACATCGAGGTGCCCTTGAGGTACAAACATCTATAGAAACAATGGGTACCCAAGGAACTTCCTCCAATAAACATTGATCTTTGTGTCAACGAGAGGATATATCGCATAGCACCATTGTCATTACATGGTTTGGGCCTATTTTGCATGGATGGCATAAAGGTTTGTTACGACAAAGTTACTGAGTTGATGGAGTATGTTGGACCCTGTTATAGTTACAAAGACTGGATGCAGCTGGTTCGATATACACGAAGTATGCGTAGGTATGCACTATTATAAAATTATATACAACTAAAAGATAAGGATCAAAATAAAGGAGTGGCTAGGTACATTGATAGGAGGCCAAAAGCATCAGGGAATATTGCAGGGTTTATAAATAGTACACGACCTGGGTCAACAAATAAGCAACCCAATTGTATATTCGAGGCGCAAGAGGGAAATCATGTATTCGTACGTGCGATAAAATCAATAACTGCAAGGGAAGAGTTGCTAATCAATTACAATTTGAATTGCTTAGATATAAAGACAATTACTATGGGGGTGGTATGTACTATATACCATTTTACCCAACCTCCAATTAATGACTCCAATATACCATTTTATTACTATGTTTTTTTTTGTAAGTCTAATGGTTTCATTTCAGTAATGTTTTTTATATTTAATTTTTGTCACAGCGGGACATTGATCATACAAGGAAGGCTCCGGCCCAAAGCACGGATCGCGATCCATCTTCAGGCACTTCTATCCGACAGGTTTATCTCATTATAATTGTACAAATTAGATACAAGCAAAATGTTTTATTATTATGTTTTTTTCATGAGTTTATTGGGTTAATTTCAATAATGTTTTTAATATTCTTGTTGCAGTCGGCTGATCGGAGAAAGGCACCAGTAGTACAGGAGAACATCCGTATGGAGGTGGAGTCACTATTATGCGATGATGACATTGCATTTTCCACAAACCCTGCGGATATGATGAGGAAGGCCCAAAAAAAATGCAATCAAGAAATCCTTAAGTTGGTATTCGTAGTGCCTCAAACAGATGAGATAAGAGAAAGGGTTAAAATATTGTCTGAGAGAGCACAGAACTTGCAAGTAAGTTTTCATGAGATATTTAATTATAACATAAGTTCATTCATGGTTTTATATTTTGTACTCTTTTATGTCATGAACTAAAATATGTGTTGTTTTTACAGGATTATTTGCATCCTCATCATGCTGCTGGCCATGATCAAGGTACTGCAAGTGTTTCTCGGGAAGTAGAGGATGGTACAAGTGTCAATCCTGATCTTCTTGAGCATATAACACTTTATCCGGCCCCATCATCCGTGCCTATATTGTCGACTGAAATGTCGGCAACACATACCATGCAGGCATTTGGTAGTCCACCGTCTGGCAGTGAACACATGCCACCATATGTGTCAGTACCTATGGATACAGATCCTACTAGTACTGGTGATGTTTTAGCAGCATTTCCTAGATCTTCCCGTATTGCTAGTACGGGAACATTGCTGGTCACATTTGTGGTGACCAAGGATTTCCTTCCCATAAAGATAGAGAAGGTCCCAGGTACTTTGAAATGTTTTAATTATTATTATATATAATCCAATTGAAATTTACTTATTGATCACTCTTTATAGACTAATGATCCCATGATCATTTTGCAGGAAATGATGTTTTTTATAAACATCTAAGTGATATTACATTGGAGCTCTTCGGTCCCACCATACGTACACGGTGGAATGCCCAAAATCAAGATTTAAAGGATGAGCTCATTGACCATTTAGTTGTGTTGTTCAGTGATAAAACATTCAATCGAACCAAGGTCCTTAAGAAATCTAGTACCTATCTAAAGTATGTGAGGGACCAATATAGGTCACATTTAGAGAAGAACAGAAAGTACGAGCGTCCCCCCATGATTCCGGAAAGGGAGTGGAAGGACTTGGTGTCGGATGGAAAGGAGAAGGCTGAAAAGAAGAAAGGAAAGACACCACTAGGCCAAGCAAGGTATGTGATACTATCAACAATTTAATTATATACTGATTACTCTTTCTTTTTACAAAATCTAACGTATTTCAATTTTTTCATAGGCTGCCTGACACATCGAAGGCAACAAAGGAAAGACTAGAAAAACACGGGCAACACAAACTTGGCTTTGGTGGTTATATGAAAACAACCGCACGATTTGTAAGTATCAATAAATGAAATATTGCATCCAAATAATAAATTGCAAACAATTTTGGTTTTATCACACCATGGAAGTAAAATTCATGATCGCATGCAAAAATGCGGGGCTTTGATTTCAACAAAGTGCCCATAGAAGAGGACCTGAAGATTGCCTTCCACCAAGGCTATGGAGCCCTGACTGAACAGCTAAGAGTCTCAACTGGGCAAACACAATCTTCCACTGCATCCAACACGCAGGTAAATAAACTCAATAAATTTTGTTTCAAATTGAATACTTGTGCAATCTGTTCAATATTAATTTCTACCATAATAATGTGCCTATTTGTTTTACACAGATAAGCAATGATAATACTGCACATGACACTGGAATGCGGCCTAGTGAGGGTGGAGCGCAACCTGCCAATGAAGGCCATAGTGTGCATCGTGGTACTGGATGTATTCATGTGCTATACAAAATGCAATATGGATTAATACAATTAAACATCTTTAATTGCATTTGGTGTATTAATCAATGTAACCTTTCATGTTTCAACTTTAGAGCATGTAGAGCGTGATCAACATGTTGAGCATGATCAGGCTAGACAAGATCAGGAACATGATGTGGCTCCATCAGGTAAAGAGGACCACTCTAATGTTATTTTAAACATATTTAATTGCAATTGGTGTATTAATTAATGTAATCTTTCGTGTTTCAACTCCAGATCAAGATTTAGAGGGTGTTCAACATGTTCAACATGAGGCTATAAGACAATATCAGGAACATGATGTGGCCAATTCAGGTGAAGAGCACCACTCTAATGTTCTTTTAATTAATGAAATACGTGTAACAATAATAATAAAACATATCAATTTATCATTTCTTTGCTATTGCAGCAGACCCCCCCTTGCAGCCACGTACATGTTGTGAGTACACGACTAGGCATACATTAAGATCACGAGCAGAGCTCGGAACAACTGAAGGGGGGACAAATTATTTTGAAAATGATACTCCACTTCGGCTTTATTTAGCTGCAAAAAAGAAACAAAAAAAGAAGTGATTGTAATCATATTATGACAAGTTGACAACCATATTTTTGATAATATGTAAAAACTGAAAAAATGAATGTTATATGTTATTAATGGATGAATGAATGATTAATGTTATATGATCGGGTATGGGGAATTGAGAGTGATGTGAGGGGGGGGAAGGAGGGGCCAAATGAGCTTCCACCTTCACGTGGTTGGCCCTGTTAAGTAGAGAATATTAAACTATTCTCAAAACAAAGAGAAGCTCACTAAGGTAAGAAATGCACTTTTCAATATAAGAAATGCATCGTTTGAAGCATCAAATCAATATGCAAAGATGAAAGAAAGTGCTAACTTCTCACTATGAACATTGTGTTGTGTGTGGATTTGGATCATAATGTAATGTTTTTTATTTTTATTTTAGTGGTCTCTAAAATTTGACTTTTGTGCATAACATGTTAGTGGAAAATTTGACAGCTCTGAAGGGTTTAGAGACTCAATTGAGATAGATACACAAATATTTGGATCTTTTTGTTGATGGGAGGCTTCCACTTAACCATGAAATTTTGTACCATCTGTAGGTATGCTAAAATATCTCTACTTACATTCATTCAACTTACTGTAATATAATATCTGATCACAAAAATCTCTTGTTCATTATACTTACATGGATTTTCATGCCATGTTCCAAAGCACATGTTTTAAAATAGGAAAGAAGGATGCTGGCAAGGGTTAAGGAATTTGGCTTTACACCTGCCAATTGCATAGTTTACTTCATTCATCGAGCATATGTAATAAAATTAAAATATGTAAGTTTCAAATATGGCATTACATATCTTTCTATGAATTTTTGAAAGAAAATATCAAAATGGAGAAGTATTAACAAATTAATCTGCATAATTTCTAAGAGATCAGGGAATTTTTTTGCAGAGTTATCTTGAATATATTTAAGACAAAAGTAACTTATAGAGATTGAAGCAGAATATCGGTAGTCTAAAATCACCAGTCAACACATCTCAGTAGTATCTCAATTCAAGAGAACTAGGTCCACTATCCATTAGCCAGTAAAACAAATAAAATCAATTCATAAGATTATTCTGTTCTAATAGGGTTGACTGGTTGCTTCTTTCTTTTTGATTATCAAGAAGTCATCAATATACACTTGGTTTTCCCGCCTTCTCTTGCCTCATGGCCAGAGAGTTTCTGCAGAAGGCATCAAAGTAACCTTCAAGATTGACAATGGCAATGAGTACAAGGTCAGTATAACTTAATGCTAATTGGGTATGATTTTATTTGTTCAAGACCAATTTAGATTCATTTTATGCTCACACTACTTTTATTTACATTTATTTTTTTCTAATATCCATTTTCCTTTACATTCATATTCTTCTATACATATTGTGTTTACAATAATGTTTTCCTTAATTTAATCTAGGGGAGAGGACCCAGTACCTGAGCAACTTTCAATGTCATGCTGTTAGGATTTACTGTGAAGCTAATCCAAAGTTTTTCATTGCTTTTCGAAGCCATATTGCAGTGCTTTCTCTAGGAAGCCCACATGATCCCCATCAGGTATCTTCTTTTTGTAGTCTCTAAATTTCTTAGAATAAATCAACAACCAATTTGTCTAAATGTGGCTCCTTGTTTACACATTAATATCTTTTTGGCAGCAATGGATCAAATTGGATTCATGGGGTCTTAAAGAGAAGGCTCTCAAACATGGAGAGATCAAGAGTGGGACCAGGTAAAACCATTCATAATCATGCTCATATTGTTTTATTGACTGTCTAAGAGCTTATAAGTATCCAGGATAACATTTTGTATTTTTCTATTGAATTTCCAGAGAGAATAATTTTGGGTTTGCAATCCTTTTATTTAATACACTAACTAAGTATCCAAGACACACTGTAGGTACTCTTTCTCACCAAATTGCTCATTTTCCACAAATTTAGATTCTAATGTGTAGTTTAATATTCACTAGTTTGATTTTTTCTTTTTTAGCAAAATTAGAATCCAGTTCGTAGGTTGTGCTTGCTATCCATGACAGTCGCCTTGATCTCATGACTCATCATAGGTATTATATTTTGCTCCAATTTTTGATCAACATCAAATGTGGCCATCATAATATCATCCATAGCCTCCATATTCTATAATTATTCATTTCTCATTTCTCATACTTAGTAACCAAATAATGCAGACCTAGAGCTTGGACTATAGATATTGTATGCAAAAATTGATAAATCCCTATCTCTATAAGCCTAATTAAACACAACAACTGACATGTTGTTTGATATTTTAAATAGTCATATGACTATCCTTTTTCTACCTTGTGAACACTTACTCAATGCATACAATAATTTATTGAAATGCAAAGTTGAATGGCCTCTTAACTCTTGACACTAATGTCATTGCATTTGTCCAAACAGGGTTAATCATATTGTGATCTAAATTTTCATAATGAAGTCTTCCAATCTGAGCATTGATGACAATCCATCTTGTCTTTTACTACCCCTATTAAATGCTCATCGTCTTGGCACATCAACTTTCTCTCTTTGATTGACCTGAACTTATGTCCTGTCATTATCCCTATGGATGCACTTTGGAGCCTACTGCATGACTTTTATATATCGCCCAGAGTCACCCCAATATGCCTACATTTCAATGAATAGATTTTTTTTTTTTTTAAATTTTGCATTGTTCCGTCGAAATTGCGACAAACCACAAAAACGCTCGATGACCTTGTTATGTACCCGACGAACTTTCATCGTAATGACTTGCCTATTTCGTCGCGAGTGCGAAAAAATTTCATCGTAATGACTTGCCTACTGCATCATGCGTTCGATGCTCTTATGTCGCACATGCTCCAGGCACTGTTCATCGCTAGATCGACGACTATATGTCGCTGCTCTGACCCTTCAGTGATGGTATGTTGCACGTGCTCCGGGTAATGTTCGTCGGTACACTGACAATACAGTCATCTCCATCCTAACGAATGTATGTCGATGCTCCGACATTTCAGCGACGGTATGTCGCCCGTGCTCCGGACATTTTTCATCTCTAAACCGATGAAAATGTCATCGTGGTTCCGACGAATGTATGACGTTGTTCCGACGCTTTGGTGACAGTGTTTCGCCCGCGGTCTAGCCACTGCTCGTCGCGTAATCGATGGAATGGGTGTCATTGTTCCGAAGAGCTGGCGTCGCGAGGGCGACGTTTTATTGTCCGTCGAGGTATAGACAAAAATTGAGCGATGGCGCTGATTTGTGCGTTCGTCGGTCGGTCGACAATAGATTGTCGAAATTCCAACGAACTGCCGTCGAAAATTGGGGTCAAATCCATTAGTGGCATCATTCAAAGGCAAGGCATTGCAGTGGTTTAGAGGCCTAGCAGTTGGTACTATAAAAAATTGGGATGGGTTAGGAGATAAGTTGCACAAGCAGTTCCAAGACAAGTATGATCACTTGTCACTGGTTGAGCAGCTTACAACCATTAAAAGGGCTCCTCGGGAATAAATGATGAACTTCAACTTCCGTTTTCAAAGGACTTGGTTTAGGATACCTGAAACAGTAAGGCCTTCTCCTGAATATGCCTTCTTATACTATCTAAGGGCTTTAAATAGCGATATATCAATCATGATACAATCAATGGGAGGAGTGTCTTTATCAGATGCATATGAGGTAGAAATCAGAGCTGAAAACAGTTTAATAACGATTAGTAATATTGCTCCTAGGCCTCCAATGCCTATCTTTCCAGATATTCAACCTAACATGCCTTTGCAGATACCACCTTTTGCACCTTTGCTAACTGTACCAACATTACCAGTTGTTGTTCCAGCCGCTGTTACTCAAGAAGTAGTTGTTCCAAGCTCATCTCAAGAGCTACAAGAGATCAAAAGTCTACTTTAGACTTTTGGTAACAAGTTGGTGAGCTTAGAGAAGCAACAATCTCATAGCAGGCCCTATCAATAGTAGAACAAAAGAGGAAATCAGCCTTATCAAGGTCAAGATCAGCAGTACCAAGGCAATAGGCAGCCATACTAGGGTAACTACCAAGGTCCAAGGAAAAATGTAAATTCAAGGCCTTTTCAGGCATATAATCCAGCACCTGTTAGTGCAGCTAGGGACCTTGTCCCTATTTAGAACAACCTTGTAGAAGATTATGAGTGGTTTTATCCTTGCAACCAACCTCACAATCAAGCCACATGCTCCAATGGACTCATTAAACATGCATTAATGGTGTAGAGCGCTTCAAGTTCACAACCTAACATACCTATTGATGGAGCTCCACAGCAGCAGGAGCAACCTACAAATGATGCTACTCTGCTAAACTGGGAAGGAAAAGAATTTTGTGGAGTCAATGCAGATGATTCTCCAGTTGTAGCAAATACTAGAGCAAAGAAAAGAGCATTTGAGCTTGAGAAAACAGCTGATAAAGGGAAAGTAATAGCTATTGAACCATCTACATCACAAGTGCCTCACATTTTATAGAGGAATTCTCAAGGAGCTACCAAGGAGCTGCCACACTTGCAAACTGATCATGTTGGTGCAAAGACCCATCAAAAGGTAAATCCAGATGTGCCTTTTAACATGAAAAAGATTAACATAACAATGTCTATGTGGGATTCATTAGCTATCCCAGGTCAAAAGGACATGTTACACTCAGCTTTATCATATTTAAAGGTGTTTGATAAGTCATCAGTAGGTCAGGTTAGAGCTATTTTTACAAACACTCCTCAAGACAACAAACAACAACCCAGCAAAGAAACAGATAAGGATGTCAAACCACCTCTATTTTATGTTTCTTTGATTGTAGGTGATAAATTAGCCCAGAATTGTATGGTAGATAGTGGGGCTAGTAGCTTTATGATGCCAAAACAAATTGTTGATAGGCTAGGACTAAAATATCAACCTTTAGAGAAAGGAGTTGTCCAGTTAGATGGAACCTCAATTAATACCATAGGTGTCATAAAGGGTCTAAGACTTACACTTCATGCTTTCCCAAATTTTTTAGTTCCCCAAGATATATGTGTCATAGATTTACCACCTTTTTGTGCCTTATGTTTTTCAAGAGACTTTACAGCCAAGATAGGAGGTTATGTGTCTGCTGACTGGTCGCATATGTTGTTTAGAACGAGATATGGAACTAAAGTTACCATAAAATCTAAGAAATTGGCCAAGGACCATATAGAACCTTATAATCCAAGTGTGATTTATGTTGTTCCTAGTGTTGCAGACACAAATTGTGTTGTTTTTTATGTCAATGAGCTTGTTGTTTCTCAAGAGTTGCAAGCAAAAGTTGTTCTTGATGTGTTGATACATAAATGGGTAGTAGAGAATGTGGTGGACAACCTTCATGATCATATTCATGATGTTGGTATGGCTGTTTATGTGTTGCATGAACCTAATGCAGAGGTTTTGAACCTTGAGAAGAGTATAGATCAATTGTTGAAGCAACAGGATGAGCTTTGGGAGATGTATTTTGATGGTTCCAGGAGTAAGAATGGAGTTGGTGGGGGTGCAATGCTTGTGTCGCCACAAGGTGATAAATACTTTTATGCATTTCATTTTTCCTTTGCATGCTCTAACAACACTGTTGAGTATGAAGGGCTTATTCGAGGTCTTGAATGGGAAAGGAAAAGAGGAGTTAACTATCAAAAGGTTTATGGAGATAGTGAGTTGATTGTTAATCAAGTCAGAACCCTGAGTGTTGCCAAGAATGATGCCTTGATGTCATACAAAAATAGAGTATGGGATCTGATAGAGGATTTTAGTGCATTTAACTTGGTTGTTGTTCCCAGAAATTAGAACAAACATGCAGATAGGCTTGTATCCATTGGATCATAGTTTGACATTCCCAATGATATCAAGAAGGAGAAAATACAGCAGTACGTGAAATTTGTAGTCAGGCCATCAATTCTTGATAACAACATTCACTGGCAAGTATTTGACAATGATGAACAGATTCTATCTTTTCTGCTTGAAGAGGATCATTTTTTTGTGGTGAATCAAGAGAAGCTCAAGCAGTAGTATGATGATCAAGTCATACAACTGAAGACAAATAAGTTACCCAAGGTACTTGTCACCTTGGAGTCAATTTTCAGCACTAATGATCAACTTAAGAAGGGTAAATATGGTTTGCAAATCAAAGAAGAACACTACGAAGAGCTGGATATTTTCAAAGGTAAGCTTCTTAAGATTGGTAAGGTTTGTTCAGCTGAGGATAAATAGGCTTTTGTTGCTTTATGTCAAGAATTTCATGATGTGTTTGCTTGGGAGTACTCAAATTTAAAAGGGTTTGACCCCCATATTGCCCAGCATACTATTGAATTAGAACCTAATACTAAGCCTATTAGGTAGAAATAGAGACCTTTGAACCCTAAGTTCAAGCCTCTCATGATCAAAGAGCTAACCAAACTAGTTGAGGGGGGTATCATATTTCCTATTAAACATACTTCATGGATTTCTAACCTTGTACCAGTTAGAAAGAAAAACAGAGAGATTAGACTCTATGTAGACTTTAGGGATCTTAACATAGCATCATTGAAAGATCATTATCCATTGCCCTCCATGGAGCAGATCCTTTAGGTAGTTGTTGGTTCACAGAGATTCTCTTTATTAGATGGTTATTTCGATTATAACCAGGTGTTGGTCAAAGAGGAAGACTAGTTAAAAATTGCTTTTACAACCAAGTGGGGCATTATGGCCTACAAGAGAATTCCTTTTGGCTTATCTAATGTTGGTGCCACATTTTAGAGGGCTATGGACATGGATTTCCAAATTTTAATCAATAATATTGTCCTCATTTATCTTGATGATGTCATAGTATTCTCCAAGAATGTTGATGAGCATTTGTTACATCTGAAACAAGTGTTTAAAAAATGTAGGGAATTTGGTATATCCCTTAATCTGAAGAAGAGTTTCTTTGGTGTCCATGAAGGAAAGCTTCTTAGACACATATTATCAAAATAGGGGATGACCATTGATTATGAGAGAGTTAAAGCCATCTTAGAGCTGCCATTACACAATCACAAGAAGGGTCTACAGAGTTTCTTAGGAAAAATTAATTTTCTTAGAAGGTTTATACCTGATGTTGCAAATCTTTTACAGCCTTTGACAACCATGTTAAAGAAGAATGCAGTTTTCAGTTGGACTAGAGAAGCCAAATACAGTTTTGAAGCAATTAAAGAGGCTTTAGCATCAACTCCCACTCTGGTAAATCCATATTTTTCAAAATATTTCACTCTGTATGCATTTGGTAGCTTAAGTTCAATTTCTACTATGTTGGTTCAGAAAAATAATGATGATTTAGAGTAGCCTTTAGCTTTTTTTAGTCAAGCTTTAGCTGATTATGAACATAAATATACTTTTGTAGAGAAACATGTTCTTGTTGTGATCAGGAGCTTAAATAAATTTAAGCCTCTAATATCTAACAATAAGATTCATGTTATGGTTGCACACCCTAGTGTGAAGGAATTTTTGTTGAGTAGGGACCTGAATGAGAAAAGAGTAGGGTCGATCACAAGAGTTATGGATTTTTATGTTGACATCAAAATTATAAATCTTATTAGAGGTAGAGGACTGTGTGAACAGTTGACCTCAAGTCCTGAAAATGAACAGAAATCAGAATCAAAGACTATTTTAGTCAATGATAATGAGATTCAGGATGTTGCACCTCTGTTAGATGTAGGTTGGGTTCACGATATGACCCATTTTCTACGGACTGGTGAATGTCCACCAGGCTTGGACAAAGCTAAAAGAACATACTTCGGGTTGCAGCCAATACCATATGTCTTGATTGATAACATTATTTTCAGGAAAGATCTGAATGGTGTTTTATTAAGGTGTGTTGACACTGATCAAATAGAAAAGGTGCTTCATGAGTTCCATGATGGAACTGCAGAAGGACATTTTCCCCCAAGAACCACTGCATGGAAAATTATGAGAGTTGGCTATTACTGGCCTAGCTTGTTTAAATACGCCCATGTTGGGCAAGGAAATGTGTTAAATGTACTCTTTTTGTAGGAAAAGAGAGGTTGCTAGCTTTGCCTTTGCATCCAATTCAAGTTGAGCAACCCTTCATGAGATGGGGCATTGATTTTATTGGACCAATAAATCCACCTTCCAGTGTTGGCCACAGGTGGGTACTTGCAGCAACTAACTACTTTACACGGTGGATAGAAGTAATAGCTTTGAAAGAAGCTAATGAATCTTTTGTTCTAAGATTTTATGAAGATATAGTCACCAGGTTTAGAGTACCTGATTCAATTATCTTAGATAATGCCTTAGCATTTGTCGGTTTAAGAGTGAACGATTGGGCTATTAAGAATGGAATTCATTTGAATACCTCTTCTAATTATTACCCATAGGGTAATGGTTTGGCAAAAAGCACAAATAAGAATCTGATCAAAATTGTTAAAAGAACCTTGCAAGATAATCTTTGGAATTGGCACACTACATTGAAATCTGCTCTATGGGAAGCTAGAATAACCCCTAAGAGATCTATTGGAAATTCTCCATATGTATTCGTTTATGGTAAAGAGGCAAGGTTACCTTTATCTATAGAGCTGCTAGCTCTTGATATTGTACATCAATTAGAGATGTTTGAAGATCAGGACCCAATGTTTGTTAGATATGTTGAGCTCATGGAGCTAGAAGAGACAAGAGATAAGGCAATGAAGTCTTTGGAGTATCATCAACTCCAAACGAAGAGAGTCTTTGATAAGAAAGCAACTCCCAAAGTGTTTAGAGAAGGTGATGTTGTGCTTAAGTGGGATGAGTTTAAAGCAAGCTAGGTAAGCATACAAATTTTGACAACTTCTTGAGTGGCTCGTTTGTCATTACTAAATGTAAGGAGCACAATGCATTTCAATTATCAAAGATGGATGGAGAAGTCTTTCCTATCCCAGTTAATGGGATTCACCTCAAACATTGTTTTGAGGTATGATCTACCTTTGTATATATTAGGTTAGGCTTATGCATTCAATAAGTGCTATTGTATTATAGTTTAGTTGCAGGTTTTCATTCCCTAAGCATTGTTTTAGTGCAGTTAGTTAGTTTCCTTTCTATTGTTTTGTTTCAATAAGTGTCAAGGTGTCATTCATGCAATCAAAAATTGAGTTACAAAAGTTTTGAGTCTGTTTTCCTAAGTCATGAGCCTATTTTTTGAGTGACTTTGTGCCCAACGATAGGTCTAGGCACCTGGTCGGGATGTTCAATAGGCAAACATGCAATAGATGTCGCCAAAAATGTTACCATATTTTCACTCATAGCTCAATCAGGTAGAGCTTGTTGATTTTAAACTGAGAAGAGGTACATTTTAAATCTTTCCTTCATTGCATTCAATTGTATCAATGAAATAATCCAAAAAGATTACATTTTACAAATTGTTGCATCCATACAAGTGCATGTAACAGAAGAAGGATTTACACAAATCCTTTCTAAATAGAGTAGTAATCTTTATTGAATGTAAAAATGTACATTATCTCACACAAGCCATGAGATTGACTTTACTTTTTCAATGCAATTAAGAAAAGCATATACATGAATAAGTGAATGAAAGTAATGTGCATCTAGGGAGGGAAACCAGTCATTTCCTGAGAATGATTGGTTCTTGTTGTGTTGTCTTGTCCTGCCGCTACTTCATGTTGCTTGTGTCCTTCCTAGCTCCATTTTGCTCCTAGTTCCTACATCTAGCAATAGCAATGGTGTTAAAGCAATGCTCTAAGCAATGAAAAGTCTCAAACCATACATGAGCAAGCACTTATACATATACAAATTGATCTTCCAAATGTATCAAATCAAACAAGCAATGCATACTTTAAGTTTTTAGGAAAACTAATGAAGTCATCAAACACACCTAAAACATGCACATGCTTTTTCTAACTTGTTTGCTTCATGTGCAGATATAGGGAAAGTTAAGTTGTTGTCTTAATACATCCAATTATAGCACATGGGATAAATGTGGCTCCCACAAGATTAAAAGATAATTCATCTCTTTATGTTCTACCTAAACAAGTGTACATCATTTATGATAATGAGTTTTATTCACTATGCTAGATGACATATACTTGCCCAGAGAGAATCATTAAAAAGGCAGATATGATTTACTGTTTCATGTAAGTGCAACACTAACATGTTTATCTGTAGTCATCATGCTCATTAAGGCAATAAAACAGCTTCAACAAACATTACCCCTGATAAACGAAGTCTTTTGTGCATCTATGGATATGGACAGGATATAGAGATGCAGTGAACAACATATACAAAGCAGTCATGCCATAATACGACATTTCTCATGAATTCCTTGTTGCAACAATAGGATAGCCTTGAGAACTTATGTAGATGATAATAAGAAAATAGTCCATCTTGCACTCAATTTTTTTTATGAAAGCCATGAATAGGAGCAATACCTTGTGTTTTAGTTATGAAGAGATTATGATTCTAATAGCCATGGATGATATATGAAGAGTGCTTTTATGGGTGTTTACAATAACAATAATATTCATGATGGTTGTGCTGGTCATAGAGGATAGACAGTGAAATATTTATATAATGTCTGCCAAGGTAAAGAAATGGAGAGGGAAAGGTCTTATTCAGTAGGAATAATTCCAATATCAAGCAAGAGAAGAGCATGCCTTTGAAGTGATAAATGGCTCTTTGAGGGATAATAATGACTATACCATGATTGAAAAAAAACAATTTTGTTGAAGTTAATCAAGAATTCAACAAAATTGTTGCAGGATGTGAACAAAATGAATATACAGGAGATGTCATCTCATGAAAATATCATTTGATTACACTAAAAATAGCAAAGCTACTTATATATGAGGGTAATTATCCTTTACATATCAAGAGTTATATCTTATAGAAGTTACAAAGATTTATGAAACTTCACAAGGAGAAATGTAATGAGTTTCAGAAAGCTCCAGTACAGTGGTATAGATATACAAAAATCTGTTTTTGAAATGACTCATTTTCCAAGATTGAAAACAAAATCTTCATAAATGTGCCATACAGTGGAGGGTTTTTTCTATGTGGCATTTCCTTTTCAAGTATTAAAGTGAAAATTAAGAGAAACAACAATGAAGGACACGGGTTTAGATAACCCAAGTGGGGCTTTTCTCTTGTGGGATATAAAACCTAGCAACCATGGAGTTTTATCTTTTGTATTTCTAAAGAAGACCAAAATTCAAAGACCCATTTGGGGCTTTACATATATATAGTTATCAAATACAATGTGAGATGGAGCTACAAGAAAATTCATGAACAAACCCAGAAAAGAAACAAAGGTTCAAACCCTAACACAAATGTAAGGGCCGAGCCCTGAGGGTTTGAACCCAGAATGCCAAAACTCTTGGCCTTTTTGAAGTGAAGGATTTGTACTGTGGGTGGAAAATCTACAAATCTCAGTTTTGTTCAGCCATGATATGATACAGGGAAACCTAGAATATGGAAATAGAATCTCAAGCACAGAAAATCCCAGAACAAGTGGGGGCCATAAAATCTCTGGAGGAAATGAGAACCTGTATAATATGTTTGTTTGAAGAGTTAGAGATTGCAAAGTCCAAAAAGCAGAAACAAGAGGGTTCCATGGCGGTCATAGTGAGTACATCAATAGAAAAAGTAAAGCATATAGCACACAAAATGGTTTCCAGAAAAGACTCAAATACAAAACCATGGCGGCCATTAAAATCATCCGGTTTTAGCCTACGAAGAAGGAAATCTCCTTTAAAAAAACCAAGGTTCCAAAAGAGTATACAGTCGTGAAAAGTATGAAGGTTATCTTCAGACCATGAAAAAATAGTCGAAGAGAAAGGTCATTATAAAATGAGTTACTTGACTTAAATGATCGAAGATCTATGAAGTCCCATGAAGAGCTATGTCTCCAAAACCCTCATGATGGACCCGTGGCCAGAGAGGTGGAAAATCAACACAAAAAATGAAAGAAAACGTTCAGAAAGCAAAAACAGGAGCCACGGCCATAGAGGACCTAAACAGCAAAAAATATAAGTGGAAATAGAAGTTCTCATGCAAAATTGCTTCTAAAAATTCATACCAATGTATTTTTCTAGAGGAGAACGAATAGGATATGCGGATTGAGTGTCAAGTTGAGCTCAAAAATTCATCAAAAGCCTCTAAACTTGCTTAGGAAACCCTTATAGTGTTGGTGGCAGCTGGGCTTCTTCCAGAAGCTTCTGAAACAAATGAGATGAATTGTTCGTTCTTTTTCTTTTGCATTTAGGGTTTGATACCCTATGTTACAAATGTCGATGGAGACTTGGCATTTTTTCCTTGTCTTATATAAAATATTTAATGCAACTAATACCCCAAGGACTATGTATTGTGCCTTGTTTTCTTTCATGCCTATGACTTAGGCATTTCAAATGTAAATTTTGACTTAGGCATTTTTGAGTCACTTTTGGCTTATTAACACCTTTGTCTATGTTGATACATGGCTGATGAGAAGTCTTTTATTTTGCATTTTATTTATATTGTAAATGATTAAATCTAAATGATGATTTATAAATCATTTAGCTTAAGTCATCATCTTTTAAATGTGAATAGGAGCATATGTCAATATGACCAAGTCATGAGGGGAGTTGAGTTGCTTCAATTTATGTGCATGGGAGAGAATAGAGGGAGGTTATTTTCAATTGGAAAACATGAGGAGAGCATCTAGGAGTATTTATTTTTCTTTTGAAGCATTTGGAGAAAATTTAGGCATGTTGGCTTAGTTTGGAGCATTTTTAGGGTGCTTTATGGTTTGACATGGTCAAGTTTGACCTTTTCACTCATTTTGAGCTCTTTTGGAGTGTATCTAGAGGCTAGATTTATGGGTTTATGGTTGCATCCATCCCAAGATGCTTCTAGTTCCTTTTTTGGTGGAACAACTTGAAGCTTTGTACTTAGTCACTTTTGTAACTCATTATATAGTTAGTTCTAATTATGCAGATTGGAGGCAGAGTGACTTTTACAGTCCTTTGGCACAAATATTTTGCATCCTTTTGTAACTCTCAGAGATATTGAATAAATTTTACCTTATTCATTTTTGGAATTGATTTCTAACCATATTATTCTTACAATTTAGTGTATGCATTATGATTGATCAAATTGTTTTTTAAATGTACTTAGTTTCATGATAGTTTTGTCTCATGCCTTATACCTTTTTCTGTAATTAGCATGTTCATGCAGGTTGTTGCTTGTGTCAGTTAAGTACAAACACTTGCTTGTTGTGAAGTTTTGTTTTCTTCCTTCTGCAAGTCAAAGTATTTGACCTTCCAGTGAAACATTTATGCATGAACATTGTTGTAACAAGTTACGTAAATTGAATTTATGCCATATTAGAATTAAGTGTAGAGCTCTAAGTTTCACTATCTCCTTTTAGGTTTGGTGTATCACTTCATATTATGCTTTTAATTTTATCTTTTTTCATTTATCCTTCTCCCTTTTCCCTAAAAATCAGTAGTATCTAGGTAATAACTAGCTAGGAATCTGGCCTATCCGAAGGTTCATTCTCATTTTGGGTGACCCACAACCCAAGAATGCTCCCATGTTTCTCTAGTTAGCTGAGTTTCATAACTCAGTTCGGGTGCATGTTTAAGAGATAACAGTTCTATTGTGAATGATTGTGGATGTGTTGTTGTTTTATTTTTCAACATTCATACTAATACTTAATAAGGTTTTGAAGGTTTTAATGCACAACTAATTCACCCCCCTTCTAAGTTGTCTTGTGTGTCTAACAATTGGTATTAGAGTAGAGATTCCTTGAAAATTCTTAACTGCTTAAGGTAGATTTGAATGGCATACATGACTGGTGTCAAAGATCCTATGTTCAATGGAACAAATTATACCTTTTGGAAGGCCATGACGGAAGCTTTTCTCACTGCACAAGGGTTTTGCATATGGAAATTTGTCGAAGATGGATATACTATGCCTACTTCTCCTCTAAAAAGTGAATATGATATCAAGGAGGTATGAGAATAATGGAAGAGCGAGGAATGCTATTTTGAGTGGGCTTTTTGATTCAGAACTTGTGAAGGTGATGAGCTATAAAATTACTAAAGAGGTCTAGGAGAAGTTGAAAAGAATTTATGAGGGAGATGCTAAGGTCAAACAAGAAAATATGTAGAATTTTAAGGCCAAGTTTGAAACCCTAAGGATGTAAGAGGATGAGGATACTACAGGCTACATGCACAGGGTGGATGAAATTTTCAATTCCATCAATGATCAAGTGGTGGAAAACTAGAGGAAAATGAAATTGTGAAAAAGGTATTGAGACCCCTTCCTAAATATTATAGTGCTAAATTTGTTGCTATTGAGGAAGCCCATAATATGGATCAATATACTAGAGATCAATTGTTTGGTGCTTTAACTAATTTTGAATTAAGAGAGTTTAATAAAGATGCTTCAAGGAAAGAAACAACTTTTAAATTCAACAAGAAAGAGAGGAATGATGAATCTAATCTAGATGAGTTTGATGAAGTGGAAGTGAATTTTGTAAGAAGATTGAAAAAGGGCACTAGAAAATATAGAGGTAAGTTACCTTTCAATTGTTTTAATTATGGAAATATAGGTCACTATGCTTCAAAATGTCTAGGTAAAGTTTCAAATGACAATCATAAAGATCATAAAGGTAAATTTCCTTCAAGAAGAGTTATTATGTTAAAAAGGATAGTGGTACATATGATGATGAGGAATCAGAATACCTGAATAATGAAAGTGATGAATGCTTGTTTATGGCTTTGAATGTTGGAACTAATTCTACTAACCTTAAGAGATGCGTGAAGGAAATTAATCTAGAAATAGGCCACGGTATTGAAGGAACTATGTTGACTACCTTTCATGCAAAAGAGGAGAGAAACTACTCAATAATTGACAAGGGATGTTCAAATCATATGACAGGTGATAAGAGTAAGTTTTTTAACCTTAAGTAATATGTTGGTGGTTTGGTTAAGTTTGGTGATGACACATCTACTAAGATATGTGGAAAAGGTTCAATTAGTTTTGATGGTAAGCATAAGATAGATGATGTTCTTTATGTCAAGGGTTTCCAACATAATCTTCTTAGTGTAGGAAAAATATGTAGCAGAGGTTACTTTCTAGTGTTTCAGGATGATGGTTGTGAAATCAGAAAAGGAAGCTCTAGAATCTTGGTTGCAACAAGAACAAGGACTGAAAGAAATGTTTATCAGCTCAAAAGTGCTAGTGGAAAGTGCTTTATGACTCAAATAAATCACTATTGGTTGTGGCACAGAATAATGTGTCATATCAATTTTGATAGCCTAGTAAATATCAGCTCTACTCATGTTGTGAGAGACTTTCCAAGAATTACAAATCCTATCAATGCAATTTGCAAAGAGTGTCAACTCGAAAAATAGACAAGGAAAAAGTTCAAAACTAAGGAATATTTTACTACAGGACCTTTAGAGTTGGTGTATACAGACCTATGTGGACCTATGAGAATAAGAATCTCTCAAGGAGACATGCATTTTATGTTGCTAATAGATGATTACTCTAGAATGACTTGGGTGACCTTTCTCAAAGAAAAATCAGAAGCTCGAGATAAGTTTAAAGCATTTAAATCTATGGTTGAGAACGAAATAGATTTGAAAATCAAGTGCTTAAGGTTTGATAGAGGTGGTGAGTTCACCTCAAATGATTTTAACAGTTTTTGTGAATATCATGGGATAAAAATACATGTATCATCTCCTAGGACTCTGTAGCAGAATGAAATTATGGAGAGGAAGAATAGGACAGTTCAAGAGGCAACAAGAACCATGTTGAAGGAAGCAAATCTATTGGATGTCTATTGGAGAGAATCTATTCATACTAGAGTTTACATTCTCAATAGAGGACAAGAAAGAGTGAATAGTTCAAAGACCCCCTATGAGCTATGGTATGAAAAAATCCTACTGTGAAATATTTTAAAGTGTTTGGAAGTAAATGTTATATTAGGAGGGATGAAAAAAACTTAGGAAAGTTTGATGCAATGTTAGATGAAGGAATCTTCCTTGGATACTTTACAAATAGGAAAGCATACAAGTGCTACAAAAAGAGGCTAATAAATAAATTGGAAGTGCAAGTGTCAAAGTGGATGAAGAATCACATCAAAGCTCAGTGTTGATAGAAAGATATGAATTTGATGAACCCCTTTGCATAGAAGAAGAAAAAGAAGAAAAATACATGTTATTGGAAGAGGAAGAATCTCTAGAAGAGAACCCTAAGACTCCTAAGTATGTGTAGAAAAACCACTCTGAAGATCAAATAATTGGAGACAAGAGCAAAGGTGTGCCGACAAGAAGAAAAGTTGCTATGGCAAAGGAACAAGAAATTTTTTGTTTACTCTCTAAAATAGAACCTAAAATAGTTACTGAAGCATGCAGGGATGAAAATTGGATCAACGCTATGGAAGAAGAAATGAGGAAAATTGAGAAGAATCGAACATGGGAACTAGTCCCAAGACCAGCAAACAAGAATGTGATAGGAACTAAATGGGTTTTCAGGAATAAGTTGAATGAGAATGGAGAAGTTATCAAAAACAAAGCTAGGCTTGTGTGTAAAGGCTACTCACAAGTGGAAAGAATATATTTTGAAGAGATCTTTTCTCCATTAACAGGAATTGAGGCTATTAGGATGTTTTTGGATTTTGCCACACATAAAGACTTCAAGGTTTATCAAATGGATGTGAAGTCTGCATTTTTGAATGGTGAGTTAGAAGAAGTGTGCATTAAACAACTGGAAGGTTTTCAATTATCAAAAGATCCTGATATGGTTTGTAGGTTGAAGAAGGCGTTATATGGGCTGAAACAGGCTCCTAGAGCTTGGAATTCAAGATTGTATAGATACTTACTACAGTAGGGATTCAATAAGGGTATCACAGATATCAATCTTTACTTCAAAATTGAGAAAGATCATATCCTTATTATGGTTATGTACATTGATGACATAATCTTTGGAGGAAATTAAACCATGTGTAAAAATTTTTGTAGAGGAGATGCAAAATGAGTTTGAAATTTTAATGCTTGGGGAGATGATTTTCTTCCTTGGCCTACAAATTAGTCAATTAGAAAAAGGTATTATTCATTTTATAATCAAAATATGTAAAGGAAATGTTAAAGAAGTTTGGAATGGAGGATTCTAAATTGGTATGCACTCCCATGTTTACTGATTGTAAATTAAGAAAAAATGGTGAATCTCCTAAGACAAATCAGACTAAGTATAGATCCATGATTGGTGGATTCCTACATCTAACTAAAACTAGACCTGATATTATGCATTAGTATGTCTTGTGGCAAGATTTCAAGAAGATCCTAGAGAATCACATGTGGCAGTAATCAAAAGGATATTCAAATATTTTAAGGGCACTCCCAACTATGGTCTATGGTATTCTAAGGATACTAACTTCTCATTGAGTGCTTATACAGATGCAAATTGGGCAGGTTGTGTGGATGACAAAAGAAGTACAAGTGAAGGCTATTTATTCCTTGGAAACATGCTAGTTTCTTGGATAAGTAAGAAGCAAGATTCAATGTCATTATCTACTATAGAGGTAGAATATATTGTTGCAGCATCTTGTTGTACACATGTGTTGTGGATGAAGTGGACATTGAAGGATATAAAAATATCATATAATGAACCTATTCCTACCTTGTGTGATAATACAAGGACTATCAACATTTCAAAACATCTTTTAATGCACTCAAGAACAAAGAATATCTCTATTTGGTATCACTTTCTAAGAGAGAAATTTGTTGAAAAGGAAGTGAAGTTCGAGTATGTGCCTACAAAGGTTCAAATAGCGGATATTTTCACAAAGGCTCTTCCAAAAGATACATTTGAGTATCCCAGACATAAGTTAGGAGTTATTGCCCCTCCTTCTGTCCAGGGGATCAATTCAAGATGTATTCTTTGTCTTGGACTGATGAAGGCTACCTCATAGGGAGAGTAAGTAGTAGTGTCTTTGGTTGGTGTAGTCAGGGGGAGCACATCTTGTGCCTGAGGTGAAGTGTGTAGGTGTTTCCATTTTCTATTGATGTCAAAGGGGGAGAGAGAGAAGTCTGAAAAACAAAGGGAAATAAATGTGCAAGTAAGGGGAAGAGTTGCTTGAGTATTGGAGATATAGAGTTTCTTTTGTTGTTGATGGTTTTTTAGAAGATCTTGTCATCAATGACAAAGGGGAGATTGTTGCAGTATGTTGTCATCAACATTGTCATTGATGTCAACCTTTGGTGTGGATGTTTTGAGAAGGTGATTATTATGTTGAGCAGGTGTTGCAGATGCAACAAGGTTACTTGGTTTCCAAGTTCTTTTGAGAAAATTTGTAAAGGTTGTACAAGGTGACTGAGGGAGTGTTTTGTATTTTGCTTCACATTTCTTCATTCTTGAAGCTGTGCTTGTAAGGTTTGAATGTGATGATCAAAAGTCTCTAAAGGTGTTATATCTAGAGTTTCAGGTTCTAAACCATGCGATAGTAGAAGATATGTTTGATAGTGTGTTGGAATAACTCTGGCTTGTGAAGAGGGATATCGGGGAGAAATGGAATTGCTCTACATTTCTTTGCGCTGAAGTTTATTGTCTTGTAGATTTGGGAATGTGATAATATTGTCTATACCTACCTTCCTTTGGTTTGTTTAGTGTTTAGTTGTTCTACAAGCTTTCTTCATGAGCTATATCTCAATGGTAGTTTGACTAGTTGGATAGGATGATAGTATTCTCAATTTCATGTGTTTGCACTAGTCTTTTTGGATATTCTATTGGTGTTGAAATATTCTAGGATGTTGTGTAATGTTGCTATATGGTCCACATGATTTTTTCATCCCTAGTGAAGTGTGAATTTGGTTGCTTGACAATGTTAATGTTGGTTTGGTTAATTGGTGTGTTAGCATTATTTGTGGATGAGCTTCATAGTTTGTGGAAGCCTAGTGTAGTGTGTCGGTGTATATTTGGGTCCTGGTTAATCCTTGATGTGATTTTCCCTCACTTCTTTCCACCATAGAGGTGTTTGGTGCCAACCAATTTGGTGGTTACACATTTGAGGTGCATACATTTCATTGAAACCATCATAGAGAAGGTTATTTGAGGTTATGGAAGATATATATGTAAGGCTGAAATTTTGAGAAGTGTATGGTATGGAATGATGTATGTGTGATGTATTGTTGAGATCTGACTGTGAGCGAGAACACCTAAAAGTACCAGAATCCATGAGCAGAAGGTGTCTATAGTTTAGTGTGCCAGAAGTTGCTAGAGGTAGTGAGTTAAAAGTTACAGATGGTAAAGAGACATTGAGGTGGTTTCTCCAATTTCTATGAGGAGTGAACCTCCTTGTAACTATTTATTTCTAATCCAAAAGAAGTGATCTTCCTAGGTAGTGTTCCTTACCTTTTAGATAGTGAGTCCTTTGGGCAATGGGCCTCTTGTAATCATTTTTTTTTTCATAGAGTGAGTTAATCCTCACTGTGGTTTTTCCTTTATTAGGTTTTCCATGTAAAAATTTGGTGTTCTATCATGAATGATTTTGGACATGTTGTTTCATTTGTCAACATTCATATTAATACTTAATAAGGTTTTGAATGTTTTAATGCACAACTGATTCACCCCCCTCTTAGTTGTCCTATGTGTCTAACACACTAAGCATGTAATCAACTTTCTTTTCAACTTTGTCAAGTTTTTGTAAAAGTGAATGTAGGGTGGAGGTGAGATAGTGATGGTAGTGGTATCATGGATAATATTAGACTAAGCATAAAGGGGATGGGAAAAAAGAGGCAAGGATATGACATCTATAAAAAGTAATATGTATTATATTGGTAAGGTGAGAGGAAGGTATGGCACTAGTAGTATAATATGCAGGTAGAGCACTAACTAAAAAATAAAAAAGAAATGGAACTCACAAGTTGAGAGGTAAATGAAAGACTAGTGGAAGGAGAGGCATTATAATAGTAAAAGAAGGAACATGAGAAGTAAGAGTCACACTAGGAGCTGTAACATGGGAGGCAAGTGTAATGAGGGAATATACCTTAGGATGAGAAGAGGATGGATCACTTGAAGAGGAAGGTTGAGTGGCTAAGTAGGAAGATACAACATGCAAAGAGTTAGAAGATTCCATCATATTATCAATGCCAATGTAAAATCTCTATGTCGAATGGTACACCTATCTATAAATTATGAAGAGATGTAGCCAACCATGAAAGATAAGTAACATTTACAAGCTCTTGAAAAATGAATTATCCAATAAAAGATAGATCTTTCTTGTCTATATGTGTATGATGATAAAAATATATATTTCTCAATATGATTAGCCTCAATGGGTATTTATTGATCAACAAGTTGAAAATATATGAGTATTTAGGTGAGCACTCATTTGAAAAGTTAAACTATGATTTTGACTACCTTTTAGGAAAAACAAACCCTACACATAATTGATGATAGATCAAGAGAAGCTATTAATTTGAATATCAAAAATAATAATACAAATTAGAATGTAAAGTGTAAGGGGTTGTAAGAATATTAGGGTTCACCAAAAGAAAAGGGAGAATAAAACCCCCTAGCAAAAATAGTCGTAGGGTAAATAATCAAACAATAATAGCAAGATAATTAACCTAATTTTAAAATAGTTGAGAGAGGAACTACATGGTGTAAAGTGCTAAATAAATATATTAAAAGACAAAGATACTTAGATAGAAACATGATACAAATATGTTGTGACAAATAGTTGGACTGATTGTTAGTATGAAAGAACATTAAGAATAGTTAGACAAATTCCATGGAGTATATAAATTCATTGTCTATTATTTTTGGTCACTTTTAAACAACTATAGGATCAATCACATACCTATGGATTTGACTTGTGTAATAGTATATATGCTTTGGATGCATGAGTAATAATCTTTATAAATCTCTAAATGTTTTCCTTCATCTTGCCTTGATTTTTTTGTATATATCTCTATATAAAATCTTGGTTGTGTGGTTAAATATTTTTTCAATGACAAGGACTATATCTCCCCTTGGTTAAACCCTTATAATATGAATTTAATGGCAACAAGAAAATATACAATAGATGCCCTAGGTTGATGCAAGCAGGTAATAAAATAATATTTTCTCTAGTCATGTTAATGAATGTATCTTGAATGATGCAAGCAGGTTATAAAATAATATTTTCTCTAGTCATGTTAATGAATGTATCTTGAATGTTATTGTCAAATTACTTATAAGATTATCAAAAAATAAGGTTAATCCTTAGGTACAACTCCAAAGGATATAAATGAAATGTTTCATGCTTCAAGTCAACACAAAATGACTAGTTAGAAGGGTAAGGTTGGCCCTAAATTTGAATTTGAAATCTAGAAGTTTAGTGGTCAATTATACAAATTCTACAAATAGCCTAGATCACTTCATATATTTGAACCTCAATGAGAAATGGATAAGACTAAGAATTAGGAATAGTTGGTAGGATTTAGTGTAGATGGAAATAGGTTCAATTTAAACTGTGTGTCAACTGTCATTAAATATCACACCACTTACACATTTTTCATTATATAAAAATAATCAAATCAAAGTGAGTCAAATAAAAAATGTAAGATATACAATTAGTAGAGAGTGCTTTTGGATTCAACTCAATTTAAATTATGAGTCAACTTTCATTAAAAATCGCACTACTTACAAATTTTTCATTATATAAAAATAGTCAAATCAAAGTGAATCAAGTATAAAATCTAAGATACATATACAATTAATTAAAAATACGTTTTTAATGAATAGTGTCTATATTATCATTTATAAAATACATCTACACATATTCAAAAGAAATGGGTCAAAAAAGTCACATCCCTAAAGTCCAAACTATGTATTTTTACAACATTTTAAAACACATTAAACAATCCATCATAAATGTACAATTTTCATCATAACAATAATATAACTATATATAATATATATACTAGCATTTTATTTTATTTTTTAGACTACAGGAAATTAGGTAGCCTCTTATAAACTGTAGTGCGTCTAGTAAACTTTTTTCACGTAATCGAGTAGCCCCCTTATAAACTGCAATGCGCCTGGTAAAAGTTTTCATGTGATCGATGACGATGGTGCGACATGCCCTCTGGTACACAGGGACACAAAGGGGGGGAACTAGACCTTGTGACCTCTCACCTACAACAAGATGCTTTTATCCAATCGAGATAGACCCTCAACCCATATATACTACTTATATTATTAACATTATATTATTAAATATAATATAAATCTAAAAATGAGAAGAAATACTTTTATTGTACATACGTGGGGATGAAGGGTTTCCATTTTCTTGGTTGGGATTACCAAACATTAATATTATTAAATCTTTAAAATGCCCAAATCCTAGTCATGCATCATCTAATTCATCCAACCGAGCCAAACGACCAAAGTAAACACACTACGTATATTATCTTTCAATATCTTTTATTTTATGAAAAAAATCATATAAATATGATAATTTAATAAAAAATTGAGAACCCAAATGGCTTGGTCTTTACATAAAACAGAGTGCAACTTTTTAAGCTTAATATAATGAAGGTGGTTACCTTATCACGTGTTTGGTTTCTCAAACTTCGAGCATTTGTAGAAAACTCTATTTGCCAAAAGTCAATATGCTATGAGATCCTATCTAATCCATCCATGCTCACTTTTATCTAGTATTCTATTCGGCCATGATTTTATTGGATTGTGATTATTTTGTTTATTAGATCATCTAACATGGAAAAAGATGGAAATAAAGAAAAATGTGAATATTTAGTTGATTTTTATAGTTGATAGAGTGATGTTCAATGTTTGGATCATAATTTTTTATTTATAATTTATTATAAATAAAAAAAAAATCTAAACTAAGTCGTTCTTATAATATGATTGTCAAATTTATGAAAAAATAAGATGAATGTAACATATTTGTTTTTTAGATGTCTCGAATTTAATAAGGATTGTGGTGTTTTTTTTGTATTGATCAAAGCTGAAGTAATACAATGAGAAAAAGAATGCAGTCCTAAAAAGGATTGTGATGTTTATGAACACCTTTG
Source organism: Sequoiadendron giganteum (assembly GCA_007115665.2). NCBI lineage: Eukaryota > Viridiplantae > Streptophyta > Pinopsida > Cupressales > Cupressaceae > Sequoiadendron > Sequoiadendron giganteum. Next base: position 387,655,904 of record CM021110.1, read on the forward strand.
AGGAATATGTCGGATTGCAAGGTTCATGTTCTCCTAGGTAGATCCCTAGACAAACCAACTTTACAACTCTTAGGGAGATTTGAAGATATCAAGCATGTATATCACAAAGAAACATTGTCAAATATTTTATCCTTTTAACTCTAAGATCTAGATGTTCTTTTCACATTTTAGCATTCATTATGTGATTTCAAAAAGAGCAAATGCATGTCCTTAAATTCAACAAACAAGCACACAAATAAAACATAAACGTGATTTAAGCTAGCTCACAATAGCTAGTAAAGGAGGGAAACAATAGCCCATTTTATGAAATTTAAATTTAGAATAGATCTAGGGATTAGGAATGTGGATTAGTGGTAAATGGGATCAAGATAAGGGATGTTATGAGCTAATATCACACAATTATGTCACTCTTAAGTTAATAGTTGCATTTAGGACACCCTAATTAGACCAAACCCAAAATACAAGGGAAAAAGATACATGGATGGTAATTTTTACCATTATATTTTTCCTTTAATTTAATGTGTATGCAAACTACTAGGTAGATGCGTGTTAAAGTAAACAAGTAATCAACCTATTAAAGTAAATATTTTTATAGTAAAAGGATACATAATTTGTGCACTATGGACCACCCTTGAATTATTATTGTCTTTAGTGCTCCTTTAAAACTTGCAAAACAAAAAAATGAATGTAATTAGTAGCATCTATTAGACAATTTGAGATAAACATTAGTTACAACTTGCTTGAGAAGGATCTATCTTTAAAAGTAGTGAAAGTAAAGAGATAAGGATTTAACATATTTCGCTTATTATGGAAAGCGATACAATGCTCTAACAATGTGGATAAGAAGGTGACTCTATAGGTAGCTCAATGAAAAGGGTTGTAAAGGTGAAATTGAATGTAAAATTCCTTTATCTCTGCAAGGAATATTTTTAATGTGATGAAGTAATAAAAAATTCCTTGTATATGGGTGAAGCCATAATAGTGGTTTACAATTCAGGTGAGGAAGGAAAACTCACAAAAAATGACCCCAAGGCAAAAAAAGTGATTTTAGGGGTTCGTACAAACCTACTGGTTCGACCGAACCAATAAGGAGTTCGCTCGAACCAAGGTTCGAGCAAACCCCTTTGAATCTTGGCCGCCAAAAAAAACAAAAAAATGCATAGGAAAGGGGTTCGAGCGAACCTCTTTGAAGGGGTTCATTTGAACCCCTATGGGTTCGTACGAACCCCCCTTATCCCTCATCCCCCATTTGAGACACAAAAAAAAACCTAAATTTTGGCACTTCAAAGCTCGGGTTGAGGATGAAAATGGAGGAATCTTCACAAACCCAACTATAATCAGGTAGTCCTCACAACGAACTATCCAACAAATATAATTTTAATATGTTTTAGTTTTATTATGTATGTGTTTTTTTAGTTTTATTAAACATAGGTTTTTCACCAAAAATCAAGCTCTTTGTTTTGCACATGTGGAAAAATAGCAGACTATCAAAATAAAAAATTTAAAAATATGTTTGTGTTGAGTATTGATGTCCTTGATCCATTAAAAAAAATTTTGAATATCGATACATACAGAAAAAGTTATGTTGTATACAGTATGCCTATGTCTGAATTGCAATTGGTTTGACTTCGAAACTTGATTAAGGAAAAAATATTCAATAAAAAACTATGAGACCAAATGAAAGTGCTAGATATTGTAGTTACAAATCTAAATTAGAAAAAAATAGAATTTTATCCTTCATACAAAAAAAATTATGTTGTATACGATGAGCGTCACTTTTTAAAAATGTTGTTTTTGAAAAAAACTAGTTTTCATGGGAGATGGAAAAAGAAGTGCAATCTGATTCCAAAAATTTTGAAAAAAATATTTTTAGAATCTACAGACAAAATGTGACGAGACTCTAGTTTGCATCATCTTCAAATTCCTCACGGTTTAGCCGTTATAGGTGCCCGAATGTGAAGATTTAGTTAAAAATAATAATTTCAATGTCCAGTTTGGCCAAAAATTGTAAACCACTATTGTGGGACCACCCATATAGAAATGAGTATGAGCAAGTCACTACAAAATATAACTCAAAAAGGAGCATTAGTGACATATATGTCACCTCCAATTGAGTGCATATATGGGATTGAAGGAATTGGAGGAATAAGAAAAATAAACAACATAAAATATTTAACTTGGTAAAATATATCATCATATAACAAGAATGGAAGCACATAAGTTAGAAATAATTATTAAGGAATGTATAAAATGTTTCCTCCATGATAAGTAGAGCATGAAATAAGGCATGCCTTGAAGGCTGGGTAAGCATCATGTAAGGACATCAAAATTGTATTAAAATCAAAAGATAGGCATGTAACTGTAAATAAGTCTAGTATGTGGTAGACAAGATTTATATAAATTTGATTCCTCCTCATATAGGCAATATGATAATATATCTCTAGAAGCATGATAAGAAAGTGTAGTGATAAAATATTGAAGTGAGATAACAATAAGATAAAAATGTGATAAGGCTCATAAAAATAGTAGTATAATCATGACAAGATGATAAGCATGAAGTGACAAATATGGAGTCAAATGTGAGTAGGAATGATAAACATGTGATAAGTGGTCATAGATCATGATAAAGAAAAACATAACAAGCATAATGGACATCATAAGTATGTACGAGAATGAACATAAGTAGTGAAAACATATTGAAACAAGGAATAAGTGAATAGCCAAAGTGGGAATGGAACATGAGAAATGATTAAAGATAGAATAATCATTTATAAAAGCAAATAAAGAAAGATAAGAAAGCGTGAAATCTAGGCTATAAACATGAAAATGACACAATAAAAATATTCCCTAGGTGAGGAAGACCAACCATAAATTTTAGTATAGAAAATGAAAAGAGAATAGAAGATGCACACTAAACAAGTCAAAATCAAGAGATAACATTATAAGGACACATGAGGTAAATGGATTAATAAGCAAGATGATCACAATACATGTGGCGTGGATAAAAGGCTAGGGTAAAAATTATACACAATACAAGGAAGAAGTGACATGAACAATAGAATCCATGTTCAAGGTCACTTGTGTCAACATGCATATTTAAAGGTGTATTTTCATCATTTTTCACATGCTAACTAGGAACATGGAAACATATTTAGCCAAGAAAAGAAGCCAAAAACATGAAATATGGAAAGTAGCTAGAGGAATAGGTGAGGATATCTAAGCAATATTTAGTCATCTTTCACCATGTATGTCTTTAATAAGGTTTTTTATGATCAATTAATGTTTAGAGGAGCCTTATTATGTCAATTAATGTGATTATTCTAAATATTTTTCATATTTATATTTATTAGATATTGAACTTACCATGTGTGCAATGATAAGAACAAAAGTATATATCTCTCTAGTGCAATCTTAGACATATCCATTGGCTTAACTAGAGGTAAAGTAATAAGATTATGTGTCCTAAAATTTGTTCTAGTACAAAATGTGTAGGAACCTTTAACATAGTGAATTCTCTAAATTCCTTTGGTCTGATTTGTGCATGGTGATTGCCCCAATCACTTGTATGTGAAAAAGTTCTAGAAATGTGCTAATATAAAATATGAGAATTCAACAAAACTCTCACATTTACATATAATGGCACATAGCTCTAAAAATGATTGTGAAAGCATGTAATACACCTAACTCTTGAGTAATAGGAGTAAACCATATGTGTTTTGAAGTTCATCATCATCTAAACTTGTATAACTCATTTAAGTAGCTAATGCTAAAAATAATAATGTGTAATCTCTAATTGGATCTTACTTTTCTTGTTTGTATTTCATGGGGACAATAGTATATTTCTTAGGTTTAAAATTGTAAGGAATCTACAAGTAAAAAAATAGTAATACATAGATATATATAAAAAATAAGAGTAAGAGAGTTCTTGTATTAAGTTTTTGGTGCAAATGCAAGGGGATGGTCCTCTTAATTGAGCATAAAATTCATTTATAGTATTCAATATTCCCCTCTCTTTCCGAAATATAACTATATAGAGTTATCAACTAAAGACAATAAGGGAGACCCTATGGTGTCATGGTGGGGATTCTTTATTGTAGTGCCATGAACCAAGGTTCAAACCTTGTAGGGTCACTCTCTACCACATCAATAATTGAGATTCACTACCCTCTAAATTAAGTTATCCCTACTTTGGAAAAAAAATTTGGGGAGACCATATAGTGTGACAGTGGGGCTTATTTCATGTAGTGCCATCAACCAAGGCTCAAACCATGTAAAACCACTCTCTATCGCATCAAAAATTGAGATTCCTTACCCCCCAAATTAAGATAGCCTTAATTTTGAAATAAAAATTGGAGACCCTATGGTGTGATGGTGGGGCTTCTTTCTTGTAGTTCCATCAACCAAGGTTCAAACCTCGTAAGGTTTCTCTCTACTACATCAACAATTGAGATTGTTTACCCCCTAAATTAAGCTATCCTTAATTTAGAAAATTTTAAAAGCTCTATGCCCAACCCCCTGGTTTTGAATTTATGGTTTGATTTTGAGTAGGTATGGACTTAGATAGTCTTGAGGGAATCCTTGCAGCTCCCTCTTCCCCTCCTCTATGTATTGGTGGTACTACCTTGGGCAGTCCCTCATGGACCTTTTTCGGATCTTTGGTGGGGGGGTTCAATGGATGGATGAATGCCCTCATGGGTGGTGATCAAAGGGATCATTTTTTTGGGAATTCTAACCCAATGCTAATGGTGCTGGATGAAGGAGCCACTACTAAGTTTTTGGATTCCACTATCAATAAAATTATCTCTTCCAAGGAAAACATGCTGGTAGGGAATTTTTTCTCCATGTGCCCCAATATTGATTTGGTTAGGAAATGGGTTTGGGATAAATGACACCTGAAGGGAAAAAAAAATTAAGTGCTATGGTGGGAGGGATATTCTTGTTCAAATTTACTGCTCGAGATGATCTCCTATGTGTTCTTGTTGGTGGCCCTTAGATGTATGGGAAAAATTCTTTCCCTTTGTTGATGAAAGTTGTGCTTTGACCCCAAAGCAGACCTAAATAAAGTTGCTCCTATTTGGGTTCACTTTCCTGACCTCCCACTAGAGTTCTAGGACAAGGAAATACTTTCTTGGATCGCTAATCATTTTGGGCATTTTATCAATATGGATAAGGTATTGAAGATAAATCTAAGTTAGTCTTTATTATCTTTTTTGTTATTGTGGATTTCATTAAGACTCTCTTGACCTTTATATCTATCGAATCTAAGCTTGGGAAATGAAAACAAACTAATCTATATGAAGACTCAAGAGTGTTCTACCAAAAATACTAGAAACCTGATCATTTGTTATCACACTTCCTGACTAATAAAGATGGTATCTAAAAAGGTTTGGTCTTGGAGGATGATCCCAAAGAACTGATATATATTGGAGGACATCCCTTTTGATAAGACCTTATAAATATTATCAACTACCTCATTTATCTTTGGATGACACTTGTGATACTTGGGCACATGATCCTATCTTCTCTCAAGGTAGGGATACTACTAGTGAAAATCTAGAGATTAGGAATAGTTTGGGGGTTGATCAACTAATTTTAAGCCACTTGACTAGCCCCTCTTCTATGTCCCTGCTGCAATAGATTATGGTTGAAGATAGTATAGCTCCAGGGACCATTTTTGTATTATTATAAATGAGGGAGGAAGGGGTTTCTCCTCCTAAGACTATTCAAGAAAAATTGACCCAAGAGGTGGGAGCAATGTCCTCCATCTAGATGGACCAAGAAATTTCAGTCCTATTCACTTGTGAAAACTTTAACCTTTATCTAGATACAAAAAATAACTCTCAAAGGTTAATCTAAATTTTCCTCCTAATTCTGGGTTTGTGATTTGGGTGCTCCTTAACCCAAATATTCACCATTATTTAATTGGGATCTTGAATCAAAAATACCTTGTAGTGGATTTGGTTTTTCTATTTCTTTTCAAATGTATAGCATTGTGACATACTAGGTTGGATGAATGTTGGGTTGATGCAAGAAATTGGGTCCATAAAAAGCTCAAAAAGTTGAAGTGTTTTTGTTGTTTTTCATAATTTGTCACACTTGGACTAAAAAATTGAAGCACTTACACAATGAATCTTAAAAAATTCAGCAATATGAAATTTAGTATTTTGAATCTAGTTTCCAAATATGTAATTTATTCAAATACCCAGATGATAGAAATTAAATTTTGATAGGCATATATTAAAACCACTTTTAAAATTATTTTTTTACCATACCATGCACGTGTACGAACACCACTTTTTGACCTAAATAAAAGTATTTTTCTAATTGCTTTTGGGGAAATATATGTAACAACAAGAAGATTTTTTTTTAGATTGCAGGAATTAGAATCGAGTAGTTGCCCCCTATGAATTGCAGTGCACCTAGTAAACTTTTTTCACGTGATCGATGACGCTGGCATGACACGCCCTCTGGTACCACGCAGACGGTGGGGAGACTAGACCTTGTGACCTCTTGCCTGCAATAGGATGCTTTATCCAATCAAGCTAAGCCCACAACCCCTTAACAACATGAAGATTGATGAGGATATTTTTTATAAAAAAAATTTGAATATTTTTTTTAATTGAATTTTTATTGGCCCTAATTGTTGTTTTTAAAAACCAATATGTACGGACAACATAATTGGACCTAAACTAAACATTTTTTTATTTTTTTTCATTGTGTAGAGAATTGTCTAAAGATTGATGTCATATATTTTTTTTGCAAAAGAATTAACCCAACAAAAGTTATTAAAAAGTAAAAAAACCTTGATATTTCAAGTTTATGGACTAGTTTTCTTAGAAATTAATTAAAAAAATAGAAAAAATAATCCAATATTAAAAAAAATTATATATTTTGAAACTAGACATTTTGTTCTATAATGGGTTTTAATTTCATAGATTAATTCAAAAAAAAAAGTCCATCAACTATATTGCCAAAGTTGGACATTTCTCTTGAACCTGCCTTAGATTTATAATTGTAGGTCAAAGGCTAAGGGTTGGGTTGCCAAACCTTTCTCGAGCCTAAAACCGAGGAAACAAGTGGGTTGGTAATTTAAAATTTTAAAAATGTGTTCCTATTATAAAATGCGTACGTGTTCTTAAATAGAAACAAGTGCCCATTATATAATGGGTACCCATTCTTAATTTACCCATTTGAAAATAGGAATGGGTACGTGTTATATAATGGGTACTCATTATGAAATAGAATGGGTACCCATTTTATAACATGTACCTATTCCTATTTTAACTGTTTTTCCCAATTTGAAAAAACTAATTAAGCACGTTTTTTTTGCAACATTCATTTTTTGCAGTACAGACCGACGTCATTTTTTGCAATTTTTAATTCAATCTTGTCTTGTGCAATCTCTTAACAGGTCATACTCTATTCAATTTTTGAAGGAGACAATTGCAAGTTGAAATTTTTGAGGTGGAATCAAGTACAAGGACTTTTCACAAGAAGATTTGGAAAAAGAGATATTTTGGATGTATTCATATGTTTTTGTACTTCAAAGTTTATAGAAGAAAGGATCTCCATATTATATAGTTTTATTTCAATATTTGAAATAGGTAGCAATTGAAAAATAGGTTAAGAATTTTTTTTTTTATCAAGTTTGGTAATCATGGGATCAAATCAAAGGCAAAGAAAAAAATATAAAAAGTTAATGACACCCGAAGAAATTGAAGCAAATAGAGAAATGGAGGCAAAAAGGCAAAGGGATAGAAGAACAAGGATTCATCAAATGAAAAATTTGGAAGCATCTAGTTCCATGAATCTTGAAGAGAAAACCATGAAGGGTGAGATGAATTTAGATGATGCAAATGTGGAGATGGTGAATATGGAAGAAAATGCAGTTATGGAGACAAACCCAACTATGCCTTCAACTTCAACTTTGAATGATATGGAAATAGCACCTATGCAAACAACTTCAGGTATGTATTCAAATCCATATCTCAATGATATGGAAAATTCACCTATTCAAACAATTTATCCAGGTATGTCTTCAAACCCAAGTCTTGATAATATTGATCTTAGTTATTTAGATGAAATTGGATACACCATTAATGATATCAATCATTCTAGTTTTGAAACAATGCAAAAACAAAATAATAATGAAATATCTTGTATGAATGTAAATGAGAATGAAATCCCTCATATTCATGAAAATGAGAATGAAATCCCTTGTATGTTTGAAAATGAAAATGAAACCCCTTGCATGAATCAAAATGAAACCACTTGTAAAATGAAACTGAAAGTTTTTTTACAATTGAAAAAGATGTATTAGATAACCTTCCTAGTAAAATTTCTTGGAGACAAATGAGAACTCATGGAAATAGATTATATAAAATGTTTCTAATAGAAATAAATTAGGATTTCAATTTCAACTCATGATGCAATTGATGAAAATGTGGAAAATACGAAAAGTGATGAAAAAATTAGGCAATTTTGTAAAACCAAAAAAGAAAGATGTTTTAGTAGAACAAGTCATATCTAGTGTTGTTGCCAAAGCTATTGATTCTATAAGAAATAAAAGTCGATCTAAAGATAAGAATGCAACATGTCGTGTAATAACTTCTGTAGTTAATAAATCAACTTCAAATAAAAGAATGTTAAGTAAGATTAGTAAATATATAAAAGTAAATCCTAAAACTTTGATAAGAGTGGCTAAAAGAAGAGAAAGTATTGAAAATGATCTAATTAATCAATGTTGGAGTTTTAATGGTAGACTCCCAAGGCCAGACATGAAATTAACTAATCAAATCAAATATTTAATTAAAAAATATTGGCATGATAATAAAAGAGTATCACCTAATATTAGAGATGTTTTAAAATTAAGGGTGGGATAAAAAATCTATGACCCTCATCCAAAGCATCTATTAGATATGACTCAAACTGAAATTTATAAAAAAAATAGATGATTCAATCTTACCAAATATTAGCATAAGTCAAATATCAATCAAAAAATGTAAACCTTGGTATGTTAGAATTAAACAATGAATCTCTTGTTGTTGTAAAACTCATGTATAGTTTTGTTATTATTATGATATTTTTTGATATATATGTTGTACTTTGCATGCTAACCAAATTATGCAAGACATTTGTGGTATTAATATGCCACCTGAAATAATCAAATATTTTATAGTAGGTTTGTTTTGTGAACCCTCTAATGGAAACTTATTTTATTTAAATGCATGTATTTTTGGACAATGCAATAGATGTGGCAACCTTTCTAAATTGTTAGGAGAAATCGCATGAAAGTAGTTTATATGAATTTGGAAACAACACCAGTGGATTTATTTAAAAAATGCTGAATATTCAAAATGTTCGAAAAACGCCAGAATAATTCATATATCTTAGCGTACTAATTATTAGAGAATCTTGAAGATAGTATTAAAAATTCCAAATGAGTGTAAAACACTCCTCAAGTTCGCTATCGATATCATTCCTCTGTTATAGGTAAAACAATATCCAATTGGGAAACCATATTATTATTCTTTGATTTTATAAACTATACTTTGCTCCAATAAGAAGAAATCTAATCAAGCTCAACATTTAATTTAGGTATTTGCATTTATTCAAAAGTATTTTGTATAAACATGCAAACAGATAGTAGAGAAGATAAATTGATTTTTTTTAGAGTGCCACTTTCGCGGAGTGATAATCGCATCACAACTCCATTGGCGCTTATTCAATATTATTTTAATATATTTTATAAAAATTTAAAAGAGAGGAATTCAAATGAGAGAACATCTCATATGGTAGGATAATTGCACGAGTCAATTCAAGAATGCTAGAATGTTTTATTGGTTATGTAGATATCATTTAAGGAAAATAATATCCAAAACA